>JAKFHU010000166.1:3000000-3303014 GCA_023783475.1 Daubentonia madagascariensis
TGCCTTTCTATTGTTTTGTTATTAGGTTATAATACAAACAGAAGAATAAGAATGTGTGCTATTATTATTATCATAATTTTCCCATACAAAACCATTTTAAATATAAATATCACATCACCAATCCCTTCTTCCAAATGTGACATTTTCTTTACTAGGTACAACTGTAACAGTCAGTTGCAATTTTTTTTTCACTGCTTAAAAAACTTCCACTTATTTTTAAACCACATACACATATTTATTTTCAAGTATGTTAATTATTTCCTCTTAATTTAAATTTATTGCTACTTGAATACCTAAGGAAAAGAGAAACAATTTATCTTGTTTTCAGCTCATTTCAGTGCACTCTGATGTACCAATGTCAAGGTTCTGATGAGGAACATTTAAAACATCCTGTAAGATAATATTGCAGTTATTTAGTACTCCTTAGTTCCTTCTGCCTCACTTCCTGGAGATGTAAACCCTTGACTCTTCCATAGTCTACCCAATATTATTTTACATTACTCCTGCCATAGTTCTTAGAGATTTCAAAAATTAAGTAATACTATGTCCAATAGCCTGAACTTTAATTTTATTTCTCCAGTCATCTCCTCTAATCTACCTCAACCTATGCAGTCATGCCTTGCCTAGATTTTGTAATTAACAAAAACTGTCACCCTTTCCTCGTCTCTACTTCATGTATTCTATTCTCCACCTATCTCTTTATATGCTTTTAGCTTCCTTCAATTTTTATCCACATTCCAACAGTCCTTAGACATTGCAGTACATTGATCCTACCACCATTTTACTATCCATCATACTTTCATTGCTGTCATTATCCAGGTGAAATTCACTGGTGAACCATTATAATTATTCCTTACGTACAGCTGACACATCTCTCTCTTTCTCTCTCGTCCCCTCTTTCTCTCGGTTTCTCTCTTTCTCTCTGATCTTTGAATTCCCTTCCTAAGACTTCAACCCTAGAACACTAGTTAAATCCAACACTCCTTCCTTATCTTCAATTTCAGCTGATAATTTTACTTTAAATTTCACTGAGAAAATAAAATAAAAGCAGTCAAGGAACTGTTTCCAAAAGCCTTCATCACTTCTATCCAGCATTATTCCCCACTTACTCTGCATTTCCTACTATTACTATGAAAGAGCTTTTCATGATCCTAGTTAAGACCAATCATTCCACTTGAGTGTTAGATACCACACTGTTTCCCTACTTAGGGGTATCACCCCAGCCATTGCTTTCTCTCTTACATCCGTTTTTCATTTTCTATTGGATCATTCTCACCATCATAAAAATGGCTACTATTATCCCATTTAAAAGATAACCCTTGATCCCACTTAACCATCTAACTTAACTCCATTCCTCTTCTCTTTATTCAATAAATAATTTTTTAAAAATATTATACTCTAGTCATGGTCTTGAATGTCTCTCCCTCTATTTTCTCTTAAACCTAGTACAATTAGACTTTTGCCCATACAATTCCACTGAAATTTTGTCTCATCCTAGCAACCTTTTTGTGGCTAAATCTAATGTTCAATCCTCAGTCATTATCCCATTTGATCTATCAGCAGTAATTGGCAAACATTAAACAATTCCTTCACTTGGTTTGTTCCAGAGCAAAGGGCTCTCCTTGTTTTCCTCAGATATCAAGATTCTTTCTGCTCAATCTTTTTTTGAAAGTTATTCCTCATCTCTTAGATTTCATTTTCTTCTCATTCTCTCGTTGATCTATTTGTTCTGAAATGTCCTTCGGTAGTGTTTGGTTAGTGTTTGTATGACATACCATTTTCTGTCTATCATAACAAAGAATTATCTGAACCTAAATGTCCATGGTGACATGGTGAGAAACCTGGCCCTAGTGTTTACATTATTATTTTCTAATCAAGTAGATTCTAATTTCAACTAATATACTGTTTTACATGTAGTGTAAAAACCATAAAATAGTACACTCCCAATTCTGCCCTTGCAACATTTGTGCTTAATGTCATACATATTAATTTTATAACGGTTTTATTGAGATATAGTTACATATCATAAATTTCATGCTTTTAAAGTGTGCACTTAGTGGTTTTTAGTATACTCACAGAATTGTGCAACCATAACCAGTACATATGTATTAATTTACATATGCTGTAGGTACACAATACACTGAAATTATGTTTTGCCTCAGACCAGCACTAGGTAAATATTTTCCATGCCATACCAGATAGTAAATATTTTATGCTTTGTGGGTTATGTGGTCTCTGTCACAAAAACTCAACTTTGCCATTTTAGCATAAAAGCAGTCATGGATAATACATGAATAAATAGGCATGACTGTGTTCCAATAAAACTTACAAAATTTTACAAAAACAGGCAGAAGTGTGATTTGGCCTAAGAGGCATCATTTACCAGCCCCTGCTTTTATACAGTTATCTTTTAGAGCAATCGAAAAGAATAAAAAACAAATTTTATTTTCTTTTATTTATTCCATTTCTAGCACTGTTCATTTCTTTAGGTAGATCCTAGTTTTTGTCTGTCATCATATTGCTTCTGTCTGAAGAACTTTCTATAACATTATTTTAATATTACTCAGTGCAGGTCCACTGAAAATGAATTCGCACAGTTTGTTTTATTTAACCTGATAAAATCTTTATTTTTCTTTAAGATATTTTTACCAGGTATAGAATTCTGGGTTAATCATTTTTTCCCTTCTTTTCAGCACTTAAAAAATATCACTCTATGGCCTTGTGGTTTACATAATTGCTGATGAGAAGACTGTTCTTATCCTTATAGTTTTATTTCTGTATGTAACATGTATTTCTTTGTCTTAAAGATTTTCTTTTTGACATCGATTTGCAGCAGTTGAAATATGATATGCCTCTGTGTGTGTGTGTGTGTGTGTGTGTGTGTGTGTGTGTTTACCCTTCTTGGTGTTCTCTGAGTTTTATGAATCTGTTTTTCAGTGTCTATCTTCTTGAAAAACTCTCAATCACTATTTATTTAAATATTTTTTATGTGGCATTCTTTTTCTCTTCCACTTTCGAGATTCCAATTATATATATTTTAGATAATTAATATTGTACCACAGTTCTTGGATGATCTGTTCTTTTTTTTCCCACTCATTTTTCTTTTAAACTCATCTTAGTTTTAAAAATTTTTATTCATCTGTCTGCAAGTCTTCTGATTTCTTCTTTGATTGTGTTAATTCCACTCTGAATTCCCATTGAATACATTGTTTGTATGCTTCAGTTTTTTGGTGATGTTTTTGAAAACTGGACATCACATGTAGGAAAGTTGTGACTGAGGTAAATATATTGTATGCCTAGAAATGGGTACCCTTTACCTTCTGCTAGGACTTTAGTATGGAGCCTTGAATCAATCTAGTCAGTAATTGAGCTTAGTTTGGGTTTTGCTGTTGCTGTGTTTACTTGCGTTGAGTTTTGCTGTTGCTATGTTTACTCTCATTGGGCCACAGTCTTCAAATTCTTCAGTGTTACCTTGTGTGTGGTGCAGTGGCTGGTTTCCCAGAGGATTTTTCTTACTATCTGCTCCACCCTCAGCTTCATGTCTTTCTTTTCCACTGTGCCTCAGAGAGGATCTCTTTTTCTCTTCACATTCTTGTCCTCCTCCAAGTAGCAGAGTGCTGCTACTTGTTAGCCTGGCGATATAGGCACGGGGGGCACAGGGGATTCTGTTGTCCTCATTAAGCCTCAGTCTTAGACAGGCACTGTGTCCTTGGTCTTGGCAGTGGACATTTTCAGTGATCCTTCCCTTTCCCAAGCTGTAGGTTTGGGCTCAGCACATATTTTTGCCCATTGCCCAGGGGTAGAGGTTTTTGCTTGCTTGTTTATTTTTTGTTTTATTTTGTTTATTTTTAATGTTCCTTTCCCCCAGCTGCAAAGTGTTTTCACTGCTCCTTAAAGGATATAGACTTCACTGTCCTTTCCTGGTAGCTTAAGCATTCTGTCCCATAGGAAAAATAAAGGAGAAGAGTGCACGTGAGGCTTCGTGCCTTCCCCATGGCACTTGCTATGCCCCTCTCTCAGGCCTGCGCCAAGAGAGAAAAGAACTGAGGACCCTTTTCCTATTCTTGTTTGTGAACACCTAGTAAGGTCAGTGAAGAAGAGCACATAAGTGGGTGCAAATTCTCCTTGTACATGCAGAAGCGCTGTATTCTCTCTCTGGCCTACACTCAGCCTTTAGCAATTCATTCAAAAAAATAGCTGAATTATTTTTAAGAGTGTCTAGAAGCATTTGTTCCAGGTCAGTAAATACTTCTGCCTTTTCACAAATTTCAGGTTAGTTTCCTGTGCCCTCAGCTTTGTCATGGGTTCAAGACATGTTGTGAATTTGTGGATTGTCTGGCTTCTTCTCTCTTCGTACTTCTTTTTCTCCTTTTGCTCCTTCTCCTCCTGTTCCCCCTTCTTCCTTCTACTGCTCTTTCTCCTCCCACTCCTCTCCTCCTCCATCTCTTCCTTCTTCCCCTCCCCCTCTTTCATCTTGTGAGCGTGGGAGTGATGCTCTGTTCACCTCTCTGTACTCTAAGCTGAAATACTCAATCTCCTATTTCCTTTGCATTTTCCTCCAACCTCAAGGTTCTAAATATCATTTATATTCTAATGATTCCCAAATTTATATGTCTATCCCAAGGTTGTACCTTGAACTGGACACTTGTATATCTAACTGCCTAGTTAGATATCTAACAGATTTCTTAAAATTATTATTTACAAAAACAAACGATAGGTTTTCCCTACATAAACATGCTCTTTTCACGTTATTCTCCACTTAAGTTGTTTATGCCAAAGACCTTGGAGACACTGTTGACTCTTCTCCATCTCTTACAACCCACATTTGATTCATCAAAAATAACAAAAGCTACCCAACACCTTCACTGTTCCCTTAGAATAAAACCCAAACTTCTTAAACACCCTACAGTGGCTTACATAATACTTCTCTTGCCTCATCTCATACTACTCGACTCTCTTTCACTTGGTTCTCTGCATGCTGATCTTCTCCCTGTTCTTGGAACACACCAAACACACTCCCAACTTTAAATCTTTCTACTTATCTTCTTATTGCTTGGAATATTTTTTCTCCATTTATCTGTATGTCTCACTGCATCACACAATTCAAATCTTTGCCTAAATGTTATTCTCTCATAAGATCTTCTCGGAATATCTTATTTAAAACTGAACCTCCTCACCCCTGACAAGCCCTAACTTCTTATCCTGTTTGGAGTTTTCCCCCTTAAAACCCCTAATCACCATCCAGCATAATATATATTTTACTTGTTTATTTGTTCCTATCTTTATTTTTTTCCACTAGAATGCAAACTCCATGAGGATAGGGATTTTTATTTATTTCTTCTTCATAGTTGCATTCTAAATAAATAGAAGTATTTGGCATATGGTAGGTGCTCAATAAATAGCTTTTGAATGAATAAATTAATGAATAATAGTGAGTATGAAGAGAAACATCTTGATGTTTGAAGACCTTGTGATTCATGAGCTTTTTTCAATTATAATTTTATTTTCTTTTCCCAAATGATATCATCATACTATGAATTTTTCTGAGTGCCAAGTTGTGATAATTCTTCTGTTTGGGGCTGCTCC
This sequence comes from Daubentonia madagascariensis, assembly GCA_023783475.1. NCBI lineage: Eukaryota > Metazoa > Chordata > Mammalia > Primates > Daubentoniidae > Daubentonia > Daubentonia madagascariensis. The sequence continues at coordinate 3,005,587 of JAKFHU010000166.1, forward strand.
ATTTTACCCTTGGGTGAAAGTTCAGACATGGGACACATCTAAAGTGAGTTATATATACATCAAAGATTGGTACAGTTTTTATATAAAGAGCCAGATAGTAAATATTTTAGTCTTTAATTTTTGCCAGCCACATATGTTTACTGTCACATGTTATTCTTTGTCTTTTTTTTTGACTACTCCTTAAAAATGTAAAAAATATCTTAGTTAAAAAGTTGTGCCAAAAACATACCTGGAATTGGCCCACAGGCCAGAATTTGTTGAGCTTTGCTCTAGACCAAGATGCATTCATCTTGCATTTTGCTTATATACCCATCAACCCTGTCAAGATGTACTTCAGATATACTGTTCATGATCACTAATCCAACTCCAAATAGAAATAGTATTTCCCTTCTTTCTTTTTTTTGTATTGAAATAGTTTTATCTTTATTTATTTATTTTTTTACTTTCTTTTTTTTTCTTCCCTTTTTTAAAAAATTTTTAAATTTCAGAATATTATGAGGGTACAAACACTTTGGTTACATATATTGTCTATGCACTGCCCATGTCAGAGCTACAATCATACCCAAATCAACATTGCACATCCATAACCATTGCCCTTAAAGCAAAGTTACATCTTGACCCACCTGTACCTTGGACCAAGTTCTCAATATGACAGTGTTCATTCCCAGGAATCAGTATGTGAACTCACATGACATTCCACAGCCCTGACAAATTTTGTTCCAAATTGTTTCTCATAATTTTGAAATCTGGGAAATTAGAATATGCTATCATTCTGTTTCAGCCTGGAGATATAAAGAGCTGGAAATAGTGTCAATCTCAGAATTATAACATGAAAAAAAGATGGACATTCTTCAAATTAATAATTTTTCTTGAACCCACCTCACCAGAGAACTGAAGTTGCAGGGCAATGAAATAACCCCAAATCTGGAGAGATACAGGTGTCTACAAGGAGAAACAAGGAGTTAATATTTGCATGCCTGGGATGGAGGCCCAAGAAGCCAATAAGGAGATTTAGCTAGAAAAGTTTTAACTAATTGCTAAATGCTGAGTGGTCTAGCATGGCTGAGAGAGTGAAGCCCTTGGTGGCTACAGAAATACACTTTCTTGCAAGTTTTTTCTCCAGCAATCACACCAGGTGCTCCCAGGAAAGATCAGAAAAAATCCTGAGAAAGATTTTCAGGAGATATTTCCTGGAAGAAGGAAACAACAGCTACTAACAGTACTGTGTTCAGACCCATAACCTACATTTCCCCTATACAACAACAACCTTAATCCATTATTCAAGTCTTGTTTTCATACTAAATTTTTAATCTTTTTATACGTTTTGTGCAAATTTGTGTTGTTTTCATAAAATAATATTTTTCTTGCTTTAATTCTGTTTCTTTAGATATTTCATTTACCTGTTGAGTCTACAATGTGATGTTCTATTTACCTCAGTGGATACCATGTTTCCTTTATCTGGGCCTATGTACACTTAGACACAATAAAACAAAAGAAATTGATTTTCAGTAAAACAATTATTTTTAAAATTTATCAGCTGTGTGAATATTAAATGTTTCTTTAAATAGAATTATGTGCATAGATATTCATTTTTTTTCCTATTATAATCTTACTTTTAGTGTTGTACATTCAGAAGCAAGATGAGTAAGTGTACCCTGAATTCATCAAACATTTATTGAATAACTCTAATATTATTACCTGAGAGATCCAGGTTCATTCATCTGGTGAGTAACAAATGACTCTCCATGAGAATGCAGGTCTTGATCAGTAGGAGTTTTAATCAATTTTATCAAGTGAAGAAAGCACCAGGAATATTTTCCAAAGCAGTGTCTGCCTGAGGGAAAGTGGCATGGGGGGGTCTTATGGGGTAGTAGAGAAAGAAAAAGATGTGTCATCATATGTACGGGCTTAGTTTCTTTTACACATGCATGGTTAGTTGTCATGCTTGCACACAGGTAGCATGCTATGGTAATGAAGCTATAGCTTCTCCCAGAGGGAAGTGGAGACTTTAGCATGGTAATGAAGAAAGTTCACTTGAGTTCATCTATAGGCTGCCAGAGTCTGTCAGGTGCTAGTTTTAGCCAGATGAGTAGCCATAGGCCTCATAAACAAAGGCTGCAGAACAGGTTGATTGCTCAAGTTGGTTGAATTCCTGTGTTCTCAGAAGATCCTGTCTTCCTACTTACAATATACACAATATTACGCTACACATTGGGAGTATGAGCTCTACAATTTCATAAATTGGTGAATGAAAATACATATGCATGTAGTTAATCCAATTGTAGGTAAATTTTCATGTGTATTATATCAGAGGGACAAGTAAAGAACTCTGGTAGAGAAGAGGAAAAAAAGAGAAGGTTAATTTTGAGTAGCACTGATAAGAGAAAGAAAGTTTCAAGGAACAGGTACAGTTTGAGTTAGGAATTTGGATAACATTTGGACTAGGTCAAGTCCTTTATCTTGAAGTTGAAGATACTGGGCAAAATCTTAAATGGATATGCCAGATCTCACAGTGACAGCTTATAGATGAAGAGTGAAGTAGAACACATATATATTGGATTCAAAAACCAGTTTTCCATAACTATATTATATTGTGTTCATGTTAAGGAAGACACAGATAATGAAATCTGTTTTATAAGAAAGAAATTGTCTGTTTTTTGTCCCTGGTTCCTAGAAAGGAGCCTCCAATACTGTGGAATTTCCTGAGTGATAGAAATGTTTTTGCTATTCATAGTAGGTCACTCAGATCACACCTAAGTTTATGTTAATATGGTGATGCATGGTGAGCCCCTAGAGAGTCGCAGGATGGGGATTGGCCATGCTGAAAAGACCAACCATGTGATTAGTGGATAGGGCCTTTCAGCCATGTGGTATCAGCCTGACCTCCCAACCTCCAGAAAAGGGAGTGGGGTGGAGATTGAGTTCAAGCACATGGCAAATGATTTAATCAATCATGCTTAACTAATGATACCCCATTAAAAACTTTGGACACCTGAAGTTTGGGTGAGCTTCCTGGTTGGTGAAAAACATCTATGTGTCAGGAGGGTGATGCATTCTGAGAACACAGAGGCTTCGCATTTTGGATCCTTCCAGACCTTGCCTTACACGTCTTCATTTGACTGATCCTAAATTATATTCCTTATGATAAAACTATAATAGTAAGTATAGCCCTTTTCTGAGTTCTGCTAGTTGTTCTAGCAAATTATCAAACCTGAGGGGATAGTGGGAACCCCTAAATTTGTGGAGAGTTTGTGAGAAGTTCAGGTGACCTAGGATCCCAGGAGCTTGTGGCTGGTGTCCAAAGTAAGAAGAGTCTTATGGAGGACTATGTCCTTAACCTGTGAAATTTGACCTAACTTCAGGTAGTTAGTGTCAGAATTACATTGCACAACCCATAATTAATGACTTCACATAATAAATACTGCTCTAGGGCAAGATACCAAATAAGCAGTAGCTGAAACACCAGCCATTAAGAACCAAAAGAGAGAAATAAGAAGGGTAAATTTGAGTTATCCCTGTATTTTAACATGAATAGATGCAGGAACTAGTCTCCAAGTGAGCTCATCCTCAGTCCAGTGATTGTTTCTCTACAAAGAAACCTGTTGTTAATTGAATATAGCCTATAAATTAATTAGATGAGGGACCAGTGGTGATATTTAATATAATCAGCTTCTTAGACCTGATAACAAAATATATTATCTCTTGAACAAGTAAAATAAATGGAGTAAGCAATGATTGACTCTGAAATAAAGGAATTCAGTGAGAATTAAATGAGTAAGAACTCTTTCTGCGTGGAAAAGCTACATCATATTTTTCAGTTTCATTTAGAGTAGCTGTGAAGTCATACAATATTAGTAGGATAAAATAATAAAACAAGATTTGGATATCTATATTCAACTTCATCCAGAGCTTATCAGTTGATGAGTTCATCTGTTGGGTCAGTGATATATTTTTAAAAGCCTTAAGGTTTTGAAACAAAAACCTAGAACTTCTGAATACTAAATATAAAAGTAGGAAAGCAGTATATTGTAAATACTGGATAAAATGGAATTCTATTCCAGGATAACTAATAATAGTAATTCTTGAGCCATATAACAAACATAGTGATCTATCTGGCTTCCCTGAAATACATCATCTGCAAGAACAATTTTTCATTTTCAGTTTCCATATACTGTAGCTTTTCTCTGAAGTCCTATAAAAAGGAATATGGAAATAGCATGATAAACAGATCTATCATGCATACTCAATGTCTTCAAAAGTATTTCTTAAAACGATTTTGTTATTCTGATGAGTTGTTCCAGTACTGCGAAACTATTGACATATTGAAATATTTGTAACCAACAATTTCAACACATGAAATTGGTGATTCTTTTTTATTATTAGTTTCGGCTTCACTATGACTTCAAGTAGTTTCTTTTGACTTAAATTGAGGAGAGTATAAATCAGAGATATTTTAACGAGCCAAATGGCACTACTACAGAAATTCAAAGTAAGTATATTTATGATACATTCATCTAATACTTAAAGATGCATTGCTTAATTTGGATTGCATTTTACTATTTGATGATGAAGAGTGAGATGAAAATTTTGTGTAATGTTTGGCAGTTTTCAGTTGGTGAAACTTTTTAACACAATTTCTCCCTCAATGGAAAAATTTATGACTGAATAATATCATTGTCCATAGGCTAGAGACTTGAGCAGCCTATGAAATATTCAACAATAGGTAATTTAGACAACTCTAATTAAAACAATATAATTAAGCAGTATTACTATAGGACTGTAAAAATTAGGAGGCAGGTACTTTTGAGAAAATTCATATAAAACAGTATTTGTAATTTTAATGTCTAACCAATAGATGACACCAGAGGGTAAGAATTGCAAACTCTTTCTAAGCATGGGAACTGGGTAGTTACTTTATTATATTTTAGTTATTAAATTGGTACATGATAAAACCTGCTGATAGGTGAGCATAAATTGGATAAAAAAGAAACTCTGCAAAGAGTATTTCTCTAATATATATACTCTAACATACATATGTATATATTTACACACACACACACACACACACACACACACATCTATTAGGATTACTTTTGTAGTACAGTCTAACCTAATAGAAAGAAGCAGCAGAACAAGGATTCAGAATAAACTAAAATATCTGATTATTAAAAAGATGCCTTTTCCTTCAGGGTTTCTTCATTTTAGCATATGTATCTATTGTTACACAAAATCACAACACAAAAATAAAACTGAAAAGTGGTTAACATTCACAAAGAAAGGAAATCTAATTATCAAATGCACAAGGAAAATTCTATTCATATTTGCTTTATGAAGAATATTCATTTGTTAGCTTAAGATAATTATAGGTGTTGGAAAAGGAAAGTACTAATTAGTCTAGGACTTGAATGTGAAATGTGAAATCATAACACAAAAATAATTTCATGGAATTCCCTACATTTTGTTATTTATTGATGGATCCTAATTACTTATATGTAGACAAAACACGTTTAGGTTTGATAAGTATAGATATGTAGATTTGTAAACTCATGTGAACAAAAATGTAAAGGCCCACTCAAACCAGCCCATAAAAGCCCCAGAAGCCTGCCCTTTCAGGACTGATGCCATCCTGGCCTCAGCCCAGCTGTATGCAGATGCCCTAATAAATTTTCTTTTACTTTATCTCGGCCTTGTGTGTTCCTCCCTCAGCGTTCTAACATTTTGGTGCTGAAAACCGGGAGGGCCTTGTTGGGGAGGTGACTGGAGCATGGCTCTGGTCCCAGTGCGGGCTTGTGGCTTTGGGAGCAGGCAGCAGCTGCAGCGGCGGGACCGCACACAGTGCCGGGAGCAGCTGAGGCGGCATGCATGGGTGGGCCTCAGAGGCAGCTCATCCTGGGCTAAACCCTAAGTCCTGCCCGAGACCGTGGGACCAGCCTGCACTGGCCCTTTCCCCACTGACCTCCTGAGCCAGCCAGGGAGGACGCCAGCGGGGGAAACTTTCACTCTTCCATTGCTGACTCCACATCCAACAGCAACCATTCTCTGGGTGAGTGACTCTTACCCTCTCGCCTCTCTCTTGGATCTTCCAATTTGCCCTCACTCAAAAGTCCTAGAGCTAGGTCAGAAGATTTCCCACCTCCAGGCTAGAGATGCTCCAGATTTGGGGATGCTCAATCTCAAGATTCTCTCAGTCTTGCTCTCTTGGAACCTACCCATCTACAAGGATGCTTGCACATGGTAGATTCACTCCAGGGTAGGTAGGTCTGTCTCTTACCCTTATCTTAGTGCCATTCTTGCCCGCTATAATGGGCAACAGCCAGTCTACCCCTCCAAAAACCACCCCAGTTGGGTGTCTCCTCCAGAGTCTTGATAAACTCAGTCTCCAGGGAGATATTAAAACCAAACGACTAATATTTTATTGCAACATGGACTGGCCACAACATAAATTAGATAATGGCTCTCAGTGGCCCGAAAATGGCATGTTCGATTTTAACACGTTATGTGACTTAGACACTTTCTGTCAATGCAATGAAAACTACTTTGAAGTTCCCTATGTCCAGGCCTTCTTTACCCTCACATCCCTCCCTTCTCTTTACCAATCCTGCTCTACCTGCCAAATTCTACTCTTGTACTCTAAAACCCCTTCTTCTCCTTCTTCTCCCCCACCCAACTTTGATGGAGACTTTGATCCCGCTGACCACTGGCTTCCCCCATATTTCCCTTCCTCCTCAAGCACCATCTCCCGAAAATCCACCAAACCTACCCTCCCCAGCACTCCAGTCCTCCACAGGTCCCCCTCCTCAAACCCCTACACCCACTGTCTCTAATCCTCACAGCTGATCCTGAACAGCACAAGCGGCTGGGCCAGAACCATCTGCCATCCTTCCTCTACGAGAGGTGGCGGGGACCAAGGGTATGATTTGGGTACATGTCCCTTTCTCTATGTCTGACCTTTCTTAAATAGAGATAAGATTAGGTTCCTTTTCCACAGACCCCACTACTTACACCAAAGAATTTGAATACCTCACTAAGTCTTATGACTCGATGTGGCATGACCTTGTTGTTATTCTCTCCTCTACCTTAAACCCAGAGGAGAAAGAAAGAGTCTGGATGGCTGCGAAGGCCCATGCTGATGATATACATTGGCAAGGTAACACTCAGCCTGTGGGTGTCACAGCAGTGTCCCGGGAAGACCCCAATTGGCATTATCAAACCAGAGAACCTGGCCTCCGTCACTGGGACCACATGACCTCTTGTCTTATTGCAGGCCTCAGAAAGGCTGGACAAAAGGTGGTCAATTATGAAAAACTTAAAGAAGTTGGCCAAAAACTAGACAAAAACCCTGCTTTTTTTCCTATCCCGCCTAACGGAGGCTCTACAAAAATATACCACCATAAATCCTACCTTGGCTGAGGGTGCTTTAGTTTTAAATATGCATTTTATCTCTTAATCTGCTCCATATATAAGATGTAAACTCTGAAAATTAGATGAAGGCCATCAAATCTCACAAAAGGATCTCCTAAACCTGGCCTTCAATGTCTTTAATAACCGGGACCAGAAAGAAAAATTAGAAAAACAGAAAAGAAACAAAGCTAAATACCAGTTGCTGGCTGTGGCTATCCAGGGCTCCACCAACAAGGCAATAGTCCATAAAGGAACAAGGGCCAAAGTACCTGGGGCAAGAATGCCACCTGGATCATGTTTTAGATGTGGTAAAGAGGGTCACTGGGCAAAAGCTTGCCCTAACTCTAGGCCTCCCACTGGACCCTGTCCTAATTGTGGCAAAAATGGTCACTGGAAGATAGATTGTTACCAAACCTCTCAAGGGAGGGTCCCATCCCTTCCCTCTGGACAACAGGACTCTTCTGGCCTCAACCTTCCTGACCTTCTTGGCATGGCTTCCGAGGACTGACGCTGCCCGGGTGACGTAGCCCCCACCAAAATAACTCCAGTGGAGCCCAGGGTAACACTGACAGTGGGAGGTAAGCCAATCTCTTTCTTCATAGATACAGGGGCAACTTACTCTGCTTTATCCGAATTCACAGGCCCCACCTGTCTTTCAAGGACATCCATTGTGGGGGTTGATGGCCTAGTTTCAAAACCCCTCTCTCCCCCACCTCTTAACTGCTCACTTCTTAACTCCCCCTCTACCCACTCCTTTTTGATCATCCCCAGCTGTCCAACCCCCATTTTAGGCCGAGATAGCTTATCCAAATTCTGAGCCTCCCTTCGCTCACTCCCTTATCACATAGCCCAGACCTTTCCCTCCTCCTCCTCCTTACCACACCTGGCTCAAAGAAACCTCCTCTACCCCCTTCTCTAGTTAACCCTATAGTGTGGGACACCTCTACCTCCTCAGTAGCCCACCATCACAAGCCAGTCCAAATCCACCTAAAGGACCCATCTTCTTATCCCTGTCAAACACAATATCCTCTCTCCTTAGAAAGCCAAAAAGGCCTTCAGTCTATAATCAATTGCCTTCATTCTCAAAACCTCTTAAAACCCACCAATTCCCTTTATAATACTCCAATTCTATCAGTTAAAAAACCTGATAGATCCTATCGCCTAGCACAGTATCATAGAATCATTAGTCAGGCCATACTCCCTACCCACTCAGTACTCCCCTATCCATACACTATCCTATTCCTCATCACCCCACTACCACACACTTTACTGTATTGACTTCAAAGATGCTTTCTTCACTATACCGTTATACCCTGACTCCCAAAATCTCTTTGCTTTCACATGGGAGGACCCAGACACTTTCCAATCATGCCAACTAACTTGAACAGTCCTCCCTCAGGGATTCTGAGACAGCCCCCACTTCTTTGGCAGGCCCTAGCCTCTGACTTGTCTACTTTAGGCCTAAACCCCAGTCGCCTTCTCCAATATGTGGATGACCTTCTCCTATGCAGCCCTTCCCCTGAACTTTCCCACCAACACACTGCCACCCTTCTAAATTTTCTAGCAGGAAAGGAATACTGAGTATCCCCCAACAAGGTCCAAATCTCCACCTCTCAAGTCACATATCTAGGACTCACACTCATGCCCCAACATTGAGCAATCACCACCAACCAAAAATCCCTAATTTCTTCTATGTCTTCACCCACCTCCAAAGTTCTCCAAAAGGGAACTTCTCTCTTTCCTTGGCCTGGCCAGATATTTCCGTATCTGGATTCCCAACTTCAGTCTCCTTGCCAAACCCCTTTATCAAGCATCCAGGCGCTCTCTCTCTCAGAACTCCTGGATCCTACCCTCCCACTTGCCACACCTTTCAAAAAACTCCAGCAGGCCCTTATCACTGTCCTGGCTCTCACTCTTCCTAATTTTGACAAACCCTTTAAGTTGTACACAGATGAGAGGGAGGGAATGGCAGTCAGACCCTTTAGCCAAGACTTGGGGTCTGACCCCCAAATTATATCCTTCTTATCTGAACAGTTAGACTCCACAGTCAAGCGTTGGCTGGCCTGTCTCAGAGCCCTAGCAGCTGTAGCACTCCTTACAAAAGAAAGCAAAAAACTCACATTCGGTCACCCAATCACCGTTTTTTCCTCCCATAACCTCTCTGACTTGCTATTCCACAAAGCAACCCATCATCTTCCTCCTCCTCACATTCAATCCTTCCACCTCACATGCATCGCCTCCCCAGAAGTCTCCCTCACAAAGTGCAACAGACTCAACCCTGCTACCCTCCTCCCCTCACCCTCACAAGAAACCATTCACTCTGGATACCAGACAACCTTTCTTTCCTCACATTAGTTACCACCCTCTCTCAGATGCAACCTTTATATGGTTTATAGATGGTAGCTCATACATAAACCAAGGGAAGAAAGTAGTGGGATATTCTATTATGTCCCTTCCACAAACTATAGAAGCAGAACCCCTGCCAACAGGAACAACTTCTCAACAAGCAGAGCTCATAGCTGTAGCGAGGGCCCTTGCTTTAGCAAAAGGACACGCCTTAAATACATACACAGACTCCAAATATGCTCATCACATCAGTCATTCTCATGCGGCCATTTGGAATGAAAGGGGCTTTCTCGCCACCAAGGGGTCCCCAATCACTAATGCTCCTCTAATTCTCAAGCTCCTCAAAGCTGCACATCTTCTTACCTCAGCAGCTATAATCCACTACAAAGGCCACCAAATAGGGACAGATCCCATCACCTGAAGCAACAACCAAACAGACCAGACAGCCAAAGCAGCTGCTCTTCGGCCACCCCCAACAGCCCCACAACTCCTAGTCATGCCCAACAGTATTCCTCAATACAACCCAGAAGAACACTCATCATTAACCAAGGAGGGTGCCACCTTAGATGGAGACTGGTACAAACTAAATGGAAAATACGTCCTCCCTCAGGCCCAGGCTCCGTCCCTACTCTGCACAATACATGAAGCCCTTCACATAGGTTACAAACCCTCCTACAATTCCTAAAACCTCTCCTCTATCCTGGATTACCTACCACTTTATAAGAAATCACTAAAACCTACTCTATTTGTTCCTCAGTCTCACCCCAAGGGGGCCTTCAACCCCCTTGCTTCCCCATCCATCAGGCCAAGGACAAATCCCAGGACAAGACTGGCAAATAGATTTCACTCATATGCCCCTAGTCAAAAAGACTAAATATCTCCTTACCATTGTAGACACTTTCTCCAGTTGTATAGAAACCTTTCCTTCCACCTCTGAAAAATCTCTAGAAGTCACTAAGGCTCTTATCTACCACATTATTCCCCAATTTGGCCTACCAACCTCTCTTCAGTCTGATAATGGACCTGCCTTTATATCCCAAATTACCCAGCATGTTCTCTCAGTTTTATCCATAAAATGGAACTTCCACATACCCTATAGACCCCAATCATCAGGAAAAGTAGAAAAAGCTAATTCAATCATAAAAGCCCATCTAACGAAATTGAGCCTAGAAACTAAAGAAACCTGGGTCTCCCTCCTTCCTATTGCTCTCACCAGAATTTGCGCCACCCCATGAGCACCAACATTCCTTAATCCTTTTGAACTCATGTATGGCAGACCTTTCCTCCTGGGTAAATTTCCTGCCTCACAATCTCCTCTGGGTGACTATCTTCCCACCCTAAACTTTGTTAGACAACTTCTCAGAGAACATGCAGATTGGGTCTTGCCCAAACCACAAACTGAAGACTTCCCACCCACTAACCTATCCCCAGGAGACCTAGCTCTCATTAAAGAGAGTCACCTGACAGCACCTTTAAACCAAAATGGAAGGGCTCCTATAGAGTTCTCCAAACAACCCCAACGGCAGCTAAACTACAAGGATTCCCCAACTGGTTCCACATTTCCCAACTCAAAGTGGTGCCAGATGCCTTCTCATCTCCAGAAAAACCCTTTCCCCCAGGTATAAGAGTACAATCACAGGACCAACACAAGTCAAGCTTGAACAAATCCAAGAACAGCCCGCCGATGAACAACTCCCCACCTGACAACCACATAACTCCAAAGGTACCCCCTACAATCACCAAACAAATTCTATCTGTACTCTCTACCTCACCTCCTTCCTTAAAAACCTCTATTCTCACATACTTATAGGACTCATACCTAATGGGAGACTTCATCCATCCCTGGGAAAACATCTTCTGTCTTATAGACTCCCAACACACCATCCCTCTCCCCTTAGGAACAAACCAAGAATGAAACAACATCACCTCTCACTCATAACTTTTCTCCTTATACTTAATATCCCAGGGGTTACTCCTTCCCCACCCCTTCCACACTATCTAAACAAAACCCTTACCCTATCTCACCACCTACTCAACTTACCCTCCCCCCAACTCACCCAAAATTATTGGATTTGCTTGACAACGTCACCTGATCCATACACCACTATCCCGATTGCAGCCAAAACCTTGACAAATATTCCAGCCTCCTTATTCTTTACAGTCCGTCAGGGACCTGCTTTCTCCTTGTGAAGTTATACCCTATACAGTTACTTCCCAAGCCAATATCAGAAACAGGCAAGAGAATACCTTAACTTGTTCTTAAACACCCTCAAGTCAGTTCCCTCTTTGCCCTGTGCCATCGTAGGTCCCCTCAGCACTAACACCCACATTAAGTCCCAAGCTCCTCTCTGTCTTTCACATACACAGCCCATGGGCCAATCAGTTGGCTCCTTTAGCCCAAAAACTTGTAACCTAACTATCACCACCATCCCTCCTTCAGGTCACAATACCCCTTCTTTCACACCCTGATTTATCCACCCTCTACGCTACACCTCTTGACCTTCCTTCTCTGCTCTAGGAGCCCATTCTATAAATTCTTTGTTCTGTTAAGGACAACCTCCCAGGCCTATTAACCTTCCCCCTTGGTTCTTATCTTCTGGGGACAACATTAAGACCTGTCTCTCACTACCTGTTCCCACTGACCTCACTCGCTTCTATTTAGACACTCACAAATTTCACCTCTTTAGTGATCAGTCACACCAAGCCTCTACCCTACAGCCCCTTACTGAAGCTACTGTAGCTGGCACATTTCCTCTCTGGGACACAGAACCCTCTCCAGAGAAATATAGCAAAACACTGGCTCACCTCTTCTCCATAGATTATCTGACATGCGTAGGACAAACGGGATATTTCTTTTTGTGTGGCTCCTCCACCTACTACTGTTTACCCACCAACTGGACCAGAACATGCACCCTAGTCATGCTTTCCCCAGAAATCCTCATAGCCCCTAAAGACCAATCCCTCATATCCCTGTTTACTCCCTTACAAGGGCTAAAAGAGCCATAACTCTCATCCCCCTCCTCACTACTCTTGGAATCTCAATGGGAATAGGTACAGGAGCCGCAGGATTAGGAACCTCTTTACACCACTTTCACACTCTCTCACAAGATCTTGCTTGCTCCCCGGAAGAACTCTCCAAAACCCTACACCACATACAAGAAGAATTAGATTCCCTGGCTTCAGTAGTCTTGCTACTGAAGGACTGGGGGGTCTTTGCATCTTCATAAGGGAAGAATGCTGTTTCTACACCAATAAATCAGAATTAGAGAAGTAGTTACCAAGTTACGAGGACAAACTCAAAATCTTTGGGACCAAACAAATACCCCCTGGACTAACTCTCTTTTGGGCGGTTGGGTGCCCTAGCTCTTGCCCTTCTTAGGATCATTAATCATCATAACTCTCATACTAATCTTTGGTCCCTGTATCCTTCAATGTTTCTCCAAATTCTTTCAAAATCAAATTCAAACCTTCACTAATCAATCTTTGGGAGAAATGATGTTGTTACAGGCCTCAACACCATACTGGACGCTAATCCAGTCCACCAGAGATCAATATCACCAGCCTACCAAAAGCTACTCACTGCCTCCTATCAACACCCCTATTCAGCAGGAAGCAACTACAGAAGAAGAGACCTCCCAATTCCATAAAAAACAAAAGGCTGGAATGTTAGGCTTAAGACCCCTTCCCTCCTTGAGGGCCTACCCAAACCAGCCCATAAAAGCACCAGAATCCCACCCTTTCCTTTTGGGGCTGACACCATCCTGGCCTCAGCCCATGTGTGTGCAGATGCCCTAATACATTTTCTTTTCCTTCATCTTGGCCTTGTACGTTTCTCCCTCGGCGTTCTAACAAGGAGTAAAAAGGGAACTTATTGACCACCAACTCTGAACCAAACACTGTGCTAGGTACTTTCATATATTTAATCTAACCCCATTTGAAAGATGATATTATTATCCCCATTTTCCAGATGAGTAAAGTGAACCTCAGAGAGTTTAAACATTGTACCTAAATTATGAAGCTAGTAAGTGGTAGAAGTGGGACTCAAAAGCACTTTGATCTGTTGGAGACAGAAGTTTATATTTCTTTTGTTTTACCAACGTGCATCTCAAAAACTGAGAACCATACATATAGGTCTATAGGTCTTGGTGGTTGGTTGAAAACATGAAGAGTCATGATTAGTTCATTTAACCTAATCATGTTCATATGCAACTTAATTCATCTTGCTAACTAGAGAACTATAATTAGGTTAACCTAAGAATTAAGTATTAATTAATTGCTGGGTAAAGTAGCCAGCCTGAAATTGCTAGATGTCAGATTATATGTGTTTTAGTTTTAGCTCTGATACTAACTAGTTGTGTGTCTTTATTAATGTAACTTTGCCTCACTAAAACTCAATGTTCTTGCCATTAAAATGAAGGGAGTTGAAATAGATTAGCATTAAAAAAAAAACTTTAGTACTAGAAACCCCTTTCTTATTAAAAGAAAAATTAAATAAAATTTCAATTTATGAAATAGATGCAAGTAGAATTTGGCAGTAATATAGAGTAATGTGGGCCCTTTTAAGAAGTCTTAAAGTTAACCAGTGAGGGTTGGACTCTGCTGAAGGGGTTTAGAGTGAAAGGACTAGAGAGACCCCAACATCTTCTAAAATAAAGTCAAGTAAACCAGCCCAGAAATTAAACTTTTCTGTCCTATAGTAATGACGAGTTCTGTGGACTTCCAGAAAATATATGAGAGCTGAATAAAGTCAGCCCGTAGAAACTATACAAGAGGAATTTCTCAATGTTTTAAACTTGATCTTACACCACTGTCAGAATCACGTGAGAAAGAAGTCCTAAGGATTTGATCAGTAAGCCAGGCTCAAATAAATAAGGCATTATTAGCTAAAACCATATATGTCAGGTCCTCTGGACGTCGTCTTGCCTTCCCTTTAGGTATATGAACCTCTCAGAACCGGTATCATTCTAATCTGCGAGTTAGAATCCTATGGCTCCCACTACTACCCTTTTTTAAAAATTTTTAAATTTTTTATTTCTAAATATTAGAGGGGTACAAGTGGTTTTATTACATGGATGAATTGAACAATGCTGAAATCAGGGCTTTTAGTGTGCCTGTCACCAGGGAAACGCAAATTAAAACCACAATGAGATACCACCTTACTCCTGTCAGAATGGCCACTATTAAAACCACTACTACTCTTGACTAATCGCCTGTTCTCTTGTTGACCTTGCAACTGAATTTGCTTTCCTGTAGTCCTAACATTATTGCATGTTTACTGCACTTGCAGTTGCCCATGAAGAGAAAAATTTTAAACATTGTGTATTCTATAAAGCATATGGTGTTTTAATTACATGCCATCTATAGTGTATTAGTTTGTCCAGGGCTTCTGTAACAAAATACCACAAACTGGTTGGGTTATATAACAGAAATTTATTGTCTCACGGTTCTAGAGGTTAGAAGTCTGAAATCAAAGTGTAGGCCTGGTTGATTCCCTCTGAGGGTTATGAGGGAAGGATCTGTTCCAGGCCTCTGGGCTTGTACATGGCTGTCTTCTCCCTGTGTCTCTTTACTTCATCTTCCCTCTATATATTTCATCTTCCCTCTATATGTATCTATGTTTGTCTCTGTGCACAAATTTTCTTTTTTTAAATTTTTAAAAATTTGCTATATTATTTAAATATCCAGTTTTTGCCAAAGTATTACTAGATATGCCAAATTTCCTTTTTTATAAAGGCAACAATCGTATCAGATTATGACATATTCTAATGATCTAATCTTAACTAATTACATCTGCGGTGACCCTATTTCCAAATATGGTCACATTGTGAGGTACTTGGGAGTTAGGAATTCAACATACAAATTTGAGGGGGACACAATTCAATCAATAACATATAGTAAGTATACTTTATGTGTATTGTGTAACTCTAATGCATATTTCTAGGAAAATATTTTGTGTTTCAAAATGATTTCAAAGTTCTAGTACTATGAACCATCATGTGCCTTCATTTCATATAACTGTTATCATGTGAAAAAATTCATTGACCCAAGAAATCTTATAGAAAATCCAAGATGGACAAAATACACAGAACAATATGTACTTGCATACTATAACTTTCTAGGTGGCATGTGTGTCCATAATAAAGACAAGAGAATTAGTTCACAGAGAAAAATGATTATAGTTGCAAAAAGTATATAAAAGCTAATCTCAAATTGCTATATTTACTAATAGTAGACATTAGCAAAATTTCATTATTTTGTGAAAAGTTTGTATCATGGTTTATAATCTATAAAATTATTAGATTGAATATAAAACCATCTTTACTTATTTTTTCAATAAGTTCTACATATTCCTTATTTAAAAATTCTTAAGTACTTACACTTTTGTTTATATTGTACATATGATTTTTCTATATTTTATAACAATTTATTGTTGTTTGTAGGAAGGTTATAGATTTCTGTATACTAATCTTGTATCTGGTTAACTTACTGAGATCCCTTATCCTCATTTTTTTAAATTTAATTTTTCTCAGCAAAAATATCTATACATTCAGGATATTCAATGGGAGAAAAGAAAGCCTTTCCAAAATATTGTGATGGAATAAATTAATGCTCACTTAGAAAAAAATGAACTTAGTGCCTTTCCTTATAGCATATACAAAAATAATTCAAGAGGAATCCTATTCCTAAACCTAAAAGCTAAAACTATTACTGTTCTAGAGGAATAAATAGGAGCACATTTTTGCTACCTTGGAGTAGGCCAAAGTTTCATTAATAGGGCACAAAAACCAATAACTATTAAAGGAAAATTGATAAATTGTAATCAGCAAAAGTTACTGGTAAAAAAATGAAAAGATAAGTCATAAACAAGAGATTTGTTTACAGTGTGTGTGTGTGTGTGTGTGTGTGTACAGAAAAAGAGTCTCACACGAATACAATAATTCTTATAATAATAAAAAAGACAATCCAATAAAAATAGGCAAAATAATTGAAAGACACAGATGATATATAAATGCCCAGTAATCACAGGAAAGGGTACTCACCAGCTCTAGTCATCAGGGAAATAGAAATTAAGTCCACAAAAAAATACAACTACCCACCTATCAGAACAATTAAACAGCAACAACAAAAAAACCAACAAAAAACAACAAGAAACCAGAATAACATACCAAATGGTGGTGGGGATGTGGAGCATTTGAACTCTCACATATCACTGGTAGGAATGTAAAATGGTTGAGCCATTTTGGGAAAACAATTTTGCAATTTCTTATAAAGTGAAAATATACACCTACACAGAGATTTCACTTCTAGGAGTTTACCCAAGAGAAATAAAAAAAAATAAACTATTTTATTAAACTATTTACTACCAAATAAAAAATTAAAAAAAACTTACCAAAAAAATGGTAAAGCATTTTTTTAAAAACTTAATTCACTGTAGGAAAACATTTGAAACATTTCAAATGCTCATCCATAGGAGAATGGAGTGATACTTTTTGATATTTTTATACAATGAAATACGACTCAAAACAACAACCACAGCAACAACAAACTACTAATACATATGACAGCATGGATAAATCTCACAGACATGCTGAACAATAAAAGTTGGACACAAACCAGCAGATACTGCACAATTCATTTACATAGAGTTTCAGAGCAGGCAAAAATTTGCGGTGATAGAAATCAGTATAGTACTTTACTATGGTGGGTGGAGATGGACTAAAAGGGACATGAGGAAACTTTCTGTTGTTATTGAAATGCTCTGTATTTTGAGGGGGTGTTGCTAGTTACATTGGTGTATACATTTGCAAAAACGCATATATATGGTTTAAATCTGTTCATTTGACATTTATTGTCAAATGAGCAGGACTTGGTGAAAAATTCAGGCTGGAAAATTCTTATCCATTGTCTTTCTCTCTCTCTTCTTTTTAACTCACATACATTTGTTTATTTTATTTTTATTGAGATAAAATAATCATTCAATAATGAGAGTGAACTAAGTGCATTTTCACACTTCAGTGAAAAATTATGGCAGAATGGATTTTGGTAAGTACAAAGATAAACTTAAAGGAAAGGATAGGTGAAAAAGCTGTGATAACCAAAGAAAATTCTACAATAAGTTGGTAAATCTTAATAGTGATTGCAAATATACATGCACAAACACACACATAAGCATGCATATATATATATATATAAATACATTCTTTTGTTAAGGGGTGAAACAAGGTGGGACTAAAATAATATATAATAGTATGAAATATGAGAATTACAACTTAAATAATAGAAAATAATGTACACATGAGTACCAGGAAAATAATTGCAGGGGGTTTGGTAAGAAAGAAAGAGAAAAGAAACAAAGAACATTTAAGGAAAATATAAAACATTATTATAATAAACATAATAAATATAAACAGAGTAGATTCATATATCAAAATACACAGAGACTCAGATTGAATTCTAAAACTCAGCTATAGGGCATTTACAATAAACACATCTAAAATGCAATAGTGTTGTCGAAAGGGGAAAAAAGGGGAAAGCTTTCCCAAAGGAAAGCTGGTATACGGATATTAATATGGGACAAGATGTAAGAAAAGGTGAAAATCATTAACAGAAATAAAAAAGAGGCATCACTTTATGATGACAGAAAAATCCACTAAGAAAACGAGCAATCAGAAATTTGCATGCCTTTAAAAATCAAAGCAAAAATTGATAGAATTACAACATATTATTATAGTGACAGATTTTAACACAATTCCCTTAAACACAAATATTAAAGACAAATATTACTAAGAATATAGATGTTTGAACACAATAAGCTCAATCTAATATATTTAAATATAGAGAGATGATTCTATATCCAAAATATAGGGAATATATATTATTTTCAAGCACACATGAGTCATTTACGAATATTAACCACAACTCTGTATATGAATAATCTTAATTCTGTTATGTGCACGTGGAGAGAGAGGGGGTGAGGGGGAAGGTAAGGAATAGTCTGAAGATTTGGTTATAAATTTATAGGTACTGATACATCCACATATTTCCCAGATACTGTTTAATGAGACTGCTTTACTTTTGTAATCCTATAAAGTAATAAATGTTGTTTAAAAATAAATTAAAACTTCAAAATTAAGGAAAATTAAAAAGAAATTCAGAATTCCTTAATTTTGCTTCAATGACTTTGATAGGCAGTGAAAGTCAATATTTGGAAATCATTTTTTTAATTTTAATTTACTGAATTCATATGTGAACTGATGATTCTAAAACAATCTTAAATGAACATTCATTATATAAAACATATTTTACTATATGGATCATCAGTGTTGTTACACATGTAAACAAAGACTTCACTAATACACTAGACAAATGATAGATAACATTTATTAATTCAGGTGAAATCTTACTTTCTGTTTTCAATTTTAATAATTAACTTGAATTATCATTATTACCTTCTATGATAGTTTCCAACAGCGATAATATACTTGAATTTTTATATTTATCACTTGCATTTCAAAGCAAAGACTAAGCTGTCACTCTTTTAACAAATTAGGACAAATAAATGCAAAATTTTCACTTGAGTTTAACCAAAACTTTTGTTATTTCTTTTTTCCTGACAGGGGTTGTTAACAGCTATTTGCCCTGTTTCATGTATGTACACATGCACATACACACACACACAACTGTGAATTTATGGAAGACTTATTTTAAAGGAAATTTAAACCAGTGGCATAGCTAGTTTAATCCAACAGATGTAGGCAATTTTTAAATGAATAAAAGCATGATCATTCTGCCTTTGTCACATTGCTGTCTTCTCCCACCCTGCAAAGGCATAAGTTAAAAACAGGGAGTCAACTCTGTCATCTCTCTCATAAAAAGTTGATTACATCCGGCTCACAATAGCATTTCAGTGGAGGCACATTTTGGAAGAGTTTCCCCTCCTTTTCTCATTTTTTGATTCATGATCAAGCTTTCAAAAGAAACTTATTAAAATATTTATGAATATATTACTTTATTGAATTCTATTAACATAAAAAGACTGACCTTCACGTATGTTAAACATGAATTTACTTTCAAGACGACAAGTGCCCTTACCTATCACATGGGCAGACAGATCCTGATATTTTAAAATATTAAGATATCAGTATGTCTCATTCCATCTGCTCCTTTTTGGTCCAGAAAACATCTGTGCAAAAGCAAGCCAGTAAGTGAACCCATCATATTCTTTATTGAGAAATTAAATTAGTTTTGGCTTTGATTGCAGTAATTACAGAAATCACAGTAGTCAAAGATACATTCCATGTATCATTTTAAAGAAGATTTTAATGATTTTTTTTTTAACTGGGTAATTTTAAGCTAGTTTGCATCATCTCCAAAACATCAAAGTGACATGTTTTCACAGTCATAGCTTAATTACTGTGTTTTGCAGACCTGTTGATAAAGCCTACAGGAATTCTAATTAGCTGTGATTCTGCCTTGCTCTCCCTGTTGTACAAACCACAGTTCTCAGCTTGTGTGCTCCAGCACCATGACTTGCTCAGCCGAGGATGAATACAGCTGCTGGCCTCTTGGCTTACATCCAAGCTCACAAACCTCTCAAATTTTCTAATCAACGTCTGCTTACTAACCTTTTTTGTTGTTTTTTTCTTGTTCAAATCTTAGTGTGAGAAGTTCTAAATTTGGCTTAAAAGAGAATAAACCTCATTTCTACCAGTAGTTTTAAAAGAATTATTTCATAAGTAACTTTAAATTAATTTAGTGATTTAAAATACACTATCTTGATGCAAACAGTAAATAAATACAACATTTTTCCAGGGCTCTGGTAATAAAATTAAGCAAAGGGAATCATTTCTAGTACTAAGTGTGGTGCATGATTTTAGCGACTCTTCAACTAGAAATACGAATTTCATTTTAACAACTTTAAATTTTATAAGGTCCCACATGCAGTAGAGCCACATGTGGCAAACAAATTTATCTTGAAAGATACAGTAGAGGAGATATTAAGTTTATAACACCCCTTAAAGTCAAATAATAATTCAAAGGAGGGGGTAAGTAGAATTTCTCATTGTTAGCGTGGGGACTCACGTTGCATATTGAGAAAGAACTCTCACACAAAGATTAGGACAGAAAGAAGTAAAAGTTTTATTTTACCTTAAAGATTAGAATAGTTTTAAAAAAAAGAAAATTTATTTTACTTCCCAAAGGTGGGAAAGGCTTGACGCAAGAGAAAGAAAGTAGAAGTGTTGGCACCAAGCAGAAGCAGCTCAGGATTTTTATGGGGACAAAGAGAAGAGAGAAAAAAATAGTTATGGCTGCCAGCTGATAACAGAAGCGGCTGTGAGGTGACTGTGTTTGCTTTTCCATTTTTTTTTTTTCTTTTCTCTGTGAGGCTGGCTTTGTCAGAGTCCTTGGAATCTGGTCTGGGGATAGCTTAAGGGAAGAGTTCGTACCCCTGCTGTCCACTTAGGGCTCTTCAAGGCTGTGAACAAATGACCTTTTACAGATGAGGAGTTAGGCTTAAGGAGGAGTTGAGCCCCAGGTGTTTAATCAAACAAAACAAAGGGAGCAGTTGTGCTGTGGGTTTTCTCTTCAAAGGGGCAATTATGTGCTGTGAGTTCATTCCCCTTACTTTCTGTTAGATAGTTTATTTTGTTCCCTTAGATAGTTTGTTAACCACGCTGTCCTATCATTCATAATCCTTTTTAAATTCTAATTTTAAAAATATTTAAAGACAGATAAAGACCTTTACTCAGGTACATAATTATTCACAAAAAACATTGTAATACTATGATTTCTTCTACCTTGTAGACTGTGTTCCCTAAGGGAATATTGACTTTATTTTCCTATGAAATCTCAAACTCAGAGAGGACATACTACTACAGGGATCAAATTTATATTTTCATGAATAAAAGCATTAATCAAATTTAACAACTTCCCTTTATTTAATATTTTAACTTCCAGCTTTGAACAGATACTATACATTAAGTACAAGATATAAAAAATTATATTTTTATTTACAAAACGTGAGCATTTTTAATGTCATTTTTTACTTGATATCAAAACCAAGAGTCTGTAAACATTACCCAATTGCCAGTCTACACTGGTTGACATAGCCATTGAAATGAAACTTTCAGGTGCACCCTTTATATTTCAATCTTCATTAATGAGCCTGAAAGCATACAGTCCACAAAACTGAAC
This sequence comes from Daubentonia madagascariensis, assembly GCA_023783475.1. NCBI lineage: Eukaryota > Metazoa > Chordata > Mammalia > Primates > Daubentoniidae > Daubentonia > Daubentonia madagascariensis. The sequence continues at coordinate 3,027,529 of JAKFHU010000166.1, forward strand.
TGATTATTATGATAAGGGAATGATATCAGTTAATGTCCACAGTGGAGAATTATAATTACAAAATACATCATTTATCCTTACATTTAAATATCACTCTAAGAGATACAAGTTGATTCAAAATCTCTCTCCTAAAATAACCATTCTGGCTCCCTGTCTTCACTGTCCTGTAATCTTTGTATCTGGAGCCATTACTCCTTACTTGTAATTGTGTTTCAGACTCTGCTACCAACGCAGCCCTTATGAAGGCACATATAAAAACTCATGGTTACATAACTCATTGGCCGAGCATTCATTCATTCATTCAAGGAAGATTTACCGAGTGCTTACTATGTGCTCCACACTGAGGAAGAAAAGAGACCATTTACACCTGCTTTAATGGAGTTTTGCTTTTGGTTTGATGCTTCCCTTGTATCATACTCCCAATAACTGGATCTGCACTCTGCCCCCTCCTGGCTACCTATCTCTGTCTATCTATCTATGCATCTATGTATCTATCTATGTTAGTATGTTTACAAACAAGTACATGTATATCCGCAAGTGTATTAACCTCACTTTTTTTTTTTTAATTTATTTTTTTATTTTCAGAATATCATGGGGGTACAACACTTTGGCCATACACATTGCCCCTGTTCTGCCCGTGTCAGAGCCACAATTGTGGTCATCTCCCAAACTGTGCTCCCCACATCCATTCAGTGAGAGTTTTTCCCATCCCTTCCACCCCCCTCCCGCCCGCCCGCCCTCAGATGAATGTTATTGCCCTGTGTGATGTAAGTGTTCATCAGTTAGTACCAGTTTGATGGTGAGTACCAGTGGTGCTTGTTTTTCCAATCCTGTGACACTTCGCTTCGAAGAATGGGTTCTAGCTCCGACCAGGATAATACCAGATGTGTTAATTCACTGTTGTTCCTTATTGCTGAGTAATACTCCATGGTATACATATACCACATTTTATTGATCCACTCGTGTATTGATGGGCACCTGGGTTGTTTCCACAACTTTGCAATTGTGAATTGTGCTGCTATGAACATTCGAGAGCAGATGTCTTTATTATAAAATGTCTTTTGTTCTTTTGGATAAATACCCAGTAGTGGGATTGCTGGGTCAAATGGTAATTCTACTTTTAATTCTTTGAGGTATCTCCATGTTCTTTTCCATAGAGGTTGTACTAATTTGCAGTCCCACCAGCAGTGTATGAGCGTTCCTATCTGTCCACATCCCCGCCAACATTTGTTATTTGGGGATTTTTTGATATGAGCCAATCTCACTGGAGTTAAGTGATATCTCATTGTGGTTTTGATTTGCATTTCCCTGATGATTAGAGAAGTTGAGCACTTTTTTATATGTTTGCTGGCCATCATTCTGTCTTCTTTGGAAAAGTTTTTGTTCATGTCCTTTGCCCATTTTTTAATAGGGTTGTTTGATTTTTTCTTGTTGATTTTCCTAAGTTCTGTATAGATTCTGGTTATCAGCCCTTTATCAGAGGTGTAGCATCAAAACTGCATGGTATTGGCACAAGAACAGACATGTAGACCAATGGAACAGGACTGAGAACCCAAATATAAAACCAACCTCATACAGCCACCTGATCTTTGACAAATTCCAGAAAAACGTACACTGGGGAAAAGATTCCCTATTCAACAAATGGTGCTGGGAAAACTGGATGGCCATATGTAGAAGACTGAAACTGGACCCACACCTCTCACCTCTCACAAAAATCAATTCACAATGGATAACAGATCTAAACCTAAGACATGAAACCATAAGAATTCTCGAAGAAAACGTTGGAAAAACTCTTATGGACATTGGCCTAGGCAAAGAATTTATGAAGAAGACCCCCAAAGCAATCACAGCAGCAACAAAAATAAATACATGGGACCTGATCAAATTGAAAAGCTTCTGCACAGCCAAGGAAACTATCACTAGAGTGAACAGACAACCTCACTTCTTAATTCCAAAAATTTACCTCAATATTCTTTTGGATTTCCTATGTACAGAAGTACATCATATTCAGATAATACTTTTATTTCTTCCCTTCAAAGCATGATCATTTTTATTTCTCTATTCTTGCCTTATCACAATAGATAGGTCTTCTAGCATGACATTATATAAAAATGGGGGTAATATGCATCTTTGTCTCATTCTCTATGTCAGTGAAAAATTATTCATCATTTCACCATTAAGTGTAATATTTGCTATAGGCTAATTGTAGATATCTATTATTAGATTAAAGAAGTTCCTTTTTCTTTTCAGTTTAAATACATTTTCATCACAAATGGATGCAGAATTTTATTGAATTTTTTTCTGCATCTGTTAAAATGATCATATTATTTTTCTCTTTGTTCTGCTACTGTGGTAAAATACATAGAGTGATTTTTTTTTCTTTCTTTCTTTCTTTCTTCTTTTTTTTTTAGAGACAGGGCTCACTGTGTCACCCAGGCTGGAGTGCAGTGGTGCAATCATAGCTCTCTGTAGCCTGGAACTCCTGGGCTCAAGCCATCTCCCACCTCAGTCTCCCAAGTAGTGAGAACTACAGGTGTGCACTATGGCACCCTGTTTATTTTTCTATTTTTTGTAGAGACTGGGTCTTCCTATGCTGCCCAGGCTGGCCTCAAACTCCTGGTCTCAAGTAATCCTCCTGCCTTGGACTCCCAAAGTGCTGGGATTACAGGCATGAGCCACCTTGCCCAGCCTACATAGTGTGATTTTCAATTGTTAAACTAAGTTTTCATTCTTGGAATAGACCTAAATTAGCTTGCATGGGTTACCCTTTTTCTATATTGCTCACTTCATTTTGATAAGATTTTATTTACAATTTTCGCATTTGTGTTCATGAATGAGATTATCCCATGGAAAGATTGACATTATGTCTTCCTTAAATGTTTGGTACATTTAACTATTAAAGCCATCTTGATTATACTTTATGCAAGGTTTAAGATAATAATAAGAAAAAGCCATCTTGGTCTCAAGTTGCTTTTTAGTAAGACTTTTAATTACTAATTTAATGTCTTTAAAATTATAGAGCTAATCACAGTTTATATATCCTTTGATGGTACCTTTGCTGAGAACTAGGCTATTTCATTTGTGTTTCCAATTTTATGGCATAGAGTAGTTCAACATAATTCCTGCTAATATTTTAATGTATATAGAAGTTTTAGTAATGTCCTCTTTTAATAATAAAATTTTTCCTTGTTCTATCACACTTTTTTATTTTTTCATCATTCTAGCATAGATATATTGATCTTGTTACTCTTTTAAAGAACTAACTTTTGCCTATATTGATCCTCTGTATTTGTTTGCTACTTTATCTGTGTCTGTTAATATCCTTTATTTCTTTATGTGTGCTTAATTTGCTGGGGAGTTTTCTAACATTTTTAGATGTTTGCTAAGTTCATCGATTGTTCAAACTTTCTTCTTTTAAACAATGTACAGAAAGTGTTAACATAGTAGGCCTGAGGCTTCTATACTTAAAAAAAAAAAGATTGCTTGTTAGGTTGCGCATTGGCTAGCATCTGGGAAATGGACTGTTAAACAGCTCCCTACACTAACATAAAACTTATTCTAAATAATGAGAGTGATTCATTATATTTGAACAATGTGGCTTATACTTAAAACCTGTTTTCCTTGTGAAAGTGTGAAATTTGGTATGTGGTAGGCAAAGAGGGCCTTCATATCTGACCTTTAATTAAAGTCCCTGGACTCTTAGGCTCAGGTGAGCTTCTTTGGTGGATGACACTTCACACAAGTTGTCACAACTCATTGCTGGAGAAATTAAGTACATACTGTATGACTACTTACACAAGACTCTTGGAAGATTGTACCTGGTTTTCTCTGGACATGTACACACACACACACATACATAGCCATTATGTATTATAACTTTATTATTAGGCTAGATTTTCCTACTAATTTTGGTTACTACATTTCATTCCTCCCTGCCTCTCTAAGCTTCTATTTGAGATCATTTAATTTTTTTTCAAGAAAACTGTTTAGTATTTTCTTTAATGCAAATCTGTTTGTGACTAACATTCTGTTATTATTTGTCTAACAATGTTTCTAAGTAAATTTCAAATTTGAGTGATATCTTTGCATCTTTGCATATTCTATAACTCGTTGGGTGGTTCTTTTAGCACTTTGAATATTTCTTTTATTTTATTGTGTCTTTCAATATCATTATTAGCAAATCAAGTCTACATCTTATCATTGATATTTTGAAGGCACTTTTTTCCATGAAAATTTTTTCACAAAACCTTTTCTTTGACTTTGCTTTAGCAAAGTGACCTAATGTGCCTAGGTACTATTTTCTTTGTATTTATAACACTTGAATTTCAAAAAGGTTTTAAATCTATAATTTGATAAAACATATTAATATTAGAATAGTGTTGGCATTTACCTCTTCAGATATGCCTTCTACTTACTATCTCTCTGTTCTCTTTCTGGGACTCTCATATACATATATCTTTGAATGTATCACTGTCTCTCCAATTGGTTTCTTCCCCCTCACTGCATTTTCATGTTTATTTTCACTCAGTGCTTTGTTCTGGGTATATTCTTCTGAACTATCTTCTAGCTCCTGAGTTTCCTCATATGTTTTTAATAGCATCTATTGAGTTATTTTTTTAGCTATTTTCTTATGACCTTGAAATTTTAGAGGATTATTGATCACATATTTTGTAGACTGCCCCACTATTGGAACTTGTTTGATTTTTTTCTCAGAATTAGACTAGGGTTATGGGTTTTGTGAAGAAAAATAATAGAAATAAAGTGCCATTTTCATCACATCATATCAAGGGTGCATACTATCGACATGATTTTGAACTGTTGACATTGACCTTGATCACCTGGTTGAGGTAGTGTTTGTGAGGTTTCTACAATGTAAAGTTGCTCTTTTTCCCCCTCTCCAAACTGTGCTCTTTGGAAGAAAGTTACAATTCTCAGCCCAAACTTACAGAGTGGGGATTTATGCTCCATTTCCTTAAGGATAGAGTATCTACAGAAATTATTTGTAATTTTTGTACAAGGAAGATTTGTCACTTATCCACTGTTTGTTTGTTTATTTCTTCAGTCACTTATTTATATCAGCGTGGATATGTGGAAATTTATTTCATACTTTGGGTTATAATATAATGCTACTTTAGTTGTTTTCAAATTATTGCAACTATGGATGTTAGTAGCTTTTTCAGTTGGCTCATATTTTCCTTTGACATACTTCCATCATTGTTGCTTTTTAAAATCATGTACTTATTTTCTGGCATTAAGAGAGTCTCTAGGGTCATCTTGTATATTCTCTGACTCAATCTTAGAATCAGTGACTTTTAATAAACCCTGGTTAATTTAATTAGAGAATAGTATTAGAAACCACAATTTGGGTGTTTGATATCCTCATTAATACAGGGGTGTAATTGCATCTAGGCCCTCTAAGCTGACAGAGTAAGGCAATGTATGTATGCATACTAGCTGATGTATATACACATAATCTATAAATATTCCTTAATGTATTGATATGTATCTATATTAAGCTATACATGAGTCCATACTGATATCTCCAACTCTAATCCACAACCACGTGGATCATTCTAGTCTCCCACACTAGTTTATCTTTAACCTCCTATTCCAACAGTGAGAAACCTGGCCCCCATCATATACCATCTGTATTTGTGAGAATTCTGCAGAGAAACAGAACCACTAAGATGTATATATGTGTGTACACACACAAAGAATGAGAGAGAGAGACAGAGGCAGAAGAAGATAGATAGAGATTTATTATGGGAATTGACTCATGTGATTATGAAGGCTAAGTAGTCTCATGATTTGCCATCTGCAAGCTGGAGAACAAGGAAAGCCAATGATGTTATTCAAACCAAATCTGAAAGCCTGAGCACCAGGGGAGGATGCCTGTGTAAGTCCTGGAGTCTAAAGGCTGAAGAACCAGGAGTTCTGATGTTGGAGAAGATGGATGTTCTAACTCAAGAAGAGGGAGAGAATTCCATTGCTTTTCTTTATTTCATTCAATTTAGGCTCCCACTGGATTGTATGATCCCTGTCCACATTAGTGAGGGTAGATCTACGTTACTCACTCTAACAATTCAAATACTAATCTCTTCCAGAAACACCCTCACAGACATACCCATAAATAATGTTTTACTGTCTATCTGGGCATTCCTTAGCACAGTCAAGTTGACACATAAAATTTACCACCATTAGTCCACCCCTTGTCAACTTGGCTTCCATACACATCTCCTTAAACTGTACTTAATTTCCAAATAGAAACAATAACAAGGTCATATTCCACCTAATACGATACAAATATCATGCATACAACTGAAAATACATTACTCTCTTTCCCAGAAGAGGAGGTAAAGTCCTTGAGGGATATTTACTCTTCTCCTGATATCCTGTAACTTAAATACTATGATGTAAAATTAATAACACTTGAATATTGATATAGTCAATACATCATATGTCATACAATAAGGGGATAAGAAAGGAAAGAAAGCAAAGATACTTACTTAATATATGTATATATATACTACACAAATGTATTCATAATAAATAAGAATACTCATGACAATTACAGTTCTTGTTTCTGTAACTGACCACTAGGTCAGAGCTGGTATTTATAACTACCTACTTCTAGTATCCATTCTGTATTTCTTTTGCCTCCAGCAAGCACCTCAGATTGGGTTGTTATAGTTTTCCAATGACTTTAATCACAGGGCATAATGATATTACTCTAAGGGATCTCCTGTATTTTGGGTATATTCTTTCTTACCTCCGTTTTGGAGTTGTAGTCCAATTTCCCCTTAGTAGTTCAGACCAGTTACCCCAGATAACACTTCAAATTTTTTTGGCCTGTTGATTTAGAGGCATGAAGATCCAAAAGTTGGCCAGGTGGAAGACTTAACTTCCAGTTCAGTGGAATCTTTGTTGTGTCTCCTGGTATAAGCATTGCTCCTTCTGCAAAAAAGACCCCTAGGCTAGCAGAGTAGAAGATCATAAGAACAGGAATCACTAGGAGTAATGGCGAGTGGTGCCACTCACATTTCCAACCCTTGATTTCTGGACCCATGAATACTGGCTATTGGAGAAACAGTACCAAATATTAAATGCTGATTCAGAGCACATGCAGCCTCCTGGAGAACCCCAGCCTCCTGGAGGTATTGCCAATGAGGTGGTGTTGTATCTGAATCTTCAAAAGGCCTTCTATAAAACCAGATGTATCAGGGTGGTGGGGAACATGAGAAGACCAGTGAATTCCATGAGCATGGGCACATTGCCACACTTCTTTTGCTTTGAAGTGAGTTCACTGGACAGAAGCAGTGCTACACAGAATACCATGATGGAGGTTAAGGCATTCTGTAAGTCTACAGTTGGTAGTTTTTATTATTATTATTATTTGTATAAATTTAAAGGGTACAAGTACAGTTTTGTTACTTGGATATATTGCCGAGTGGTGAAGTTTGGGCTTTTAGTGTATCCATCACCCAAATATTGTACGTTGTACCCATTAAGTAATTTATCATCACCAACGTCCTCCCACACTCCCACCATTCCGAATATCCAATGTCCATCATCTATGTGTTTACACATTACTTAGCTCCCACTTATAAATGATAACGTGGTATTTGACTTTGTTTCTGAGTTATTTCACTTAAGATATGTTTTCCAGTTCCATCCATGTTGCTGAAAAAGACATGATTTCATTCAATTTATGGCTGAATAGTATTCTATTTTACATATATGCTACATTTTCTTTATTCAATCATCACTTGGTGGACATTTATATCTTTGCTATTGTGAATAGTGCTGTGCTATACGTATGGGTGCAGGTATCTTTTTGGTATCCACTTACAATAATCAAGGAGACAAGTGACTCTGTATATGATTCTTTAGAATGTTTTTGGAAAAGTAAAAAATATATATATAATGATGTTGGTTGCTCCTAACGTCACTGGACAAAGTGGCGAAAGAAAAGGAAGAATTTAGAGACTCAAATTCTGAGCTCAAGCTCCCCATAAATGACCTAAAAGTCTGTCTGTCTCTCTCATATATGTATATATGAGAGATAATGGCTGATACTAATATATATAGGTATATATACATCAGTGTATATATGTTATATATACACTATATTTCTATTAATATAATAATTACATTTAATATAGTATATTAAATACTATTATATATTATTAGTATATTATTAGTCATATAGTATATAGAATATATATACACTGATATATATATTAGTATCAGCCATTTTATATATATATATGAGAAAGAGAGAGAGACAGAGACCAGAGACAGAGAGTGACCAAGAGAAATTCATTATGGTTCATTATGGGAATTGGCTTATGTGATTAGGAAAGCTGAGAAGTTTCACAATCTGCCATCAGCAAGCTGGAGAACCAGAAAAGGTGATGATGTAATTCAGCCCTAGTCTGAAGACCTGAGAACTGGTGTAAGTCCCAGAGTCTGAAGGACTGAGAAGCAGGTACTCTAATGTCTGAAGGCAGGAGGAGATGGATGTCTCACTTCAAGAAGAGAGCGAATTCATCCTTCTTCCACCTTTTTGCTCTATTTGGGCCCTCAAGGATTGGATGATGCCAGCTTACATTGGTGAAGGCAGGTCTTCTTTACTCAGTCTACAAATTCAAATCCTAATCATTTCCAGAAACACCCTCAAAGATACTATCAGAATTAATTTTTACTAGCTGAGTACCCCTTAGCCCAGTCAAGTTGACATGTAAATTAAACATCACACCACCCATTTACTTAGTCATTCAATTCAAATACATAAGTGTAATTGTGTTAGAATTGTTAAACCATATTCCCATGACAATTTTATCAAGTGGAGTATACTGGTTATATGCAGTTTTTTTTCCCTTTTTGTCTTACAGGTTCCATTCATTTCCAAAATTAATTAGGTCAATAAAATTTCCCCCATCCCTCTCAGTGACATTGTTTCATACATTTGTAATGCAGTTAAATTCTAGACTGTTTTGTTTCATACTGCATTTCATCCTGCGATGCCCTGATTTCCAATATGATAGTTAAAATTTTGAATGCATTGGGGTTGACTCTTTGTGTTGTAAACTTCTATGGGTTTTGACAAATGAAAGTACAATGAATTCTCATATGCTCCCTCAACCCCTATTGCCCTATTATTAACATCTTGCATTAAGTTTGGATGCTCTCTTATACTGTAATAGATATAGAAATAAATGGAGATATAGATAGGTATAGGTGATATACATGTAGATATAGATATGAATAGACACTAGACAACGCTGTGTCTTCTTTTGATAAGTAGAAAGCACGGAGACAGGAAGAAAGGGAAAGCATAATAAATAGCCTCTATCACCACCACTTGGGAGATGTGCACGTCCTAGGCCTGCACTTTCAGATGATCCTGGGTTAGAAGATCTGCCCAGTGGGAAATTTCTACCAGGGAACAAAATAAGGATTGCTCTATACCTAAAGTGATGGTTTTGCTCTTTTCCTTTTGTTTCCTTCATCACAGTAGATCAACAGGTAAGGAAAAATTATTGTATTGATCTGGGTAATTTTCTCTAATAATGAGGAGGAGGATTAGGGGCAGGGAGGGTAGTTGGGCAGCTTAGATAATTCAGTGGTACACTGATGGAGGCTCCATAGCTGGAGATAACCATGGTAGGTGTTATGGGTTGTACTGTGTTCCCCAAAAAGATATGTTGAAGTCTTAACACCCTGTATCTGTGAATGTGAACTTATTTGGAAATAGGATTTTTGCAGATATAATTAGTTAAGTCAAGATGCAGCCCTGCTGGATTAGGGTGTGATCTAAATCCAATATTACCCATGTCCTTTAAGAAGAGGAGAATACTAAAACACACCAGGAAGAATACCATGTGAAGATGGAGGCAGAGATTGGAGTGATGTTTCTATAAGCTGAGGAATGCCAAGAATTGCCAGTAACCACCATAATCTAAGAAAAAGGCATAGAGTTTCTCCTTGAAAGCCTCCATAAGGAACCTTCTATACCAACATTTTTATTTTGGACTTCTGGCCTACAGAACTGTGAGAGAATAAATTTCTCTTATTAAAAAAACAGAAACAAAGAAAGAAACAAACAAACAAAAACCATCTTGCATTAGTATGGTACATTTGTTACAATTGATGACTCAACATATATACATTAGTATTAACTAAAGTCCATAGTTTATGTTAGGGTTTACTCTTTGTGATGCACATTCTTGGATTTTGACAAATGTATAATGACAAGTATCTACTCTTACAGCATCATGCAGAATAGTTTCACTACCCTAAAAATCTGCTATGATCTGCCTATTCTTCTCTACCTCCCTCACTCCCCCTGAACCCCTGTAAAACACTGGTCTTTTCACTGTCTGTGTAGCTTTGCTTTTTTCAGAATTTCAAATAGTAGGAATCATATAGTATGTGTCCTTTTCAGATTGACTTCTTTCACTTAGCAATATGCATTTAAGATTCCTCCATGCTTTTCTTGGCTTGACAGCTAATTTCTTTTTAATGTTTAATAATATTCCCATGTATGGATGTCACACAGTTGGTTTATCTACTTACTGAAGTACATCTCGGTTGCTTTCAAGTTTTGGCGATTAAGAATAAAGCTACAGGTGTTAATGTGACTGTTAAGTTTTTCATTTGGGTAAATGTCAAAGAGGACAATTGCTGGATTATATGATAAGAGTATGTTTACTTATGTGAAACTGCCAAGATGGCAGTACCATGTTGCACTCTACCATTTTGTATTTCCTCCAGTAGTGAATGAGAGTTCTTACTATTCCACATCTGTGCCAACATTTGGAGTCATCAATATTTTGGATTTTGGATTTTGGCCATTCTAGTAGGTGTGTAGTGACATTTCATTGTAGTTCTCTTTTGAAATTCCCTAATGACATATGATGTTGAGCATCTTTTTATATGCTTATTCACCATCTGTATACTTCTTTGGTGGGTTGCCTGTTCATATTTTGTGCCCACTTGTAATTGGGTTGTTTTTTTCTCTTATTGTTGAGTTTTAAGAGTTCTTTGTATATTTTGGATACTAGTCTTTTATCTGATATGTTTTCCAATAGTGTTTTCCAATGATTTTCTCTCAGTCTGTGGCTTGTCTTTTCATTCATTTAACAGTTTCTTTCACAGAGCAGAAGATTTTAATTTTAGTAAAGTCCTACTTATCAACTTTCTGTTTTGTGGATAATGTTTTTGGGCATTAATTAAGAGTACATCAACAAAACCAAGGTTATCTAAATTTTCTCCTATGTTATCTCTAGGAGTTTTACAGTTCTGCATTTTACATTTAAGTCTTTGAGCCATATTGAGTTAATCTTTATGAAAGGTGTAAGGTCTGTGTCTTGACTCATTTTTTTGCACATAGATGGACAGTTGTTTCAGCACCATTTGTTGAAATGACTGTTCTCCTTCATTGAATTAACTTTGCTCTTTTGTCAAAATTCTGTTGATTATATTTGTGTGGGTCTATTTCTGGGCCCTCTACGCTGTTTCTCTGAATTATTTGTCTATTCTTTTACCAGTGCTACACTATCTTGATTATCGTAGTTTATAGTAAATCTTGAGGTCAGGTAAGGTCAGTCCTCCAACTTTGTTCTTCTTTGTCAATATTGTATTGTCTATTCTGAATCTCTTACCATTCCATATAAACTTTAGAATCAGTTTTTTAAAATATGTACAAAATAACTAGCTGGTATTTTAATGGATATTGTATGGAACCTATAGATCAATTTGGGAAGAACTGTCATCTTAAAAATATTGAGTCGTCTTACCAATGTGCATGGAATATCACTCCGTATATTTAGATCTTTGATTTCTTCCATTAAAGATTTTTTAAAATTTTTCTCTTATAAATCTTGTACATATGTTGTTATGCTTATATGTAAATATTTCATTTTTAGGTGCAAATGTATGTAGTGTTAGGTTTTTAATTTCAAATTCCAACTGTTCATTGGTGGTTTATAAGAAAGCAATTGACTTTTATATATTGATCTTGTATCCTGCAACTATGCTATAATCACCTATTAGTTACTTTGAGATTTTCTATTTAGATAATCATGTCAAGTGCAAACAAAAACATTTTAATTTCTCCCTTCCCAATCCATATACCATCAACCTCTTTTCTTATTTGTTTGTTTTATTGCATTAGGTGGGACTGCCAGTACAGTGTTGAAAAGGAGGGGTAAGATGGCCATCCTTACCTTGTTCCTGATCTTAATAGGAAAATTTATATCTTTTCACTTCTAGGTATGATGTTAGATGTAGAGTTTTTGTAGATGATCTTTATCAAGTTATGAAAGTTTCCCCTTTATTCTTAGTTACTGAGAGTTTTTATCATGGATAAATGTTGGGTTTTTTTCCCAAATGCTTTTTCTGCATCTATTGATATGATCATAAGAATTTTCTTCTTTAGCCTTTCAATGTGAAGGATTACATTTATTACATTCCAGTTTTACAAACCTGTAATAAATCCCACTTGTTTGTGGCATATAATTCATTTTATATGCTGTTTTATTCTAATATTCTAATATTTGCTAATATTTTGCTCAGAACTTTTACATCTTTTTCATGAGAGATATTGGTCTGTAGCTTTTCTTTTTCATAATGCCTTTGTTAGCTTTCGGTATTAAAGTAATACTGGCTTCATAAAATGAATTAGTAAGCATTCTCTCTGCTTCTGTTTTTCTGGCAAATATTGTAGATCATTGGTATAACATTTTTTTCCCTTAAATGTTTGGTAGAATTCACCAGTGAGCCCATCCAGGTCTGCTATTTTTTATTTTGGAAGGTTATTAATTATTGATTCAATTTAATAGGTATATATCCATTCATACTGTCTATATTTCCTTATAGGAGTTTTGCTAGATTGCATCTTTCAAAAGTTGGTCCATTTCATCTTGATTATCAAATTTGTGAACATGGTATTGTTCATATTATTCTTTTATTGTCTTTGTAATGTGATAAGTAATGGTGGCCCCTCTTTCTTTTCTGATATTAGTAGTCTGGTCTTCTTTCTTTTTTTCTTCTTTTTTAATTACTTAACCTGGCTAGAGATTTATCAATTTTACTAATATTTAAAAAAAACGATTTTTTGTTGTTTTTCTCGACTGATTTTCTGTAGTCAATTTCAATAATTTCTGTTCTAATTATCATTATTTTTTGTTTTCTGCTTGCTTTAGGTACAATATGTTCTACTTTTTCCAGTTTCCTGAAGTGGAAACTTAGATTATTGATTTTAGATCTTTCTTCTTCTCTAAAATGTGAATTTAATAATATAAATTTTCCTCTAAGTGCTGCTTTCACTGCATCCCACTGGGATAGTCTTTATTTTTAATTGGTATATTTAGACTATTAATAATTAAAGAGATTATTGATATAGTTAAATTTATATCTACATATATGTTACAGTTTTCTAGTTATTGCATTTTTTTGTCTTCCATTGTTTTTTTCTTACTTTCATGGTTTCAGTTGAGTATGCTTATGATTACTTTTTTCTATTCTTTTGGGATATCAAGTATACTTATTTTAAAAATTTTTTAATGGTTGCTCTTGTGTTTGCAATATATATTTAAATGGAGGTGATATGAGCAAGATGACCAAATTAGGAGCCTCAGACTACTTTTTTCTCCACAGAGACACTGACTCAACAACAATACATCAACCAATTTCCTTTGTGAGAAATCCAGAAACCAGTTAAGAGGCTCCTACACCCCAAGTAAGTGCAAAACTAGTTACCTCAAAGACAGTGGGAAAAATGTGTGGCACTCACTCACCATACTCCCTTCAACTGCCACAGCATAGCACAAACTGTCAGCTCCTGGCTTCCCACTAGGGAGAGAAAGAGAACACTGGACTGTGTGAACAATGTTCTACTTTTCAAAGGGGCTTCCCAAAGGTTTATCTTCTGTGTGTTTGGAATCTAGGTGCTGACAAGAAAAATCTTTTAAAGGAGCTGTATGAGGGAGTGATTTCTCTCTGGCTTATCTCAGAGCATTGACAGGACCCCTTATATTCTAGATGCCTGAGGGCCACTGAAAACAGAGAGAGCTGGGTGGCTTCTGGTTGCTCTGTAGGAACAATGGTCCAACAGATAGAGGTAAATTACTTTTAATTTTGGTATAAACATTAAAAGACAAAATAATAAAAACAACTAAAGCTATAAAAATATGTTAATTGATGCATAATATAGAAAGATGTAATTTGTGCCATCAAAAATATAAAGTATTGGGGGAAGAAGTAAAAGAGTAGAACTTTTGTATACAATTGAGGTTAAATTACTATCAGCTTAAAATAGATTGTTATGACTATAAGATATTTTATGTAAGGCCCATAGCAACCACAAAGAAAATATCTGTAGAAGATACACAAGAGAAAATGAGACATAAATCAAAAGATGTCACGAAAAAAGTAAAGAGACACAAAAGAAGATAGCAAGAGTGGCAGAGGGACAAAAAAGCTACCAGACAGACAGAAAACAATAAAATAGGAATAGTAAGTCTTTACCTAAGAATAATTACTTTTAATATAAGTGCATTAAATTCCCCAAACAAAAGATGTAGAGTGGCTGAACAGATAAAAAATTCCTACTATATTCTGTCAAGAAGAGACTCACTTTAGATTTAAGGACACACATTGGCTGAAAGTGATGGGGTGGAAAAAAATATTCAATGCAAATAATAACCAAAAGAGAGCAGGAGTGGCCATACTTATAATAAACAAAATATGCTTTAAGTCAAAAACTGTTACAAGATTAAAAGAAGGACATTATATAATGATAAAAGGGTCACTACATGAGGAATATATAACAATTATAAATATATATGCATCGAACATCAGAGCACACAAATATGAGGCAAACGTTGACATAACTCAAGGAGAAATAGACAGTAACACGAAATAGCAGGACATTCCGATACCCTACTTTTGATAATGGATAGAACATCCAGACAGAAGATAAACAAAGCAATGGAGGACTTAAAAACACTATAGACTAATTGGACCTAACAAACATATAACAGAACATTTCATCCAATAGCAGCAGAATATAAATTCTTCTCAAGCTCACATGAAACATTCTCCAAGATATGTTAGGCTACAAGCTAAGTCTTTACTTAAGACTTTTAAAAATTTAAGAATATTGAAATCATAGCAAGTATCTTTTCTGGCCACAAGGTAATGCAATAAAATGAGACATCAATAGCAGAAGGAGAACTGGAAAATTCACAATGGTGTGGAAAATCAACTCACACTCTTGAACAATCATTGGGACAAAGAAGAAATCAAAAAGCAAATTAGAAAATATCTCAAGACGAACAAAAATAAAAGCATAACACAACGAAACTTATGGGATACAGAAAAAGCAGTACTAACAGGGAATTTCATAGCTACAAACATGCACATTAAAAATGAGATCTCAAATAAATAAATCTAACTTTATACCTCAAGAAACTAAAAAGCAGAGCAAACTAAGTCCAAAATTAGTATAAGGAAGAAAATAACAAAGATTACAGCAGAAATGAATGAAACAGAGAATAGGAAAAGAGCAGAAAAAAATCAAGATAATTAAGAGTTTTTTTAATCACAAAGGATCCCAATAGCCAAATCAATCTGTGAATGAATAACAAAGCTGGAGGCCTCACACTTCCTCACTTCAGGCATATTAGCATATCACAAGCTACAGTATTCAAAACAGTGTGTTACTAGCATAAAGAAAGACATATAGGCCAATTAAACAGAATAAAGAGCTCAGAAATAAACCCACACATATATGGTCGAATAATCTTTGACAAGAGTTTTTACATTACACAATTGGGAAAGGATTGTCTCTTCAACAAATAGTGCTAGAAAAACTGGATATCCGCATGTAAAATAAAGAAATTTGACTCATCTTGCACTGTTGGCAAAAAATCAACTCAAAATGGATTAAAGATTTATAAGATTTACTTGTAAGACATAAAACCGTATATAACTCCTAGCAGAAAACAGTAAAAAACCTCCTTGACATTGGTCTTAGCAATGATTTCTTGGATTTCACATCGAAAGCATAGGTAGTAAAACCAAAAATAGACAAGAGGGACTACATCAAACTAAAATGCTTCCGTACTGCAAAGGAAACAATAGAGTGAATAAACAACCTATGGAATAGGAAGAAATATTTACAAATTATATATTTGATGAGTGGTTAATATCTAAAATATATAAGGAACTCTTACAACTCAGTAGCAAAGAAACAAATAAACTAATAAAAAATAGGCAAAGGACTTTGCTAGACATTACTCCAAAGAAGACATACAAAGGGCCAATAGGTATATGAAAGGGTCCTCAACATCATTAATCATCAGAAAAATGCAAATCAAAATTACAAGGAGATATCACCTCACACCTGTTAGGATGGCCATTGTGATACAAAAATCACACAGAAAAAAGGATGTGGAAAAATAGCAATCCTTGTGTACTGTTGGTAAGAATGTGGTTCCATTGTGCAACCACTATGAAAAACAGTTTAGAGGTTTTCAAAAAATTCAAAACAGAACTACCATATGATTCGGCCCTCCTGCTTCTGTATATTTACATGAAATAATTGAAAAAAGCATCTTGAAGAGATATCTGCATTGCATGCATACTATTTGCAGCATTATTCACACTAGGCAAGAGGTGGAAACAATTTAAATGTCTGTTGACAGATAAATGGGTAGATTGTGTGGTATATAATCCAATGGAATGTTATTCAACCTTAAAAATATAAAATCCTCTCATATGCTACAATGTGGATGAATCTTGAGGATATTATGCTAAGTGAAATAAGCCAGTCACAGAAGGGTGCATATGGCATTATTCCACTTATATGAGGTATATAAAGGAATCAAACTCAGAGAAGCAAAAAGTAGAATGAAGGTTTCCCGGGCTTGAGTGGAGGGGGAGACGGAGAGTTGCTGTTCAGTAGATAAAGAGTTTCTATCATGCAAGAAAAAGTTCCAGAGATCTGTTGTACAATGTTCATATAGTTAACAATATTGTAGTGTACATTTGAGAATTTCTTAAGAGGATAGATTTCATGTTAAGTGTTTTTGGACTATAAAAAAAGAATCCAAGTCATTCTTCAAATAACACTATACCCCTTCCCAGTTAGTGAAGGTACCTTATAACAGAGTATTTCTAATTCCTAACTCTAGTTTTTTATAACATTATTGTCTTTTATTTCATTTATACATAAACTCTAATCATTGAATACATTGTTGCTGTTATTGTTTTGAATGGAGTGTTGCCTGATGGATCAATTTAAAATAAGAGAAACAAAAGATCTTATTATACCTTAATGTATTCCTTTTCTAATTTTCTTTCTTTATGTAGATATGACTTATGATCTACATCATTTTACTTCTCTCTGAATAACTTCCTTTAGTATTTCTTCAAGGCATATCTACTGGTGATAAATTTACTCAGTTTTTGTTTGAGATATTCTTTATTTCTTCGCAATTTTTTAGTTATAATTCTGCTATGCACAGAATTCTAGATGATGAGCCTT
This sequence comes from Daubentonia madagascariensis, assembly GCA_023783475.1. Taxonomy (NCBI): domain Eukaryota; kingdom Metazoa; phylum Chordata; class Mammalia; order Primates; family Daubentoniidae; genus Daubentonia; species Daubentonia madagascariensis. Next base: position 3,045,083 of record JAKFHU010000166.1, read on the forward strand.
CTTTTAGTACTTTAAGTATTTCACTCCACTCTCTTCTTGCTCGTGTGGTTTTTGAAGGGAAGTCTAATGGAATTCTTATCCTTACTCCTCAATTAAGTTATTTATTTATTTATTTAATCTTCTGACTTCTTTGAAGATTTTTTCTTTGTCTTTGATTCTCTGCAATTTGAATATGATAAGCCCAGGTGTAGATTTTTTGGCATTTGTCCTTCTTGGTGTTCTCTGAGGTTCCTGAATCTGTAGTTTGGTGCCTATCATTAATTTTGGCAAATGATTACTCATTTGTGCTTCAAATATTTCTTCTATTCTGTGCACTCTTTCTTCTCATTCTGGTATTCCCATTATTCTTATGTTGCATTCTCTGCAGTTATCCTACAGTTCTTAGATATTTTGTTCTATTTTTTGTTTCATTTCTTTTTCTCTTTATTTTTCAGTTTTAGGGTTTCTGTTGACATTTTATCGAGCTCAATGATTCCTTCCTTAGCTATGTTCAGTCAATTACAGAACCCTTCGAAGGCATGCTTCACTTTTGAGATGATGTTTTTGATTTCTAGCATTTCCTTTTTATTCTTTCTTAGAGTTTCTATCATTCTGCTTACATACTTACTTTACCCATCTGTTTTTCCACGTTGTCCACTTTTGCCGCTATAGCCCTTGTGTATTAATCATTGTTGTTTTAAATTCCTGATCTGATAATTCCAACATCTCTGCCATATCTGATCCTGGTTTTGAGCTAGTACTGTCTCTTCAAACTGCTTTTTGTTTTTCTTTTTGTTTTTTAGTATGCATTTTTTATAGGAAGCTGAACATAATATACTAATTAAATATATAATAACTGAGGTAAATAGGCCTTTAGTATGAAGTTTTATGTTTCTCTGGCTAGGAGTTAGTCTGTGTTTACTGTTTGCTATACCTGTAAGTGTTGGAGACTAAAATTTCCTCTGGTGTCCTTGTTTTTGTCTCCAACGTTGTTTTTGAGTTTCCCTATAAGCTTCTTAAATGTCATAAGAGACACACAGTTCTTTTACTTGTAGTCTCCTATTATTGTGATGTGTTTTTAAGGTTTTGGAGCAGCAGAAGCATTCTATAGAGCAATAATTAGGTTTCAGACATTTAGGGATCCTGTGTCCCTCAACCTGACCTTTACAAGTGTGTTTTTTAGTTTTGTTTTCCCCCCTCTTAGTGAGACAGAAGAGTTAGTGCAGGCTGGAGTTGGGTATTTCCCTCTCCTCAGTTAGGTTAGGATCCGATAAAATAGTTTTCCTTGAGGGCGTATCTTATTAAGAAAAAACAGAATACTCTTGGTGTATTTCAAAAGGATTTCTCCCCCTCAACCCCTGCCAGAAACATGAAGAGATTTTTCTGTTTTAACTGAAAAAAGAACCTGGTAGAGCTCCTGGTGGTAAAACTCATGAAAGTATAGGGGCTCCCTTAATACTGGGCCCTCTTGGAATTTTTCACTCTCAAACTTGTCCAAAATGAGCTTCCAGCAATTTATCAATTACAGTTTAGGTTTCCCATCCCAGTACTATGCTTTTGGTCTTCTGCTCAATTAAGTTGTAATTCTGTATATTGGTCTGTCTCTTAGAATTTTGGGGGAGTGATGTGTCCTATGACCTAAATGCTCTAATGGATCTAAAAGAGTTGTTGATTTTCAGTTTGTTCAGCTTTTTTTTGTCGTCATGTGATTTGAAGAGATGACTTCCAAGCTCCATACTTGCTACCCGGGAACTAAAAGTCCCCACTGATCTTTTCAACATCTCTATATTTTTAACTTTTCCAACATGTCATATAATTGGAATCATACAGTATGTATCTTTTTCAGACTAGCTTCTTTTACTTAGCAATATGCATTACTGCTAAGACACACCCATGTTTTCTTTTTTTTTTCTTTTTTTTTTTTTTTTACTGAGTAACATTTCATTGTTGGATGTATCAGTTTATTGATTCACCTACTAAAAGATGAAATACATATTGGTTGCATCCAGTTGTTGTGGACTATGAATAAAGTTGCTATACACATTTGTGTGCAGAATTTTTGGTAGGCATAAATTTTTAACTCATTTGGGTAAATACCTAGGAACAAAATCTTTTGATGATATCATAAGACTATGTCTAGCTCTGTAAGAAACTGCTAAACTGTCTTTCAAAATGTTTGTACCACTTTACATTCCTATTGGCAAAGATAAGAGTTCTTTGTACTCCACATCCTCATTAGCAATACGTACTAAATATTTTAAATTTAGCCATTTTAATAGACGTGTGGTAATATCTTATTGCTGTTTAATTTAATGTCCTCATGATAAATTATGTTGAACACCTTTGCACATGCTTATCTTCTGTGATGAGGTGAATGCACAGAACTTTTCTCCATTTTTTAAAAAATTGGGCTGTTTTCTTTTTTTACTGGTAAATTTTTACGAGTGCTTTTCACATTCTGTATGCAAATTCTTTATCAGATATGTGTTTTGCAAATGATTTCTCCTAGTCTAGAACTTGACTTTCATTCTCCTAAACATGTTTTTCACAAATCAACTAATTTTAGTTTTAATGAATTCCAACCTACCATTTTTTTCTTTCATGGATCATGCTTTTGGTGTTGTATCTAAAATCCATCATAAAACCATTTTCACCTAGATTTTCTTCTTTTTTTCTGGAAGTTTTATACTTTTTGCATTTTACATTTAGGTCTATAATTTATTTTGAGTTACTTTTGTGAAACATGTAGGTATGTGTTTTGGTTCAGTTTTTGCCTATGGACATCCAATTGTGCCTATACAATTTCTTCATAAGCCTACCATTTTTATATTGAATTGCCTCTGCTCATTGTTAAAGATCAGTTGACCCTATCTGTGTGGGTCTATTTATGAACTGATTTTATTTTATTGATGTCTGTGTCTAATATTTTGCCAATATCATGCTACCTTGATCATTGTAGCTTTATAGGAATGAAACTGAGTAATATAGTCATCCAACTTTGTTCCTGTTCATTTTTGTTTTGGTTATACCAGTTTTTTGCCTTTCCATATAAACTTTAGAATCATTTTGATGATACATATTAAATAGCTTGATGAGGTTTTGATCGAGATTGTGTTGAATCTATAGATTAACTTGGTAAATATTGCATCTTCCAATCCATGAACATGGAATATCATCTCTTCACTTATTTAGAACTTCTTTGATTTCTTCCATCAGAGTTATGCATTTTTTCCCACACAGATACTGGACATATTTTGTTAGATTTATATCTATGTATTTTTAAACTTTTTTGGTGCTTTATAAATAGTATTGTTTCTTTGATATCAAATTGCAACTGTTCATTGATGGTATAAGAAAGTAATTGATATTTGTATATTAACCCTGAATTTGCAACATTGCTTGCTTATTAGTTTGAAGAGGTTTTTAAAAATCTGTTATTTGGAATTTTCTGTGTAAACCATTATGTCATCTGTGAATGAGTTTCATACCTTCTTTTCCAATCTGTATACTTTTTATTTTCTCTCTTGTTTTATTGAGCTAGCTCCAGTATAATGTCACACTTCAATATCTCCCAAAAGTGCTCTGGGAACGCTAATTTGGAAAATACTCTCTTCCTGAACTCCTTCACGCTACGTATAGTGTCTTGAATGAGAAATCTCTATTCACCCTTCCAACCTTATCTCTCTTTCCTGCTTAGAAAGTATTTCTCTAACTACGCTAAAACAGTTTTAGTTATTTTCAGCCTCACGTGATTTCTTGACTTTGCTCATGCTGTCCACTTGGCCTAGAGCAACTTTTCCCCTAAGCCCTCAATTTATTAGCTCAACTTATTTTCCCTTTTATTTTATGTATCATTTTTATATCTTCAACACTTAGGCCTGACCATATTAAGCACTTAATTAATATTTGTTTAATGAATAAATAAATTTCATGATAAATAATTGAGTATTTAAAGTGCAAATAAATTTTTCTTACCAATATTTACTAATGATGCATACATTAAGCATAACATTTTATTAAAATAATCAAACAATTGTATAATTTCTTTTGTTTGGTAAAAATAGTTTAAAAATGTCTCATACTATTAAAATGATCATTACATATCATAACATAGCCTTGTCTGAATGATACTACTACATTATGTGAAACTTTTCTTTCTTTTTTTTTAATAACCAGATTGTACATCTGCAAATTATGTGAAACTTTGTACCCTTTGACCAGCAATTCCTCTCCCTTCTCAACTCAGCCTCTGGTAACCACCATTCTACTCTCTGTTTCTATGAGTTTGATTGTTTTAGATTCCACATATAAGTGAAATCACATAGTATTTGCTTTTCTGTGTCTGGCTAATTTCACTTAGCATAATATCCCCCAGGTTCATCTATGTTGTCCTAAATGACAGAATTTGCTTCTTTTTTAAGGCTGGATGGCATTCCACTGTTGATATATACCACATTTTCTTTATCACACAGCATGGTGATTATAGTCAATAATAATGTATTGTATTTTTCAGAATAACTAAGAATAAATGTCAAATGCTTCACCATAGAATAGATGGGTAAATGAAGTAATGGGTATATTAATTAGCTTGATTTAATCATTCCATATTATATATATACATGTACTGAAATATCACATTGTACCCCATAAATGTATACAAGTATGATTTGTCAATTAAAAATAATATTAATAAAAAATAAATTTAAAAAGAAAAATATCTTCCAGATCTTCTTTTAAACAATAAAATCCCTAAATATTAACTGAAAAGGTGATACTTCTACATTAATTATTTTTCAGGTGTGAATTCACACATAAAACTGATGATTAAAATCTCTCCACACAGAGTAAAAAAGAGAGAAATTATAATTCCTTTATTTATGCTATTTTGAAATTTTTATTTTAACCACCAATAGGCTTTTCAAAACATTACTAGCAACATTGTTTACATAATATATTTTTCATGTGTGTATGGGGGGGTGTGTGTGTGGCATGAAATGCATAAATATTCTCAAAACTGTCAATGAAAAGGCCTCCTTAGCAGACATGAAGCTAAGTAGGAAGAAGTTACTCAGGAGTTTTATGTGCCTTTGATTTGCCAAAAGCAAGTAGGTGGGATATTATCATTGATTTGGCAAGAGCTATTAAATTGTGATTCATGATTGCCTAGGATCTAGCAATTACAAAAATTTTAAAAAGTCTACCATACCTGGCAAGGAAATAGATTTACTGCTCTGCTCTCCTGGGGTTGCAAAACCCTGGATTACCATATAATATAGAGTATTCCCCCAAAATTACACCAAATATGAACAAAATATTTTTGGTATGAACAAAACTAAGACCTGAGTTGAGGCCACCAAACTTATTTTCACATGTGAAAATAGCTGCTTTTGAACCAAAATGTTATTTAACAAAAAGTTTGAAGGACTGACTATATCAAAAGATATTTCATCTTTACATGACAACAGTTTACTATGAAAAAGCTATGCAGCTTGTCAAATACTGTACACATCCTTAAATTGCTCCTTTCAATGCACAAAGAAGCTTAGCAACTGTTGTCATTTTGAGCATTGTTTCAGATTTTGATATTCTGTAATTCATATGGATAAAGCCAAATTAATAATAAAAATACATATCTCTGAGTATGTAGTTTTTCTTAAGCTTTTCTTCACAAAGATCTTTTTTGCTTTGACTATAACCAAAGCCTGTAAGATATATATTCAAAATGCCAGGTCATTCAAATAAGACCTTATTTTACAGCCCCTAATATCAATCTACAGCTATGATTCTTGTTCTATTATGTCATTGTGTCATACCAAAATAGAGGAGGAAACTAAACTTGGATCATTTCATTTAATTATTTAGTTTTATTTTTCAATATGCCAAATTATTAGAAATATTGATTTTAAGCCTATTTTCAGCTACACCTTTTCAATTTTCATGGAAATAATGCTAAAAGCATCCCATTCTAATTGCAGCTCCAACTTGAGCTCCCCCAACTCACTCTCTCTTTCACTCTCTCATGATTTATAGTCTGTTAATTATTTTTATTCTCAATCAATAGACATGTATTATATGTGTGTAAAATGTAGAAGTAATGTAGAAGGTATCAGGCTAGTTTCTTACATCAAAAATTAGATCTTTATTTCTTCACCGTGAATAGACAAAAATTAACAAATAGTCTCCCATTATAATAAACACACAACCTGCCATATTATACATTTTCATCATTAAATATTGGAAAATCCTGCAGGTTTTCTCATACAAAATTACCTTTATCTACAAAGACTAGATGAAAAATAGGTAAGACTGTCAGAATTTCAATAATTCAATTTTGCTACATCTATTCATCATAGCACATTTAGTAACATACTTTAAAATCTGTAAAACTGAGTTTAACTTCACTTTTAACTAAATTCCAAAGTGCTTCTAAATTGTAGCCCTCAACTTCTGATACATTCATCCTCAAGATTTATTTTTTGCTTCTCAAGGTCTACTACCTTTTGCTATTAATATATTCCTAGATTTGGCTTGCTGGTATGTTATTGAGGATTTTTGCATCTCTATTCAAGAAAGATAGTGGTCCATAGTTTTCTTTTTTATCATGTCTTTCTCTGGTTTTGATACATAGTCATACTGGCGTCAGAAAATGAGTAGCAGTATTTATTCTTTCTTGACTGGCTTATTTCAATTAACATAAAGTCCTCTGGGTTAAACCATGCTGTCATAAATGATATGATTTCCTTTTTTAGGGATGAATAATATTCTATTGTATGTATATAACACATTTTTTAACCCATTCATCTATTGATGGACATTTGGGTTGTATCCATATTTTGGCTATTGTGAATAATGCTGTAATGAGCATGGAGGTGCAGATATCTCTTTGAGTTCCTGATTTCAATTTTTTTAGAAATATACCTAGAGGTGGGTTTGCTAGAGCATACAGTAGTTCTTTAATTTTTGAGTAATCTTCATACTCTTTTCCATAGTGGTTCCACCATTCTACATTCTCACCAATAGAGCATGAGAGTTCTAATTTCTACACTTTCTCATCAACACTCATTATCTTTTGTCTTCTTTATAGTAGCCATCCTAAGAGTTGTGAAGTGATATCTCATTGTGGTTTTCATTTGCATTTCCTTGATAATTAGTGACATTGAGCGCCCTTTCCTATACTTATTGGCTATTTGTATTTCTTCTTTGGAGAAATGTCTATTCAAGCCCTTGGCTCATTTTTTTTTAATAAAGTTATTTGTTTTTATGGTTTAAAAATTTTACTATTGAGTTGTAGGAGTTTCTTATATACTTTGGACATTAATATATTATCAAACAAATAGCTTGTACGTATTCTCTCCCATTCCGTATGCATTCCACAGGATGTCTTTTTACTAGGTTGGTTTTTTTTTTCTTTTTCAATGTAGAAGCATTTTTGCTTGATGTAGTTCCACTTGTTTATTTTTGGCTTTGCTGTGCTTATGGTGTCAAATCCAAGAAATCATTGCCAAGACTAACGCCAAGAATTTTTTCTGTATGTTTTCTTTGAGGATCTTTATAGGTTTAGACCTTACATTTAAGTCTTTAATCCATTTTAAGTTAATTTTTGTGTATAGTATAATGTAATGGTCCAATTTTATTATTTCATGTGGATATCCAATTTTTCCACCTCCATTTGCTGAAGAAACTGTCTTTCTCCATTATGTATTCTTGGCACCCTTGTCAAAACTCCGTTGACTGTACGAGGTCTGTCGGGAAAGTAACCAGCCATGTAGTATGAAAAATACAGACATTTACTGAAGAAGATACAAGATATAAGAAACATTGTACATAGGACAGTGATGACTCATTCCCCTTCAGAGCAGGCACCTTGGGACCTCACACAGTTCTCCCAGCGTTTCTTAACCTAATCCGCACATGTTTAACATTCTCAGGTGTTCTGCTTGGTGCAGGCCTTCCAGAACGTGGATCACTTTCAACAGATTCTCGACCATCTTTGAACCTTTTGTGCCACATTTTTATTTGCACTGCACTCAATGCAGCATCCCCAAAAGCTTTCTGAATCATCCAAATAGTTTCTGTGGAGGAATATTCAAACTTAATACAAAATTTGATGCAGATTCATTTCTCTACTCAGTCAGTCAGTTTGAATGTGATGGCCACGCAGTACACATGCTCTCTCAATGGCGTCAAGCACCCCACTGACTAATACAGTGAAGTCATCATTGCTCACACATGCACATTGCAGTCCACTCTCCTTGGCTGCCAGTTTACATCAATGTCGCACAAACCGCGCTCATTATATTAACAATGGCTGGATACTTTCCAGACAGCCCTCGTATATGCGTGGATTTATTTCTGGGCTTTCTATTCTGCTCTATTTGTCCATATGTCTGTCTTTATGTCAGTACCATATTGTTTTGATGACTCTAGATTTATAATATATTTAGAAATCAAGTAGTATAATGCCTTCATTATTGTCTTTTCTCAAGATTGCTTTGACTATTCAGAGTTAATTTTAGGATTGCTTTTTCTATTTCTGCAAAAAAGTCATTGAAGTTTTAATAGGGCATTTACCCTGTATATCACTTTGAGTACTATGAACATTTTAACATTAATTTTTCCAATCCATGGACATGAGCTATCTCTCCATTTATTTGTGGCTTCTTCCATTTTTTTCACCAGTATTTTATAATTTTCAGAGTGCAGATATTTTACTTCTTTGTTTAAATTTATTCCTAGGTATTTTGTTTTGTTTTTTTTTTTGACATAATAAATGAAATTTTTTCTTAATTTTTGGGATATTTGGTCATCAATGTATACAATTACAATTGATTTTTGTATGTTGACATTGTATCTTGTAACTTTCCTGAATTTATTTATTAGTTCAGACAGATTTTTTGGTGAAGTCTTTAGGGTTTTCTATATATAAGACCTTTTCATCTGCAAACACAGGCAATTTTATTTCTTCTTTTACATTGTGGATGCCTTTTATTTCTTTTTCTTGTCAAATTGTCCCATCCAAGACTTAAAGTACTATGTTGAATAGAAGTGGTGAGAGTGAGCATCCTTTTTTACCATTGAGTATGATGTCATTGGTAGGCTTATCTTTTATGGTTTTTGTTATGTTCAGATACTTTACTTCTATACCTAATTTGTTGAGAGTTTTTATGATGAAATAATGTCAAATTTTGTAAAACGCTTCCTTGCATCTATTGAGATGACCATATGATTTTTATCCTTCATTCTGTTAATGTAGTGTATCATATTTTGTGCCTTTTTAATTGGTGTACAGTAGTCCTCCCTTATCTGTGGTTTTATTTTCTATGGTTTCAGTTACCTATAGTCAACCGTGGTCCAAAAACATTAAATGGAATATTCCAGAAATAACCAATTCATAAGTTTTAAATTGCACACCATTTTGAGTAGTTTGATGAAATGTTGTGCCATTTTGCTCTGTTCCACCTGGGACATGAATCATTTTTTTGTCCAGTGTAACCATGCTGTATATGTTACCCACCTGTTAGCCACTTAATAGCCATCTAGGTTAGCAAATCTACTGTTGTGCAATCACAGTGCTTGTTTTTACGTCATAGTAGCCCAAAGCACAAGAGTAGTGATGTTGGCAATTCAAATATGTCAAAGAGAAGATGTAAAGGGTTTCCTTTAAGTGAAAAGGTGAAAGTTTTTGGCTTAATAAGAAAATTTTAGAAATTGTATACTGAGGTTGTTAAGATCTATGGTAAGAACAAATCTTCCATCAGTGAAATTGTGAAGAAAAAAGAACAAATTCATGATAGTTTTGCTGTCAGACCTCAAACTGCAAAAGTTACAACCACAGTGTGTGATAAATGTTTAGTTAAGATGGAAAAGGCATTAACTATGAACAGAGATATGTTTTGATTGACTTGTGTCTCTAATTTATCCTTATCATATTATTTATCTAATTTGATGGCATACAGTTGTTTATAGTATTTCCTTAAATTCATTTTTATTTCTGTAAGGTCAAAGTGATGCTAACTCTTTCAATGGTTATTTTAGTAATTTGAATATTCTTTTTTTTTTTGATCAATCTAGCTAAAGGTTGATCAACTTTGTTGATCTTTTCAGAGAACCAACTTTTGGTTTCATTTATTTTCTCTATTGATTTTCTATTCTCTCTTTCATTTATTTCTACTTTAATTTTTATTATTTCTTCATTCTTCTTGATTTAGGTCTAGTTTTCTTTTTTGTGTAGTTTCTTAAAATGAAAATTTACTTTTTTGTGAAAACAATCCAAATGTTGACCAAATGATGAATGAATAAACAATATATGGTATACCCAATCAATGGAATGTTATTCAGTCATAAATACAATGAGGGGTTGATACATGTTATGACATTGATTAACCTTGAAAAAATTATTCCAAATGAACAAAATAAGTCAAAAAAGACCAAATATTTTATGATTACATTCATATGAAATATTCAGAATAGTCAAATCTATGGAGACCGAAGGTAGAATTAGTCATCATATAGGGCTGGGGGAGTGGGGGGAAAAGATAATGACTAATTGTTATTTATTGAATGTTTGTGTCCTGCCAAAATTTATATGTTGAAGCCCTATCTCCCAGTGCAGTGTCTGTTTTGGAGATGGGGCCCTCTGTAGCAGTAATTAAGGTTTATTAGGTCATTAGGTTGAACCCCTGATCTGATTAGTATCCTATAAGAAGGCATGCCTGCACCCTCTCCACATATACACAGCAAGAAAAGGCCATGTGAGCACACAGTGAGAAGGCAGCCTTCTGCAACTCAAGAGGGAGAGCCCTAATCAGATATCACCCCTGCTGGCTCCTTGATCTTGAACTTCCATTCTCCAGAGCTATGAGTAAATATATCTCTGTTGTTTAAGTCACTCAGTCTGTGGTATTTTGTCATGGCAGCCCAAGCAGACAAAAACAGAGTTTGGCACTGAGAAGTGGTTGCTGCTCTACTCAATACCTAAAAATGTGGCTTTGGAACTGGGTATTGGGTAGAGGCTGGTAGTTTTGTAACGTATGCCAAAATTATGAACATTAAAGACAATTCATATGAGGGCTCAGAAATAAAAAAGGAGAGCCTTTATCTTCTTAGAAAATACTTAATTAATCATGAACTGAACATTGGTAGAAATATGGACATTAAAGGTTATTCTGGTGGGTTCTCAGACAGAAATGAGAAACATGTTATTGGAAAATGAAGGGTGATCTTTCTTATAAGGTGTTAAATAACTTGGCTAAAGTGTGTGCTAGTGTTTTGTGGGAGATAGAACTTGTGAGCAGTGTAACTAGACATTTAGCTGAGAAGATTTCTAAGCACAGTGTTGAAGGAATGACTTGCTTCCTCTTGACTGTAGTAAAATGTGAAAGAGATAGATTCAAAGAAATTTCTAAGCAAAAAGGAACCAGAACTTAATGATTTGAAAAATTCTCAGCCTATCCATTTTGCAAAAAAAAAAAAAAAAAGGAAATCTTGCTCAGAAGAAAACACTTAGGGTGCTACTGAACAATCATTAGATAAGATTAGTGTAGGTGTGAACCATGAATTTAATCAGCCTCCTAAGCAGAAGCCAAGAACAGATATAAGATTGTATCAGCAAAAACACTGCTAACTAGGTCTAAAGGAGACAGAAAAAAAACAGGACAAAATGAAAGAAGGATGTGGAGCATAGATTTCACAGGACAGGATGATAGAACTATTCTGCTATAAATATGCTTTTTCCTTTAAGACAAAGGAAGAATGACCCCAAAAGTGATTCAGAGATTATCAGGGCTGTGACTCCCAACACAGGCTCAGAAAGCATGGGTGGTTCCTCCCTGGTTTCAAATGGTGAGACTGCCTCTCCAGTTTTGGCAGACAGGGTGCCCAACCCAATGCCTCAGTGCTGCTCTCTCAGAGAACCATATGGATGAAGCCCTTATGGACAGCTGCATGAATAGGATCCTTAAAAACTACATAGGCAAGGCAGCCCCACAGATCCAAAGAGGTAGGGCCAGCTCAGTGGCCATGGAGGGCAGAGCAAGTAGAATTGTCCTTGAGCTTAAAATCTGGTGGGATTTGCTTTACTAGGTTTTACACTTGCTTGTGACCCATCACTCCTTTCTTTTTTCTAATTCCTCCCTTTTGGAATGGGAATATTTATCACATGCCTGTCTCAACATTGTATTTTGAAAGCTTACAAGTTGTCAGGTTTCCCAGGTTCACAGCTGAAGAGGAATTTTTTCAGGATAAATGATACTTCAAATCTCACTCATATTCAATTTAGATAATATTTAGATGACACTTTGGATTTTAGACTTTTATGCTGGAATAAGTTAAGATTTGGGGAACGGCTGGAATGAAATAAATATAGTTTATATGCAATAAGGACATAAATTTTAGGGGACTAGGGACAGAATGTCATGTGTTCCCCAAAATTCTTATGTTCAAACCTGAGCCCACAGTGTAGCTATATTTGGAGATGGGGCCTCTAAGGAGGTAATTAAGGTTAAATGTTTTCTTGAGAGTATGGCCCAGATTCTGTAGGATTACTGTCCTTGTAGGAACAGACACCAGAACTCGCTTGCTTGCTCTCTCTCTTTCTCTCTCTCTCCACATGCACACACCAAGGAAAGGGCAAGTGAGCACACAGCAAGAAGATAGCCATTTATGACCCAAAGAGGAAACTCTCACTAAATACCATCTCTTCTGGCACCGTCATCCTGGACTTTCAGTCTCTAGAACTGTGGGAAAATAAATTCTTGCTTATGCCAACCAGTCTGAGGTATGTTGTTATGGCAGCACGATCATACTAAGACACTACTACTGGGTACTAGATTAATTCATGAGACTAATATGTTCCAAAACTGATTGTGGCAATGACTGTAGAGCTCTATGAAAATTCCAAATATTATTGAATTTTACACTCTAGGTGAATTGTATAGGATGTGTATTATATCTTAATGAAGCTCTTAATGATTTGGTTTTGGCACTTACACTTCTATGGATTTGGGCCCATTATATAACAATTTTGACATTTTTCCTTTACTTTTTGAAACGGCAATAACAATCTAATTTAGGAAATTTTGTAAGAATTGATTTAGATAATATATGTGTGGCCACTAGCACAGTGTCTAGAAATTTTACTACTATATTGACTTCCTTCATACTCTGAACCCCTATACCTTTTAAAAGCCTTCACATGAATCATCCTGGCATTGCACTAAATATATAGTCAAGGCACTACCTGTTACTTTCTCACTATTACCACAGCTTCAGTTGAAAACGTCAGTATTCATTTGAACTGTGATAACTCTAACTTTTCTTCTTAATCCCTTGTGCTATCTCTATGCCCCTATTCACTCTCACCTTAATCATTCATTAATTTATAAAACATTAAATGAGTTCAGACTTTTTCTATCGTCCTACTCTCTTAAATTTCCATCTAATTTAGAACCATATATTTTTATCTACCTTTTAAAATCCACCCAGTTATTATACATGACACATAAATTTGGCATAATACTATGTTATTATCTCTTTAGTATTGTTTGGAGTATATTTTCCAAGTCCATTTCTACTCTTTTGGAATATGAACCCTTAACAGGAATATGGAAGAACATTAAAAAACTGTGTGGCAAAGAAAAATATAAATGAGACAAATTAAACATGTGTGTGTAAAAATATAAACACACAAACCTTATTCTTTCCTGCATGTAGGAAAATTAAATGCCTGCACAGAAATGTTACAAACGACCACTATTTCAAGTCATAAAACCATATTGCATGGAAGAAAGTTGACAACTTGTTAAACCAATTATGAAAAATTTGTGCTTTCATTTTGTTAGCTTTGTTCAAAATGACTGATATTCCACGACTGAAGAATGTCAGGAATTTTCCTGAAGCCTTCATTAAACAGTGTCAGATATCTGTTTTGATCTAGAATATTTGCGTGATGTTTCACACTTAAGTATACAGTAAACACCTCGCCCCTCTACCACTGGGTTAAATGGTAACATAACCATGGTTTACTGGTCTCTGACTAAATTAATACTTTTTTAAAAAAAAATTTGTTCTACACATATTCACACAGACATCAGCTGCTTGAAAATCCATATGACATGGGAAAAACTTACCAAGATTGTGTTGTTTTACTATCCATAGGATTAAATCATTAGTTACCCTTGGCATAGGGATTGCATTACCACCTTAAAAAAAGATCAATTTACTAGGAAACATTTCAACAAGACTATAGAAAATTAATTCAAAGAAATTTCATGTATAATTAATGAGTTTGCATTTGCTGTAGCTATTCTTTTTGTATATTGTGCATAGTCGTAATACATTATAAAGACTTTAAAGTGGAAAATATTGTACTTTTTACCAAAGAAGTAAACTAACTACTGTTAAAATTGCCTATTTTCAACATATTTTTTTATTTTTAACAACACTCACCCAGAATATTAAAAAAAAATAAACTATGGCTATTTGGAAAATGTACACCCTCCTTCTAGGACAGTAGAATTCAATGACATATTTTAGTCAGGATGGAGCAGCAGAAGGAAAAAGAATCTCAATAGAGAAAGCAGCTGAATTTTAACAAAATTTTGATAGCCATGGGTAATACTTAATTTTACGTGTCAACTTGCCTGGGCTAATAAATGCCCATGTAGTTGGTAAACATTATTTTTTGGGTGGCTGTAAGGACGTACTGGAAGAAACAAGCATTTGAATCAGTAGATTGAGTAAAAAAGATCCACACTCACCAATATGGGTGGGAATTATCCAATCTGTTGAGGACCTAACTAGAAAAAAAAGGTAGAGGAAGTAGGAATTATCTTTCTCTCTCTTCTTGAGTTGGGACTTCCATTTTCTGTCCTGAGACATCAGAGCTCTTGACTTTACAGACTTTGGACTCTGGGACTTACAAAAATACAAAATTTGGCATCAAGAGTGGCTCTGGAAGACCAGAATTTTAAGGGTGAGTTTTCTGAATTGGTTCTGGGGTTTCTGGAACTGGCTTTCTAATGTGATTAGATTGAAGGACACCAATAATTTGTCTTAGTCAATTTTCTGTTGCTGTAACAGAATACCTGAGACTGGGTAACTTGTAAAGAAGAGAGGTTTATTTTGGCTCATGATTCTGGAGACTGGGAAGTCCAAAATTGGGCTACTGCATGTGATTGGCTTCTGGAAAGGGCTTCATGCTGTGTCATTACATGGAGCAGAAGTAGAATGGGAAGTAGGTACATGTGAAAGGGGCAAAACACAAAGGGCAGCCTCACTTTATAGCAACCTGAGGTAATGTTTTTGATAGTTTTTCATTAACCAGGTATATGAACTTATCAAAAGTAGTCTAATGGGATTAACATCCCACATGGCAGTGTGAGGTGCTCCATTGATATAAACCCTAGTAAAACTGATGAAAATAATTAAAAGAAAAACAATAACAATAACTATAATATTTAAAACTTTTGGAAATGGCCGTAAGGGTAAGTAAAGAACTAAACAAGTAAAGAACTATCTATTCCAGTAAATCTATGGAAATTTGGTAAGAAAATCAGAGTCTGTGCTATTTCAACAAAGATCACTCTTTACTACCCACTTTCAACTCAACAAAGTGAAAACTACAGCCTAAACTTATGCAACCAAGAACTTTGGGCTCCTTCTCTCCCTAGTTCCCATTCAGAGGGTTTTCTTCCTGGAAGGCAAAAGACATTAGCACTTCTCATCCTGCCTCAGCCTACTGTGAGTGTAGTGAAGAGATGGGAAAATCCGTTTTTCTGTTTAGCTACTACTCATAGCACAGAGGTTTTACTTGGACATGGTGCCACTAATGATACGGGGGCCCTAATTTTTCTTGGTGTAACTCATATGAGGGTAGCTCCACACCAGGAGAAGCAAGCTAAGAAGACTTAAGGCTACTTCCTCCTCCTTCACCGAGCACTTGGCTCCTAAAGCAGGTGGGTCACTCAGAGAGTAGTATGCCATTATTTTGACCCCAAGAGCCCTGTTTCCAAGGTTTTACATGGGAGAGGCCATAAAACAAGTAGCTCTTAATTTATTCCCCAAAGAATTGACAATATTCTGGTTCCTTGATTTTGGACTTCCCAGCCTCCAGAACTATGAGAAATAAATTTCTATTGTTTATAAGAAAAAAAAGTGAAGTTTGTGGTGAAAGACAATTTTGGAAGTTGTAAACACAGTGAAAATACAGGCTAAATTGTAGGCTGGCTGGTGTTCCCAAGAAAACTGGGAAAGGAAATAGTTGAGAGGAGACTTCCTAAGTATCAGAATATATATCAAACACAGATCACAGGATTTGTTTTCTAGGGTTAACATAACAAATCACCACAGAATGGGTGCCTTTAAAGAACAAAAAACTTTATTTGCTCACAGTTCTGGAGACTATAAGTCCAAAATCTAAGTGTCATTAGGGCCTTGCTTCCTCTGAAGATTCTAGGGGAGAATGTTTCCTTGATTCTTCTAGCTTCTGGTGCTTTCCAACTATATTTGGTATTCCTTGGCTTGTGGCTGCATAACTCCAATCTTTTCCTCTGTCTTCACATGGTTGAAATATTTTTGTGTGTGTCTGTATCCTTGTCCAAATTTTTCTCTTCTTATAAGTTTACCAGTTATTGGATTAGGGCCCAGCTTAATCTAACATGATCTCATCTTAATTTGACTGCATTTGCAAACACCTTATTTAAAATAAGGAATGACATATTCAAAGGTTATGCATGGACATGAACATTTTGAGTAAGTAGAAGCACTAATCAACCCAGTACAATTGATAACTATCACTTCATGGACTCTCAATTTGATTGAATCATACTATAGAGCAATTTGTGCCCGAGGGCACTGTTGAAAATAGTAGAACAATTAGACAGCGATTAGTGGTGCTGAAAAGCTGGGTGTAGCCAGGAAGAGACAAAGAGGCACTACTAAAATCACTGTCATTCTAGGATGACTGTAGACATACCAAAAACTGCACCTCCATGAGAAGGAACTTAAGCATAACACTGTAAGAAACCATATATTTCACTAAAATAACCCAGCTAGCTACTGGACAAAATAAATAAGCAAGTAACAAAAACAAGCCTTAGAGGAAGGAGACGGTACCCAGAGTTACTAAACTATATTACCTAAAATTTCCAGTTTCCAACAACAAGAAAAATAGACTCAATAGGCAAAAACACAGGACAGTCAGTATTACTCATATGCTGGGGAAAATAAGCAGGCAACAGACACTGACTTTAAGAATAACAGATGTGAAATTTAAGAGAAAAATGAAAGCAAAATATCCATTATAATATGTATAAAGCACTAAATGGAACCCTGATTAAAGAAGTAAAGGAAGGTATAAAGACAATGTCTCTTAGAGAATATCAAGAAAGAGATAAAAATTATGAAAAATAACTAAAAGAAAATTCTGGAGTTAAAAAGTAAAACAAAAAATCTGAAATAGAGGATACACTAAAAGGACTTAAGAGTAGATTTAAACTTGCAGATGAAAGTTTAAATCTACTCTTTAAATTAACAAACTTGAAGACAGATTGATAGAGATTATTCAATCTAATGAAGAAAAAAAGAATGAAAAAAAATGAACAGAGTCTCAGAAATATGAGGGATACCTTTAAGGATACCAACATACACATAAGGAATATACAAAAGGTGAAGAAAGAGAAAGGAGAAGAAAAAATATCTGAGAAAATAATGTCTGGAAGCTTCTCATATTTATTTAAAAACACATCACAAAACTCAGTGGACTATAAATAGGATAAACACAAAGAGGTCCACAAACAGACATATTATAGTAAAAACACTGAAAGGCAAAGATAAGGAGTAAATCTTGAAAAGAGTAAAATGCCTCTTCACTTACAAGGGAATACTAATAAGATTAATAGTTGACTTCTCAGCAGAAGCAATGGAGGAGAAAAGGCAGCAGGATGCCATAATGAAAGTGTTCAAAGAAAACAAACCAACTATCAGTCAAGTACCTTATATCCATCAAAGCTAACATTCAAAAATGAAGGTGAAATAAAGGCATTCCCAGATAAATAAAAATTGAGTTTTTTCTAGTAGACCTACTTTAGTAAAGGACATTTTTCACACTGAAATCAAGTGATCCCATATGGTAATTAAAATTCACACAATAAAACAAAGAGGACCAGTAAAGATTATTATGTAATTATAAAAGACATTGTAAATTCATTTTTTCTCTTTCATTCTCTTAAATGATTTAAAAAGCAGTTGTATCAAACAATATTAATATAATGTATTTTAGCCTATGACATATGAAATGTAGTATTTTTATAACATGTTTGTCAAAACAGCACAAAGAACTTGGGTGGGAGCAAAGGTTTATTGGGCTAAGGAAATGAGTGTAGATAATAAAGCAATAATTATCACAGTGTATTGTTGGACTTATTAGCAGGTGTAATATACATTACAATATCACAAAACTAGGGAAAAGGGAGTAGAACTACCTAGGAGTAACATTTCTATATTTTACTGGAATTAAGGTAATATAAATCTAATGCTGATGGTAATAAGTTGTTATATACATTAAGTTCTAGATCTAACATAAAAACCTACTTAAAACATAGCAAAAAATTAATTAAAGAGATATAAATGCTTCACTAAAAATATTCACTATGCAAAAGAAAGCACTGAATGAGGAATCAGGAAACAAAAAAGATATAAGACACATAGAAAACAAAAAGAAAAGTGGCAGATGTAAATCCAACGATATAAATAATAAATATAAATGTGAATGGATTAAACAATTGCATCAAAAGTTAGAGATTGTCAGACAGTATTAAAAATATAAAATCAAACTCTATGCTTTCTATAGGAAACATACTTTAGATTCAAAGATACAACTAGATAGAATGTAAACAGATGTAATGTATTGTGCAAACAACAACAATAAAAAAGCTGGAGTGTTTATACTAATATCAGACAAAATAAACTTTAAGACAAAAATATTGCTAAGATAAAGAGGGAAAATGTATAATGATTAAAGCCAATCATAAGGACAAAATATTAATTATAAACAAACTATGCACATCATAACAGAGTATCAAATACAAATAATACGCACATAATAATACCAAAATTTATGAAGCAAGCACTGACAGAAATGAAGGAAGAAATAGAAAAATAAACAAAACATTTGGAGACATCCATGTCCCTTTTAAAATAATGAATAGAGAAACTGGATAGATTAACAAAGAAATATGACATGAACAACATTATGTATAAAGTAGACCTTACAGAAATCTGTAGAACACTCCATATAATGATATACATTCTTCTCAATTGTAGAAGAATGCACATAGGACAGTCTCCAGAATAATTCATATCCTAGCCCACAAAATAAAGCAATATATTTCAAAGGATAGAAATAATACAAAATATGTCCCCTAACCCCAATGGAATGAATTATAAATATGGAAAAATTAAGAAATTCACAAATATGTGTAAATGGAAGAAATACTCCTAAGTGACCAATAGCTCAAAGAAGAAATATGAGAATTCAGAAAATTTTAGATGTGTTAAAATGAAGATATATAGCACATCAAACTTATGAATGCAGCTAAAGTAGTATGTATCATAAAATTTATAGCTTTAAATGCCTATATTGTAAAATAAGAAAGATCTGAAATCAATAACCCAATCTCCCAATTTAAGACATTGGAAAAAGAAAAGCAAACTAAACCTAAAGTAACAGAAGGAGGGAAATAAAGAGTAGAGTGGAAATTAATAAAATAGGGAAGAGAAAAACAATAGAGAAATCAAAGATAGCAAAAGTCGGTTCTTTAAAAGGATCAACAAAATTCATAAACTTTTAGCTAGATTGATCAGGAAAAAAAGAAGACAAATTACTAGAATAAAAAATAAAAGAGGGGTCATTACTACTAAGCTCACAGAAAAAAAGGGTTATGAAAAACACTATGAACAATTTTATGCTAAATTGCTAAATTAACAAATGAAATGGACAAATTCTTATACAGACACAAATTACTGAAACTGACTCATAAAGAAATAGGCAATCTGAATAGACCTATAAAAATGAGCAATTGAATTATTAATTAAAAATTCTACTCCCATGCAAAAAAGGGACCACATACCTTAACTGCTAAAGTCTATTAAATATTTAAAAATAATTAATACTTATTCTTCATAACTATTCCAAAAATACAAGAGAAAGAAATATTTCCCAACTAATTTGTGAGCCAATGTTATCCTGGCACCAAAATCAAAGCTATCACAAGAAACAGAAACCACAGAAAATTATGTCCTGTGAATATGGATGCAAAAATCCTCATCAAAATACCAGGAAATTAATCCAGCAACATATAAAAAGAGTAATATACCATGACCAAGTGGGATTTGTCCCAGGGACACAAGGTTGGCTTAATATCTGGAAATTAATGTATCACACCATATTAAAAGAATAAAAAACAAAAATCACATGATTATCTCAAAACATGCAGAAAAATGGTAAAATACATTACATGTTTATTTTAAAGAAAGAAAACAATAAACTAGGAATAGAGGAAAACACCCTTGACCTGATAAAGGGCATCTATGGAAAACTCACAGTTAACATCATACTTAAAAGTGAAAGACTGAACACTTTTGCCTTAAAATCAGGAAAAAGGCAAGGATGTCTGCTCTTGCCAGTTCTATTTAATATTGTATTAGAGGATCTAGCAATGCCATTAGGCAGGGAAAAGAAATAAAAGGCATGCAGATTATGAAGGAAGAAGTAAAATTGTCTCTATTTGCAGAAGACATGATCTTGTATACAGATTTCTCAATAATACAATAAAAAACTATTAAATCTGATAAATGAATTCAGCAAATGTGCAGGATACAAAATCAATGTATATAAATCAACTATATTTTACACACACACTATGAATAATTAAAAAATGAAATAAAGAAACAATTGTATTTCCAGTAGCATTAAAAATATAATGTAGTAATATATTTATCCAAAGAAGTGCAAAACTTATACTCTAAAATGTACCAAATATTGTGCAAAGAAACTGAAGATCTAAATAAGTGAAAAACATCCCATGTTCATGGATCAGAATATTTAATATTGTTAAGATAGCAAAACTCCCCAAATTGATCTACAGATTCAACACATAGCTCTTAGATTCCCAGCTGACTTCTTTTTAGAAACTGGTAAGTTGACTTTAAAATTCACATAGAATTGTGAGGGACTCAGAAGAGCTATAGCAATTTAGAAAAAAGACAAACAAAGTATAAATACTTCCACTCCCTGATTTCAAAACTTATTGTGAAGTAACTGTAATCAAGTTGGTGTGGCACTGGCAGAAGGATAAACATGTCAATAAATGTAATTGAACTGAGAGTCTAGAATAAAACCATGTGTCTATGGTCACCTACTTTTTAACAAGGGTGCCAAGAGCATTTAGTGTGGAAAGAATAGTGTTTTCAACAAATGGTGCTAAGACAATTTGTGAACCACATGCAAAATAATGAAGTGAACCCTTACCTCACACCATAAAGAAACATTAACTTGAAATGAATCAAAGACCTAACTAAGTTATAGGAGCCACAACTATAAAAATCCTACAAGAAAACATAAGGGAAAATCTGCATGATCACAGATTTGAAAAAGGATTCTTAGATACGACACCAAAAGTCCAATCAATAAAATCAAATATAGATAATTTGGTATTCATCAAATTAAAAGCTTTTGTGCTTCAAATAACACCATCAAGAAAGTGAAAAGATAACTCACAGAATGGGATAAAATATTTACAATCATATATATGATAAGGAGCTCAACTCCAGAAAATATAAAGAACACTTACAACTCAATAATAAAAAGACAAATAACTCAATTAATAAATGGGCAAAGGACTTGCATAGATATTTCTCCAAGAAAGATATGTGATTTTCCAACAAGCACATAAAAAATGCTGGAACTCATTAGTTATCAGGGAAATACAAGTCAAGACCACAATGAGGTACCACATTACACCAACTAGAATGGGTAGAATCAAACCAAAAAAGTCATAATATTAACATGGAGAATATGTGGAGATATCAAAACCCTCATACAATGATGTTGGTAATGTACAATGGTGCAGCTACTTTGGAAAACAGTCTGGAAATTCTTCAAGTAACTAAACATAGAGCTGCCATATGACTCATCAATTCTACTCCTAAGAATAAACCCAAGAGAAATAAAAATTTATGTCAATGGAAACATTTGTACATGAATGCTTTAGCAGCATTATTCATAATTGTTAAAAGGTTAAAACAACCCAAATGTCCATTAACTGATAAATAAACAAATAAAATGTGATATATCATTTAATAGAATATTATTCAGCCATAAAAAGAAATGAAATAATGATACATGCTATAACATGTTTGAACTTAGGTAGAATTATGCTAAATGAAAGAAGCTAGTCACAAAAGACCACATATTATATCATTCCAATCATATGAAATGTCCAGAATAGGGAAATCTATAAGACAGGAAATAAATTAGCACTTTCTTTTGGATGCAGGGATGGGGCAGTGGTAATTAGAGTAGTGATAACAAAAGGGTATTGGATTTCTTTCTCAGGTGATGAGCATGTTATAAAATTGACTGTGCTAATGGATGCACATACCTGTGAATATACTAAATATCATTGAATTGAACAACTTAAATAGATCGATGATATGGTATTTGAATTATATCTCAATGAAGCCATTTTAAAAAACTCATCAAATGGTATACAAAGAAATTGAGCATTTCACTGTACCAAAATATTAGCCCCCCCAAGAAAGAAAAGAACAGTTATTTCCTACTGAACTCCAGTTTATTATATGCATGCATGCTTGGGATGTCTGCAAATTACTTTTAAATACATCAAAAGATAATATGTGTTGATGGAAAAACAGAAGTATGACTGTGCACATGATCAGGTAAATATAGTAAAATGTTAATTTTATTTATTTTTTCAAGTTACTTTAGCATATTCTTTTTCCTTTTTTTTCTTTTATGTTTTGTTGGTATGTTATAATTGTACATATTTGTGGGACACAGAATAATATCTTTTAAAATGCATACAATGTGTAATAATCAAATCAGGGTAATTAGCACATCTATCACCTCAAACATTTATGATTTTTTGGTGTTACAAATATTTAAAATACTCTCTTCTAGCTTTTTAAAAACATGCACAAAATTATTGTTAACTATAGTCACCTTATGGTACACTAGAACACTAGAAATTATTCCTCTCATCTAGCTGTAACTTAACATCCATTAACCAACCTCTCCTTATCCTTCCATCCCCACTACCCTTTCCAGCCTCTAAGAAACACAATTCTACTGTCTACTTCTATGAGCTCAATATTTTTTAGTTCCCACATATGACTGAGAATATATGGTATTTATCTCTCTGTCCCTGACTTATTTCACTTAACATAATGTCCTCCAGGCTCCTCTATGTTGATGAGAATAACAGAAATTCATTTTTTGTATGGTTGAATATTATTCCATTGAGTATATATACCACATTTTCTTTAACTATTCATCTGTTGATTGATACTAGGTTGATTCCATATCTTGGCTACTGTGAATAGAGCTGCAATAAACATGAGGGTACAGTATCTTTTGATTTACTGATTACCTTTCCTTTGAATAAATAACCAGTAGTGAAATTTTCGGATGGTTATGGTAGTTCTATTTTTACTTTTTTGAGGCAAATGTATACTGTTTTGCACAATGAGTACACTAATTTACATTTTCACAGCAGTGTATAAGAGTTCCTTGTTCTGTACATCCTCACCAATGTTCATATTTTTTTTGTCTTTTTGATGATAGCCATTCTAACTAGGGTAGGATATCATCCATATTTCATTGTGCTTTTAATTTGCATTTCCCCGATGATTAGTTATGTTGAGCATTTTTCACACACTGTTGGCTATTTCTATGTTTCTTTGGAGAAAGGTCTATTAAGAGCCTCTGCCCATTCTTTAGTAGAATTATCTATTTTTTATTTTTTGCTGTTAAGTTGTTTGAGTTTCTTGTATATTCTGGATATTAGTCTCTTGTTGGGTGGAAAATTTCAAATTTTTTTCTCACATTCTACAGGTTGTTTCTTTACTCTGTTTATTGTTTTCTTTGCAATGCAGAAGATTTTTAGTTTGATATAGTCCCATTTGACTATATTTGATTTTGTTACCTGTGCTTTTGAACTCTTATAAAAATTTTGCCTAGACCAATGTCTTGAAGCATTGTTCCTATATTTTCTTTTAGTATTTTTATAGGTTGAGGTCTTTAATCCATTTTTATTTGGTTTTTGTATATGGTAAGAGATGGGGGTCCAGTTTCATTTTTCTGCATGTGTATATACAGATTTCCTAGCAGCATTTGTTGGAGAATCTATCCTTTCCACAATGTATGTTTTTGGTGCCTTCATAAAAAATCAGTTGTCTGTAAATGTGGATTTATTTCTGGGTTCTCTACTCTGTTCAATTGATTTATCTGTCTATTTTACACTAATACCATGCTGTTTTGGTTACGATAGCTTTGCAGTATATTTTGAATTGAGATAGTGTAATGCCTACAGTTTTGTTTTTTTGCTCTGTATTGCTTTTGCTATTCAGGGTCTTTTCTGGTTCCGTATGTGTTTAGGATTGCTCTTTCTTTTTATTTTTCATTATTATTAATTTATTTTTTTATTTCAAAGTATTACGGGGGTACAAACATTTAAGTTACATGTATTGGCTTTGCCCTGCCCAAGTCAGAGCTACAAGCGCCCATCCATAGATACTATGCACTACACCACATAGGTGTGGATTTACCCATCCCCTCTTCCCCCTTCCTACCTGCCCAACACCCGATGAATGTTACTTCCATATGTGCATATAAGTGTTGATCAGTTAGTACCAATTTGATGGTGAGTACATGTGGTGCTTGTTTTCCCATTCTTGTAATACTGTGCTTAGAAGAATGGGCTCCAGTTCCATCCAGGATAATACAAGAGGTACTGGTTCACCATTGTTTTTTGTGGCTGAGTAGTACTCCATGGTATACATATACCACATTTTATTAATCCACTCATGCATTGATGGGCACTTGGGTTGTTTCCAAATCTTTGCAATTCTGAATTGTGCCGCTATAAACTTTCGAGTGTAAATGTCTTTTTACAGGATGTCTTTTTTTCCTTTGGGTAAATACCTAGTAGTGGGATTACTGAATCAAATGGTAGGTCTATTTTAGTTTTTTGAGGTATATCCATACTACTTTCCATAGAGGTTGTAATAGTTTGCAGTCCCACCAGCAGTGTATGAGTGTTCCTGTCTCTCTGCATCCACGCCAACATTTGTTGTTTTGGGACTTTTTGATAAAAGCCACTCTCGCTGGAGTTAAGTGGTTTCACATTGTGGTTTTGATTTGCATTTCCCTGATGATTAGACATGTTGAGCATTTTTTCATATGTTTCTTAGCCATTAGTCTATCTTCTTTTGAAAAGTTTCTGTTCATGTCCTTTGCCCATTTTTTAATGGGGCTGCTTGATTTTTTCTTGCTGATTTTCCTGAGTTCTATATAGATTCTAGTTATTAGTCCTTTGTCAGACATATAACCTGCAAAAATTTTCTCCCATTCTGTAGGTTGTCTATTTGCTCTAGTAATAGCTTCTCTGGCTGTGCAGAAGCTTCTTAATTTGATGAGGACCCATTTGTTTATTTCTGTTGTTGCTGTGATGGCTTTTCGGGTCTTCTTCATAAATTATTTGGCTGAGCCAAGTCTATAACAGTTTTTCCACCATTTTCTTCTAGAATTTTTATGGTTTCATGCCTTAGGTTTAAG
Source organism: Daubentonia madagascariensis (assembly GCA_023783475.1). Classification (NCBI taxonomy): domain Eukaryota; kingdom Metazoa; phylum Chordata; class Mammalia; order Primates; family Daubentoniidae; genus Daubentonia; species Daubentonia madagascariensis. Next base: position 3,070,914 of record JAKFHU010000166.1, read on the forward strand.
TCTGTTATCCATAATGCATTGATTTTTGTGAGAGATGAGAGGTGAGGATCCTGTTTCAGTCTTCTACATGTAGCTATCCAATTTTCTCAGCACCATTTACTGAATAGGGATTCTTTTCCACAGTGTATATTTTTGTCTGCTTTGTCAAAAATCAGATGGCTATATAAGGATGGTTTTATGTCTGGGCTCTCAGTCCTCTTCCATTGGTCTATGTCTCTCTATAGTCTTGTCCCAATACCATGCTGTTTTGGTTACTATAGCCTTGTAATATAGCTTGAAGTCTGGTAGATTGATGCCTGCCAGTTTGTTCTTTTTGCTTAAGGTTGCTTTGGCTATGCGAGGTTTTCTCTGGTTCCATACAAAGCATAGAATTATTTCTTCTACATCTGTGAAAAATGCTGTTGGTGTTTTGAAAGGGATTGCATTGAATCTGTAGATCACTATGGTAGTATAAACATTTTAACAATATTGATTCTGCTTATCCATGAGCATGGTATAGTTTTCCATCTGTTTGAATCCTCTGCTATTTCTTTCTTCAGTGTTTCGTAGTTCTTCCTGTAGAGATCCTTCACCTCCTTAGTTAAATTTATTCCTAGGTATTTTATTTTCTTTGTTGCTATTGAGAAAGGTATTGAGTCTTTGATTTGGTGGCCAGTTTGACTGTTGTTGTTGTATACAAATGCTACTGATTTCTGTGCATTGATTTTGTAACCTGAGACTTTTCTGAATTTATTTATCAATTCCAGTAGTGTCATGGCAGGGTCTTTGGGGTTTTCTAAGTATAAGATCATATCGTCTGCAAAGAGTGATAATTTGAACTCTCCTGGTCCCATTTGGATGCCCTTGATTTCCTTCTCTTGTCTGATTGGTCTGGCTAGTACTTCTAGCTCTATGTTGAATAGAAGCAGTGATAGAGGACATCCTTGTCTGGTGCCAGTTCTAAGTGGGAATGCTTTCATTTTTTTCCCTGTTCAGTATGATGTTGGCTGTGGGTTTCTCATATATGGCTTTTACCATTTTGAGGTAAGTCCCGTCTATGCCTATTTTTGTTAAGTGTTCTTATCATAAAAGGATGCTGAATTTTGTCAAATGCTTTTTCTGCATCTATTGGGAGGATTGTATGGTCTTTGTTTTTACTTTTATTTATGAGATGGATTACGTTTATAGATTTGAGTATGTTGAACCATCTCTGCATCTCTGGGATGAAGGCCAGCTGGTCATGATGGATTATTTTTTTTGATGAACTGCTGAATTCGATTTGCTAGTATTTTATTGAGAATTTTTGCATCTATATTTATAAGGGATATTGGTCTGTAGTTTTCTTTTCTTCTTGGGTCCTTACCTGGCTTTGGTATCAGGGTGATTTTGGCTTTGTAAAACGTATTGGGGAGGATTCCTTCCTTTGCGATGTTATGGACTAAATTCTGCAGGATAGGCACCAGATGTTCTTTAGAGGTCTGGTAGAATTCTGGTGTGAAACCATCAGGTCTGAGACTTTTTTTTTTTGGTAGGTTTTTTACTACTGCTTCAATTTTGGTACTTGATAGTGGTCTGTTCAGGAATTCTACATCTTCTGGATTGAGCCTAGGGAGAATGTGTGTTTCTAAGAATTTGTCCATTTCTTCCATGTTTTCAAGTTTGTATGCATAGAGATTTTTATAGTATTCAGAGATGGTGGTATCTTGGACTCCGCTGGTGTCAGATCCTGTGGTCCACTCCTAATCAGCAATCCTCCTCCACTCCCCTCAGTCTGACCCTCAACTCCTCCACCAGGAAGGTCCAACAAGTCCTGACTCTAGTCATCCATCTTCCCAACCCACTCTCCATATTGCTTTTTCTATTCCTATGAAGAATGTCATTGGTATTTTGATAAGGATTGCACTGAATATTTTTATTTCTTTGAATAATATGGTCATTTTAACAATATTAATTCCTCCTATCCATGAGCATAAGATATCTTCCCACTTTTTTTTTTTTTTTTTTGGTACCCTCTTCAATTTCTGTCATCAGTTTTTTATAGATTTCATTGTAGAGATCTTTCACCTCTTTGGTTAAATTTATTCCTTGGCATTTTTTTTTTGTATTAATAGCATTTGTAATTGCAATTGCTTCCTTGATTTCTTGTTCAGCTAGTTCATTATTGGTGTTTTGAAACACTACCAATTTTTTATGTTGATTTTGTATCCTACAATTTTACTGGATTCATTCATTGATCCTCAGCAGCTTTTGTTGTTGTTGTTGTTATGTGTATGTGTGGAGACTAGGTTTTTCTATATATAAGATCATATCATCTGCAAAGAGGGACAATTTGACTTTTTCTTTTCCAATTTGTATACCCATTTTTTTCTCTTGCCTAATTGCTTTTAGCTAGGAATTCCAGTATTGAGGATTTTTTTTCTTTGTTTTCTAATGTGTTTTTGTATAAATATTTATAATATTCTTTAATGATTCTTTATATTTTCTGATATCAGTTTTAATGTCTCATTGCATTTGTGATTTTATTTATTTGAGTCTTGTCTCTTTTATTCCTTAATTAATCTATCTAATGGTTTGATTTTATCTTTTCTTAAAAAACATTTCATTTTATATTTTTTATTGATTTATTTTGGTCACTATTTTGTTTACTTCTACACTGACCTTTATTATTACTTTCCTTGTACAAATTTTTGGTTTGGTTTGTACTTGCTTTTCTAGTTCCTTGAGGTGCATGATTAGATTATTTATTTAAAATCTTTCTATTTTTTTGATGTAAGTGCTTATGGCTACAAACTTCTTTCTTAGTACTGCTTTTGCTATATTTCACAGGTTATGATATGTGATATTTCTATTTTTTTATATTTCATAATATTATGGGGATACAACATTTTGTTTATATATATTGCCCATGTACCGCCCATGTCAGAGCTACAATCGTGGACATCCCCCAAACTGTGTGCCACGCATCCATTCAATGAGAGTTTTCCTATCCCCTCCACCCCCCTCCCACCTGCCCACTGCCTGATGAATATTATTGCCATGTGTGACAAAAGTATTGCTCAGTTAGTACCAGTTTGATGGTGAGTACCCGTGGTGCTTGTTTTTCCATTCTTGTGACACTTCACTTCGAAGAATGGGCTCTAGCTCCATCCAGGATAATACCAGATGTGTTAATTCACCATTGTTTTTATTGCTGAGTAATCCTCCATGGTATACATATACCATATTTTACTAATCCACTCGTGTATTGATGGGCACCTGGGTTGTTTTCACATCTTTGCAATTGTGAATTGGGCTGCTATAAACATTCATATGCAGATGTCTTTATTATAGAATGTCTTTTTTTCCTTTGGGTAAATTGTACCCCTGGGTTCCAGGTGGGAAGAGATCCCAGAACAGTAGTGGCAAAACCTTTGTGTATTGGAAACAGTTTGTAGCCCATCCATCTGGTATTTCTATTTTTATTAGTTTCAAGAACTTTTCTGATTTCTTTCTTAATTTCTTCATTGACCCTATAGTCCTTCATGAGCATGCTATTTAATTTCCATGTAATCGTATGGTTTCCAGAGTTCCCCTTGTTATTGATTGCAAGTTTTATTTTATTGAGGTCTGAGAAGACACTTGTTATAATTTCAATTTCTTAAATATTTGTTGAGGTTTTTTTTTTGTGTGTGGTCTAACACATGATCTATTCTGGAGAAAGCTCCATGTGCTGATGAGAAGATGTGTATTTTGGAGGAAATGTTCTGTAAAAGTTTATTATGTACATTTTGTCTCTAATGTTTTTTGGTTGATTTTCTTCTAAATGATCTGTTCTATGCTGAAAGTTGGGTGTTGAAGTCCCCAACTGTTTTTGTATTGGGGTATATCTCTCTTAAGCCCTATTTATATTTGGTTTATATATGTGGGTGTTCTGGTTTGAGTGCACACATATTTATGATTATTATACTCTGTTCCTGAATTAATCCATTTATCAGTATATAATGTCCTTATTTGTCTTTTTAAATGTTTTTTTCTACTTGTTGTCTATTTTGTCACATGTAAGTATAGATAATCCTGCATGCCTTTGATTTTTGTTAGTATGGAGTGCAGCATATAGTTGTTTTTTTTTTTTAAATCCATGGTCCCAGTTTATATCTTTTAATTGGGGAATTTAACCCATTTACATTCAAGCTTTTATTGATAGGTGAGGACTCACTCTTGTCATTTTGTTAATTGTTCTCTGATTGTTTTGTATATCCTTTGTTCTTTTCTTCTCTTATTGTTTATCTTTGCTATTTGGCAGTTTTCTGTAGTGACAAGTTTGATTTTCCTCCTTCTCCTTTGTGTATCTGCTCTACTGGTGAGTTTTGTACTTTCATGTGTTTTCATTATGGTAAATATTGTTCTTTCACTTCCAGGTGTAGGGCTTTCTTGAGCATTTCTTGTAGGGCCAATCTAATGGTGATGAATTATCTTAGATTTTAATTTTTAATTAAATATTTTTAATTTTGAAGGATAACTTTGCTGGCTATACTATTATTAGCAGACTTTTTTTTTTCTTTCAGAACTTTCATTCTATTCTGGCATGGCCTATAAGGTTTCTTCTGAGAAATCTGCTGTTAGCCTGATAGAGATCCCCTTATATATGACTTGATGCTTTTCTCTTGCTGTTTTTAGAAACCTCTGTTTGTTTTTGACTTTTGACACTCTGACTATAAAGTGCCTCGGAAAAGACATTTTTCAGTTGAATCTATTTAGAAATATAGGAATACTTAAACTTCCTGTCTGATGTCTATATCTCTTTCAAGACTTGGGAAGTTTTTAGCTATTATTTCATTAAATAGTTTTTCTATGCCTTTTCCTTCTCTTTCTAGAGCTCTCATAATATGAATATTTATTTGCTTTATGTTGTCCCATATGTCATATAGGCTTTCTTCATTCTTATTTTTTTCTTATGTCTTTATTTTTGTCTGATTGTGCTATTTTAAAAGACTTGTCTTCAAGTTCAGAAATTCTTTCTTCTGCTTGATTTAGTCCATTGTTGAAGCTATCAATTACATTTTTTAAATTTCATTCATTGAATTCTTCAGTTCTACTACTTCCGTTTTGCTCCTTTTTTGATACCTACCTCTTTGCTGAATTTTTTATTCAGTTAATGAATTGTTTCATTGATTTCTTTTTATTGTCTATCTGTGTTTTCTTGTCTCTCATTGAGTTTTCTTAAGTTCTTTATTTTTAATTCCTTTACAGGCACTTCATAGTTTTTTTGGGGTAGTAGTTTGTTATTGGAAAATTATTATGTTTCTTTGGAGATGTCCTGTTTCCTTACCTTTCACATTTCTGGCACCCCTACATATCTGTGCATCTGGTATAACAGCCACTTCTTCCAATTTTGGCTTTGGTTTTGGGTGCGTGCTATAGTGTAATCTCCATATGATTTCTTTGGCTATAATCAATGCCACTGGTGTCTGTGAGTTCCACAGTGGCTTAGACTACAGTTGTTTGTGGAGGCTGTGCGGGAACTGGGGAACTGAGCAGGCCAGTCCTCAGGCCCCCGTGTGGCATGCATGGAAATTGGTTTTGCTGATGGTGGACTTAAGGTAGACTGGTTTAGGGGCTCCCATCAACTTGCATTGTGTTCAGCAGTGATGTATCAGGCCCTGGGTGGGCCAGTCCTTGACTTCAGCAGGGTTTCTGCATGGGTACTGGCAGAGGTGGTGGTGACAGGCCAGGTAGGCCAGTGCTTGGATCCCTGGGTGGTATATGTGGGTGCCAGTGGTGATAGTGAGGCAGAGGCCCAGGCAGGCAAAATTTCATTTCCCTGTGCAGCACGCATTGGTGCCATGCCTGGCAGTCCTGTTGCTGGAGGGAGCATGGTTGCTATAGATGGTGGCAGCCCTAGGAAGGCAGCTTTAAGGCCCCTGGGAGCACATGTTTTGGCTCCTTATTTTCTGGGATAAACCTCCTTGATGTTTTAGACTGCCTGTTTCCTGGGGTGTAGGGTGAGGCATGAGTTGGGTGCCATGAATGCAGCCACATTGCCATGACCAGTTAGTGTTGTAATGCTGTGACTCTCTGAATGAATGTGGGCAGATGTTGGCAGGACCCAGGAATGTGGAAATGCAGAGATTATCAGGCCCCAGGATGTAGTCTTGTATTGGTTCCACTCTCAAAATGGCACTGTGCTGCAGCAGCTTGGATCCTGAGGGGTGGGTGGGATCCAGTGTGAATTTCCTCTCTGGTAAAATGTATTTGTGTGAACTCCACTAAGCTCAGGGCCTGTGAGGTCTGAGTGATTCTCCTGTAGCAAGGATTGCATATGTCTGTGGTAGGAATGTGGGCTGTCAGAGTGAAAAATGTTAATTTTAGATTTCAGAAATTAGGTATATGTATAGTTGCTATACAATTATGTTACTTGTTATGATTATTTTTTCATAATAAAAGTTTTGATAAATATGTGATTCACAGTAATAGAGTGATTAGAGAGAAATTTTTAGCTTAAAATTCTTATAATAGAAAATAGAAAGGTTTTCAGCCAATAATCTAAGTTAGGGGACAGCAAAGTTTATTTGTGAAAGGCCCTATTGTTAATATTTTAGATTTTGTATATGAAATTTCCAGCCAACTATTAATATCAATTGCCAGGTGCATGAGTGAAGGTACTTCCAGATGATTATGCCTCAATCTTTGACTCATCCTCAGAAAGGAACAAAGATAAGCCTTTCCTCTTGTGCTCCATTCTAATTCAAGATCCAAAGAATCCATGAGCATAATAAAATGGTTATTTTAAGGGCTATATATTGGAGTAATTTATTACTCAGAAATATTAGCTGTAACATAAGAGTAAAATGTCACTAGACATAAAAATATATTATTGATTTATTAGGATTATGATTAATTCATAGTGTAAAATAAATATTCCATTCTCTTCTTAAAAGTTTATTTTAAAATATGCTATGCACCAAAATCTCGGGAAGTGGCATGTGGAAATGGCTTTTGCCCCCAATAGCAGGCAGATCACTAAATATAACAGAGAAATAATGCTTATTTAAATAACATGCAGAAGCCTAGTGTCACAAGTTAAATAAAAGGTTAAAATTAAAACCCACAGCGACAATAGAAAAATGAAAAACATTTATAAGCAGTCAAAAATCACTCATCATTTTACACATTTTTCATTAAGTCTCAGTTGAAAAAGCAAAGAAAAAGAAGGCATCAAAGGACAGTCTTGGACTAGATTAGCATATTTTTCCCAAATCAACGAAAACTGGGTGAACTAATTATAAAATAAAACTACATGTTGTAGGATGGCTGTATTTTTATATCAAAGATATGAGTCTTCCTTTTAGAAGAAAACATAATAGATTTTATTTTTAGAGCAGTTTTGGGTTCACAGCAAAATTGAGATGAAAGCACAGTTCTCGTATACACCCTACCACCATACATGCAGAACCCCCCACCATAAACATCCCACACCAAAGTGATATATCTGTTACAATCTAAGAACCTACATTGGCACATCATTAACACTCAATGTCCATAGTTTACATCAGATTTCACTCTTGGTTTTGAACATTCTATGGGTTTTGACAAGTGCATAATGACATGTATCCTTCATTATAATATACATAATAGTTTTGTTGCCCTAAAAATCCTCTGCATTCTGCCTATCTTTCCCTCTTCCCTAGTCCCTGGCAAGCACAGAATTTTGTAATATCTTGACAGTTTTGCTTTTTCCAGAATGCCATATAGTTGGAATAATAGAGTATGCAGCATTTCAGCTAGGATTCTTTCACTTACTGATACTCCGTTAAAGTTTGTCCATGTCTTTTTATGGCTTGATACCTCATTTTCTTACTGCTGTATAATATTCCATTGTTCAGATGTACCACAATTTATTTATCCATTCACCTATTGAAGGACATCTTGGTTGCTTCCAGTTTTTGGCAGTTATAAATAAAGCTGCTATAAACATCTGTGTCCAGCTTTTTGGGTGAGTGTAGGTTTTCCTTTTTAAAAAGAACAGACATAGACCAATGGAACAGGACTGAGAACCCAAATATAAATCCATCCTGATACTGTCATCTGATCTTTGACAAATTTCACAAAAACATACACTAGGGAAAACGTTCCAGATTCAATAAATGGTGCTGGGAAAACTGGATGGCCACAAGTAGAAGACTGAAACTACACCCACACCTCTCACCTCTCACAAAAATCAACTCACAATGGATAACATATTTAAACCTAAGACGTGAAACCATAAGAATTCTAGAAGAAAACGTTGGAAAAACTCTTATTGACATTGGCCTAGGCAAAGAATTTATGAATAAGACCCCCAAAGCAATCACAGCAGCAACAAAAATAAATAAATGGGACCTGATCAAATTAAAAAGCTTCTGCACAGCCAAGGAAACTACCACTAGAGTGAACAGACAACCTACAGAATGGGAGAAAATATTTGCATGCTACACACTTGATAAAGGGCTGATAACCAGAATCTACACAGAACTTAGGAAAATCAACAAGAAAAAAATCAAACAATCCCATGAAAAAGTAGGCGAAGGACATGAACAGAAACTTTTCAAAAGAAAACAGAATAATGGCCAACAAGCATATAAAAAATTGCTCAACTTCTCTAATCATCAGGGAAATGCAAATCAAAACCACAATGAGAAATCACTTAACTCCAGTGAGATTGGCTCATATCAAAAAGTCCCAAAACAACAAATGTTGGCGGGGATGTGGACAGATAGGAACACTCATACATTGCTGGTGGGACTGCAAATTAGTACAACCTCTGTGGAAAGTAATATGGAGATACCTCAAAGAACTAAAAGCAGAACTACCATTTGATCCAGCAATTCCACTACTGGGTATTTACCCAAAGGATAAAAAGACGTTCTATAATAAAGATATCTACATGCAAATGTTTATAGCAGCCCAATTCACAATTGCAAAGATGTGGAAACAACCCAGGTGCCCATCAATACACGAGTGGATTAGTAAAATGTGGTATATGTATACCATGGAGGATTACTCAGCAATAAAAACAACGGTGAATTAACACATCTGGTATTATCCTGGATGGAGCTAGAGCCCATTCTTCGAAGCGAAGTGTCACAAGAATGGAAAAACAATCACCAATGGTACTCACCATCAAATTGGTACTAACTGATCAACACTTGTATCACACAGGGCAATAATATTCATCAGGGGGCGGGCAGGCAGGAGGGGGGTGGAGTGGATGGGAAAACTCTCACTGAATGGATGCAGGGCACACAGTTTGTGGCATGTCCATGATTGTAGCTCTGACATGGGTGGTGCATGGGCAATATATATAAACAAAGTGTTGTATCCCCATAATATTCTGAAATTTAAAAAAAAATTGTAATTGACAATAATTGTATATATTTATGGGGTACAATGTATGTTATGTTTTGATAAATGTTATGTTTTAATCATTGTGGAATGATTAAATCAAGCTAATTAATGTATTCACCACCTAACCTACTTATCTTTTTTGGTGAGAACATTTAAAATCTACTCCTTTAGCAGTTTTCATGTATAGAATACATCGTCTACTATGGACACCATACTGTACAATTGATCACTAGAAGTTATTCCTCTTGCCTAACTGAAACTTTGTACCCTTTGACCAACATCTCCTCTCTCCATTCACCCCACCCCCACCCTCTGGTAACCATCATTCTACTCCCTACTTCTATAATTTCAATTATTTTGGATTCCACATATAAGTGATGTTATGCGATATTTGTCTTTCTGTGCCTAGCGTATTTCACTTAGCATAATGGACACATGTTTTCAACTCCTTTGAGTAAAAACCAAGGAGAGTGATTACTGTATTATAAGGATACGTTTAGTTTTGTAAGAAACTGCCAAACTGTCTTCAAAAGTGACTGCACCCTTTTTCATTCACACCAGCAGTGAATGAGAGTTCCTGCTGGTCCATATGCTCATCAGCATTTGGTTTTGTCAATGTTTTGGATTTGACCATTCTAATAGATGTCTAGTGGGATATCATTGCTTTAATTTGCAATCCCCTTATAATATGTGTTAAGCATCTTTTCATATGTTTATCTGGACATCTGTAAGGCTTCTTTGGTGAGGTGTCTGATCAGATCTTCTTAACCATTTTTCAATTGGGTTGTTCATTTACTTATTGTTGAGTTTTAAGAGTTCTTTGTATATTTTGGATAATGGCCATTTATCACATGTCTTTTGCAAATATTTTTTCCAGTCTGTGGTTTGTCTTTTTATTCTCTTGACAGTTTCTGTCACAGAACAGAAGTTTTTAGTTACTGCTGTCCCTCAGCGCCCATGGGGTACTGACTCCTGGACTGCCCATGGATTCCAAAATTCCCACATACTCAAGTCCCATAGTGGGCCCTGCAGAACCTATGGATATGAAAAATTAGCACTCTGTGTACCAGGGTTTCCCATTCCACAAATACTGTATTTTTTATCTGTGTTTGGTTGCAAATGCAGAACTTACTGATAAAGAGAGCTGACAATATTTATTGAAAAAAAAATCCATGTGTAAGTGGACCTGTGCAGTTCAAACTCGTGTTGTTCAAGGGTCAACTGTATAATGAAGTTGAATTATCGTAGATTATACCTTTGGTGTTGTATCTAAAAAGTCATTGCCAAACTCAATGCCATCTAGATTTTCTCCTATGTTATCATCTGGGAGTTTCATAGTTTTGCATTTTACATTTAGGTTTCTGATCTGTTTGAGTTAATTTTTGTGAAGCATATAAGGTCTGTGTCTGGATTATTTTTCCTCTTATTCTTCCTCCTCTTCCTCCTCCTCTTCTTCTTTTTCATCACATGGAATATTTAGTTTTTCTATCACCATTTGTTCAAAAGATTGTCTTTTTCCATTGTATTACATTTGTTGTTTTGTTAAAGGATAGTCAGCTACCCTTGTGGGAGTATATTTATAGGCTGTCTATTCTGATCCATTGATCTATTTGTCTATTCTTTTGCCAGTATCACACTTTCTTGATTACTAGAGCTTTATAGTAAGTCTTGAAGTTAGGGAGAGTCAGTCCTTCAACTTTTTCTTCTCCTTAAATATTTTATTGGCTATTTTGGGTATTTTGCTTCTCCCTGTAAGCTTTAGAATAAATTTGTCAATATCCAAAAATTAACTTGCTGGGATTTTGATGGAAATTCAGTTCAATCTATAGATCAGTTTGGGAAGAACTGATATCTTAACAATACTGAGTATTCCTATCCATGAGCAGAGAACATCTCTCCATTTATTTAGTTTACTGATTTAATTTATCAGAGATTTTTAGTTTTCCTCATAAAGATCTTGTACATATTTTGTTAGATTTATACATAAAAATTTTGTTTTGGCTGCTACTAATACAAAATAGTAGTGAATTTTGGAGTTTTCCAGCTATATTTGTTATTGATTTCTTGCTTAATTCCACTGTCATTTGAGACCATATGTTTTATGACCTATATTCTTTTAAATTTGGTAAAGTGTGTTTTATGGCCCAGAATGTGAGCTATCTTGGTGACTATTCCATATGTGCTTGAGAATAATGTGTATTCTGCTGTTGGATGAAGTACTGTACAGATGTCAATTATTTCCAGTTGGATGATGATGCTGTTGAGTTCAAATATGTCCTTATAAGTTTTCTGACAGCTGTTTCTGTCCTTTTTTGATAAAGTGATGTTGAAGTCTCTAACTGTAATAATGAATTCATTTATTTCACTTTGCAGTTCTATCAGTTTATGACTCATGTACTTTGACCCTCTTCTAGGCACATAAATGTTAAGAATTGTTATGACTTCTTAGAGATGATCCCTTTATTATTATTAATATGAAGTATTTTTCCTTATTCCTAATTATTTTATTTTCCCTAATGTCTGCTGTGTCTGAAATTAATATAACTATTCCAGCTTGATTAGAGTTAGCATGATATATCTTCATCATCCATTTACTTTTAAAATGTGTCTTTATATTTAAAGTGGATTTATTATAGACAACATATAGTTGAGTTTTGTTTTTTAATTTTTATGTTTATTTTATTTTTTAATTGACAAATAATAATTGTACATATTCAAGGGTAGATAGTGATGTTTCAATACATGTAATATATATTGATCAGATCAGGGTCTCTGTCTTTTAACTGGTTTATTTAGATCATTGATGTTTAAAGTGATTATTAACATATTAATAGTTAAACTAATATCTATCATATTTGTTACTGTTTTTTATTTCAACAGCTCCATTAGCAGCTTGTGTTACTTTTTTTATTCATTGTCCTTTTTCATCGTTCCTGTTTTTGTCTTCTACTCTTTTATGCTTTTGTGGTTAAATTGAGTATTTTATGTGATTCCATTTTCTCTCCTTTCTTAGCATAACAATTATATTTGTTTTCTTTCTTTTTTACTGGTTACCCTATAGCTTGCAATACACATTAACAGCTAATCTAAATCCACTTTCAAATAACACTATACTGATTCATGAGTCATTCAAGTACCTTATAACAAAAAAGTATTCCTAATTTCTTTGTCTTATCCCTTGCATCCTTGCTGTCATTCCTTTCACTAACACATAAGCCGTGATCATGAATGCGTTGTTGCTATTATTACTTTGAACAAATTGTTATCTGTTAGATCAATTAAGAATAAGAAAAATAAAGTGTTTATCTCCATTTATTTGTTTTTTAACACTCTTCCTTACTTCTTGTAGGTCCAAGTTTCTGACCTGTATCATTTTCCTTCTCTCTGAGCAACTTCATTTAATATTTCTTGAAAGGCAAGTCCATATGCAACACATTTCCTCAATTTTTGTTGGACTGAGATAGTTTTTATTCTCCTCCACTTTTGAAGGATAATATTTCAAGATACAGAATTCTAGGTTTGCTGGGGTTTTTTTCTCTCTTGACCTTTAAATATTTTATTCCACTCTTTTTTTTTTTCTTGCATGATTTCTAATGAAAAGTTGGATACAAGTATCTTTGCTCCTGCATAAGATGTTTTTTCCTCTGGCTTCTTTCAAGCTTTTTTTTCTTTATCTTTGATTTTCTCCAGTTTGGATATGATATGCCTACGTGTTGTTATCCTTTGTTTGTTTGTTTTGACATTTATCCTGCTTGGTGTTCTCTGAGTTTCCTGGATCTGTGGTTTGCTTTGAGACATTTATGTGTGGAAAATTCTCCATCACTAATGCTTAAAATTTTCTTCTGGTCCTTTATTTTTTCTCCTGTTAGTATTCTTATTACACATACACTACACTTTTGTAGTTGTCTTAGAGTTCTTGGATATTCTTTTCCTTATTTTTCAGTCTTTTTTCTTTTCAATTTTGAAAGTTTCTATTGCCATATTTCAAGCTTCGACATTCTTTCTTCAACTGAGTCAAGTCTATTAATGAGCCCTTCAAAGGCACTCTTCATTTCTCTCACAACTTTTTGATCTCTAAAAATTTTTTTGATTTTTTTCTTAGAATTTTTATCTCTCTGCTTCCATTACCATCTCTTCTTGCATGTTGTCTACTTTTTTCCATTACAGCCTTCAGCATATTAATCATAGTCTTTTTATATTCCTGGTCATATAATTTCAACATCTTTGCAATATCTGAGTCTGGTTCTAATGCCGCTCTGTCTCTTCAAACTGTTTTTTGTTGTTGTTGTTGTTATTTGTTTGTTTGTTTGTTTGCCTTGTAGTATGCCTTGTAATTTTTTACTGAAAGCCAGAGATGATGTACTGGGTAAAACGAACTGTGGCAGATAAGCCTTTAGTGATGTGGTAAGATGTGTGTGGGGTTGGGGGTGGGGAATCATTTTATAGCCCTATAATTAGTTCTTAGTCTTCTAGTGAACCTGTTGCCCGAGTTGAGAACTTCACAAGTGTTTCTCAGTTCCAGCCCCACTTAAGTGGGACTGGATGGGTAGAGAGAGATTGAGTTGGGTATTTTCTTTCATCCAGGTTAGTTAGGCCTTCATAAAATCCCATGAAGTTAGGCTCTGGTAAAATGGTTTTTCTTGAGAGCAGACCTTGTTCAGAAGAAAAGAATGGGAAAGCATATTTATAAATAGTTACTTTTCTCCTCCCCCTTCAGGAAGCATGAGGAGAGTTTTTTCCAATCTTCACTGTGAGAACCTGATACAGTGCCTGGAGGTAAAACTCACAAAAGTTTGCGTGCACTTCTATAAGAGGGCCTTCCTGTAGTTTTTAATTTTCAGACTGATCCTCCAGAAATTCATTAATTGTATTTTAAGTTTTGCTCCCCTGGTACTTCTTCTCGTGGCAGTTTCTGCTCAGGTAAATTGTGATTTGCTGTATCCACCTGAATGTCTCTTCAATTTTGGAAACAGAGTTTTGCCCTGTGACCTCAATTTTCTGATGTATCTAAGAAGAGTTGTTAATTTGTCAGTTAGTTCAGCTTTTCACTTGTTGTTAGGGTGGAGTGATAACTTCCAAATTCTTTACATGCCGAACTGAAAACTAGAAAGCCTGAGTCAACTTTTTAAAAAAAACTATATTTTTTCTTATTTTCTGTATGATTATTTTGCACTCTGTTGTCCTGAGGTTTGAAATTAATTTCAAAAAGACACTTAACTGTAGGCAGACCATCTATCACTTCTATACTTTGATACAACGTTGTATACTTTATATTCATCTTTAATAGCTCAGTAATTACATTTAAGAGATATTAATTATTTAGATATCCCATTTTAATTAGTCTTATAGGATACTTATGTACTAATGGTTATTTCATAAAGTGGAAAACATTTGCTATTACACAATATAAACTTAATTTCATCAAATAATAACTCATTTTGTTGTTGAGGGCTTGGTAACTGCTACATTCAAGCAAATGGAACACTATGTGATCTAAAATGGCACCCAACAAATATATCAAAATTTATAAATGAAGAATGGAGATAATATGTGTTTACTACAATTCCTAGAAATTTAGCTAAGAATAGAGATAATACAATAGAGGTTGCATGAGATCAAGAAATAATGTACTATTTGCTTGTTTTTGTTTTGTTTTCTGTTTTACATAAAAGCTCCTTTCCAGGAACATGAATGCTAGAGAAGTAAGTATTGATAATATATGAGAAAGAGGATATTTTATGAAGTAAAAGATCCAGAGAAGACAGAAAGAAATTTTATAAAATTCTTGAAAAATATTAGGGACATTTCCCTTCCTTTAATATAGATATTGATTAAAAGTCATGGAAATAACATTTAATCATATCAGGTGCTTTCATTAGTTAGGAAGTGAGGCCATATACTGACTTTGATACGGTATTATGAGAGTGGGCTTGACGGTAGTGGTGTAGTTCTGCAATAGTGGTTTCAGGTACTATCCCCATACAATTCTTCATTGAACAATCCTTGCCTATCCCTATAATTAAAAAAAATAAATAATGAACAAAAAACTAAAACAATCAAGCAAATAAACAAATACAGACTGCATCTGTACACCATAGAATTTATTTTGGAGTTCACTTCTGGGATGTTGAATTTATTTAAAGTTCTGTTTATGTGTTCTTCAATCTGTACCACATTGATTAAATTATTAACTTTATGGAACATTTGAATATCTGGGTGTGATAGAATCATTTCACATTTCTTTTCCTTTTCAAAAGTATTGTGTCTAGGCCTGATAATTCTCCCAGGTAAAAGTTAAAGTAATTATTTTAATTTTCATTGCCATTAAATTAATGAAGAAATATATGTAGAATTAATATCTTGCAAATATTGAATTATCCATTGCAAAACATGAAGCATCCCTTCATCTATTTTGGCCTAGTTTTATTTCCTGCAGTAAAGTTTTTGAGTTTTCTTAAAATAGGACCTGATCATCTTCTCTCATGTTTATTCCTAGGTATATTATTTTTTATGTCTATTAAAAATGGAATATTTTTATTTATTTTTATTTACTTTGCCACTGTCCACATTTCAGACCTCTCGTAATTTCTCTTAGATTTTTTAGACCAATATCTTAGGACATTAGTTATATAGTAATATAGGTATATACTATATAGTGGATACAAATCACATTTTTATACCTTGTCAATACTTAACGCTTCTAATTTTAGTTTTCTGTCACATAACATTAACTAAAATTTTCAGAATTAATTTAATAATATAATTAATAATGGAAATTTCTACATTGTTCTCGATCTTAATAAAAATCCCTTCTGTCCCTAAGTTGGCACTAATAAAATATTTTGCATATTAGTTAATAGAGCTACAGTTCTAAAATGTATTATGCAATAGGCAGTGTTCCAATCATTTTTATTTCTAATTTCCTTTTTACATTTTACCCAGTTGCTTTTTATTATTTAAATATTTATGTACATTATTTTTCCAAATCATTTGAGAGTTAGTTGCAGACACTACACCCTTCACCCTCTAAATACTTCCATGTGTATTTCCTTAAAACAAAGGTATTCTTTCACATAACTACAGTATAAAGAGGAAAATCAGAAAATTTAACATTGATACAATACTATTATCTAAACTACTGTCCATATTCTAATTTTATCAGTGGTCTTAATACAATATGGCTAATTTCCCCCAGGTCAGTTTCCGATCCTGATTCACACATTGCAGGTGGGTATCAAGGCTCTTTAGTTTCCTCTAAACAAACACACTTCCTGAGACTTTCTTTGCTTTTCTTCACCTTGATTTTTTTTATTACTTTCAAAATTTATTTCAGTAGATTTAGGGGATACAGGTGTTTTTTGTTACATGAATTAATTATATAGTGGTGAAGTCAGGGATTTTAGCGTACCTATCACCTAGATAGTGTATATTGTACCCAATAGGTAATTTTTTTTATCACATCCTTCACTCCCTTTGTTAGTTTCCAATGTCCATTATACCACTTTGTATGACCATATATACCCATTTTTTAGCTCCCACATGAAAGTGAGAACATGTGATATTTGTCTTCTCATTCCTGAGATACTTCACTTAGGATAATGGTGTCCAGTTATTACAATGTCAATCCTTTCCCCAGTGTATGTTTTTGTATGCCTTGCCAAAAATCATTTGGTTGTAGGTATATGGTTTTATTTCTGGGTTCTCTATTCTGTTCCATTGAACTATGTGTCTACTTTTATACCAGCACAGTGCTGTTTTGGTTACTACAGTCTTGTAGTATAATTTGAAGTCGGCTAATGTGATGCCTCCAGATTTGTTCTTTTTGCTTAGGATTGCTTTGGCTATTTGGGCTGTTTTTAATTCCATATAAAATTTAGGATTTTTTTCTAATTCTGTGAAAAAAGACATTGATATTTTGATAGGAATAGTGTTGAATATGTAAATCACTTTGGGCAGTATGCTCATTTTAACAATACTAATTGTTCCAATCCATGAGCATGGGATGTTTTTTCATTTGTTTGTGTCATCTGTGATTTCTTTCACCAGTGTTTTGTAGTTCTTCTTGTAGAGATCTTTCACCTCCTGGGTGAAGTATATTCCTAGATATTTTATTTTCTTTGCAGCTATTGTAAATGGTATTAAGTTCTTGATTTGACTCTCAGTTTGACTGTTATCAGTGTTTAGAAATGCTACTGATTTGTGTACATTAATTTTGTAACCTAAGACTTTACTAAATTTACTTATAGATTCTAAGAGTCTCTTGGTGGAGTTTTTAGGGTTTTCTAGGTATGTTACCATATCACTGGGAAACAGGGATAGTTGGACCTCCTCTTTTCTGATTTGGAGGTCCATTATTTCTTTCCCTTGCCTGATTGTTCTAGCTAGTACTTTAGTACTATGTTGAATAGAAATGGTGACAGAGAGCACTCTTGTCTTGTTCCAGTTCTTAGGAGGAATGCTTTCAACCTTTCCCCATTTAGTATGATGTTAGCTGTGGGTTTGTCATATAAGGCTTTTAATATTTTGAGGTATTTTCCTTCTATGCCTAGTCTGTTGAGGACTTTCATCGTGAAGGGGTGCTGGATTTTATCTAATGCTTTTTCTGCATTGATTCGGTTGATCATATGGTTTTTATTTTTAATTCTATTTATGTGGTGATTCACATTTATTGATTTACATATGTTGAACCATACTTGTATCCCTGGGATGAAACCTACTTGATTGTGGTGAATTTTCTTTTTGATGTGTTGTTGCATTCAGTTTGCTAGTATTTTGTGAAGTATTTTTGCATCTATGTTCATGGAGGATATTTGTCTGTGGTTTTCTTTTTTGTTGTGTCCTTTCCTGGCTTTGGTATCAGGATAATACTGGCTTCATAGAAAGAGTTAGTGGGGAGTCCCTCCTTCTCGATGTTATGAAACAGTTTCAGTAGGATAGGTACCAGTTTCTCTTTGTAGGTCTGGAAGAATTTGGCTATGAATCTATCTGGTCCTGGGCTTTTTTGTGTTGGGAGATTTTTTATTACAGTTTAAATCTCACCATTCATCATTGGTCTGTTCAAGATTTCTATGTCTTCCTGATTCAAGCTTGGGAGGTTATGTGTTTCCAAAAATTTATTCACATCTCTAGATTTTCTAGTTTGTGTGCATAGAGATTTAGATAATAGTCTCAGATGATATTTTGTCTTTCTGTGGGATCTGTTGTAATATCTCCATTTTCACTTCTGATTGAGTTTATTTGAGTGCTTACTTGTCTATCCTGGCTTAATCTAGCTAGTGGTCTATCAACTTTTTTTATCTTTTGAAAGAGTCAACTTTTAATTTTGTTTATCTTTTGTGTTTTTTTGGTTTCATTTTCATATAGTTCTGTTAGGGGACCTAATAGATGACAAAGGCAGTTGAAAGTTGAATTCACTCTCTATCTTACTGCTTATTCTGGGACTTCAGCCTTCTCCTGCCTTTGTTCTTCCTGGTTCTCAGGCCTATAGTCTTGGACTGGAACCTACATCATCATTTTTCCAGCTTTCAGGCCTTTGTATTACAGCAGCTGGGTCTGCAGCTTACAGACAGCAGGTTATGGAACTGCTCAACCTCCATAATTGTATGAGCCAGTTACTCATACTAAGTATGCTTATATATATCATATATATATATATATATATATATATTTCCTATACATTAGGTATATATGTATGTTCTATTGGACTATTGGTTCTGTTTCTCAGGAGAGCCCTGACTAATACAGGGGGTTAATATGTAGGCATATGTTTTCGTCCATTCAACCCACTACAAGATTTAAAGTAGGATTTAGACAAAGTAGAGTAGGGTAAATAAAAATAGTGATATAAAAACTCAGAGAATGCAGCAAGCAAATCTTGTCTTGATATTAGCGCAAAAAAGTTATCTTTCTTCTAAAACTTACCATTAGAGGGGATTTTAACCAAAAGCTAACTGTATATTTTAAATTGAACTATAATTTTCATGTCTGTCAACTGACATTCTAAATTTCTGTACAATTCAGATCAGTGATGCTCACCAATATACTCCCTCTCTGAAGGTTGAAGGTGGTAGATCAAAATCTTAGAAGAGAGAATAATACATACTATGTTTATATATTGTGGGAAATGGTTAAGATGCTTTAGAAACAATAATGCCTATGAGACACTGAAAATCAGAAATCCCTCTATTTTCTGATACATGTGTGTGCATGTGTGTATACATGCTTATTTATTTGTATGTGTGCTAATGTAGTTATTTTTAATCTCAATCCACAACTTATGTAAGCTTGAAATAAAATTTCAGTTCAATTTTCTATTTAAAGCCCCTATTATATCGAGGACAGTTAAGTTTTTTCTACTTTACTATAGTCAGGCTAAGTTCCAGGGGGCAGATATAATTCCAAGTAATTCCAAGGCATTATAATGAAATCATATGTTTCTTGATTAATATTTTTATGGCAGGTATCCATCAAAGTGTTGATAATCCCAGCTAGTCTTCTGTCTTGGTCCTCAAAGACCATCACATTGGAGTTCTTTCTTCCTTTCTGCTAGGTTTCCTTAGATCCAGAGACTTTCTCTTATATTTTAGTGTTATGATATGGACATAATAATTCTGCTCTTCCTCACTGCTTTGCAGCATCAAAGTCTCTAATAAACAAAGTGTAACTCTGTCTGTGTCTCCACCATGCCAGCAAATAATCCACCACTGAGATTTAACATCAATATTTTCATCACTTCCCCTCAATCCCTCCTATTTAATTAATTGTAATGTCATTTTTACTATTCTCAAAATTCCTGCTCTTACCCCTGATATTCCTCTTAAATATTTTTATTTTGTGTAGAGTCCTTTATTTTACTTTAAGCCCAAGGGCTTATATTTTGAATGTCTGAGAAAATCCTTTATTTAGTTTCCTATTATATCTTTCTTTTGAGGCAATGATTACAGAGGAACCAAAGGGTGTGAGTAGTGGGAGAAAGTGAATTAAGAGAATATGATAGACAGATATATTATTGCTCACCAATATTCTATGTGCTCTTCTATATTTGTCAATCACCTTGTAACTAGTTTGGCCATGTAAATAATTATGGTAAGTGTAAATAAATTTTAGTGTAAATAATTTGTGTCACTTCCAGGCCCAAGTACTTGCTTGTCAATATACAACACTTTCTACTCTCCTTCCATGGCTGTGTGGTAATCATAAATTCATGTGTTGATCTCATAATGGAATCTACATAGGTAACTGTCTTCATTTATTCATGTTGCTATAACAAAATGCTTTAGATTGGGCAATTTATAAACAATAGAAATTTATGTGCTCACAATTCTGGAGGGTGGGAAGTCTGAGATCAAGGTGCCAGCAGGCTTGGTGTCTGGTAAGGGCTTGCTCTCTTCTTCCAAGGTGGTCTCTTCCAAGGATATAGGGACAAATGTTGTGTCCTCACGTGGTAGAAATGGAAAAAGGGATAAGCAGGCTCCCTCAAATCCTTTTATTAGGGCAAAAATTCCATTCATGAGGGCAGAGCTCTCATGATCTAATGACTTCCTAAAGGCCCCACCTGAAGATTAAGTTTCAACATGAATATTGGAGAGACACAAACATTCAAATTACAGGAGTAAGTCACTCATACATAGAGGACAACTTTTCTGAAGAGTCAATCAATGTGTATTGGACTTTACATGAGTGAAAGATAAGTCTTTGTATTGATAAGTCACTAAAGGTTTATTGTTTTCTTGTTATGGAAGCATTACCTAGTCTATCCTGAGTAATATAAGAGGAAATTATACTTCAATTAATATCCAATATAGTATCTTAATGCATTATCTACCTACATACTTACTTATCCATCTATACATATAAGCACATGGGCATGTACACACACATTAACCTTTTTTCCTCCTGGTTTCTAAGCTTTATCTTACTAGGTAAAGGACTGAGACAGAAATCCAATGATGGACTAGTCATTTCAAGTTTGCCCAGAACAAATGTTCTAGGGGCCATAAGTTAGTAGAGAAGTTACATAAAAAATAAAAGTAAATAGTAAGTGCAGTTACATGTTACATAATTGTCAGATAAGGAAATCTGGTCAGACAAAAGCTCAGCAGCAGAAAATGAAATATTAAGCGTAAGCAGTACCCTGTACTTCAAGCCCAAGGTGAATAGATGAAGTAGATCAAGTAAAGTAATAAATAGAAATAATTAAACACCAAACATAATAATGCACATTCTGTTAAGATTAGAATTTTTTTAAATGAGTAATCTCACAGAGGAAGAGTTTGTGGTATTTATATTAAAAATGAGCAAGACCAAGGCAAAGGTTTATATAAGAGAAGTAGAAGAAATAATTAAAAATAAATGATAATGTTAAGAAGCTATTTATGCTCAAGGAAAAAGAGGGGAAATGGATCGGGAAACACAAATAGCAACTTAGTATGGCATGAGAGAGTGAAGGTAGTAACAGATGCAGAGAAGAAATGAAGAATTGTTAAAAGTCAATACTTTCCAGGTTTGAGTGTAACTTAAGAAAATATTCTGCTGCTGAGTTATACAGTTTAAGAATTAAAGAACAAACTTGTTTTTTTTAACTATCTAACAATATTTAGATGATGCCAAGTTGGATCAGCATGCTCTTGCCCACTCTGCATTTGTACATGTTCTCTCACTCTTGGAAATTTCCTCCCTACGCATGCCAATCCCACTTTGTACAGCCTCCTAAGCACTATTTAGCCTTGAAGATTTGGTTCAAATTCCTTACCTTTTTCTCCTCTGTTTTTTTCTTTGCTCTCCCCCAGCACTCTGTAAATACCTCTGCCAGCAATATGGCATCAACTTGTTAATGATATGTTTTGATATCTGAATCCCTTACTAAACTATGAAATTGTGTAGAGAAGGAAGAATGTATAATGATTTTGTACAACCAACAACTGAGTAGCTCTTGGCTGGCACATAGCTCTTAAAAAAAATGTGTTGGATAACTTGTAAATTCTTTGGTGTGTAAATTTGTCCTATTTGATGAAACTTATGTTACAACCCCAAAAAATGAGGCAAAGTAGGAATTATTGAAAAAGAATAAGAAAATATACTTTGACCAGGTTAACAATTCTTTCAAATCTTGCATATTCAACTGAACAACTCTTCTAGCACTTCATTTTTCTGTACAAGATGACACAATTAATTGCTAAACATGCTCCTTAAATACAATCTTGGAACAAGTACTCAATTGCAAGTTGTGAATTTCATCAGACCTATGCCTTAGTTTCCAAATGTACCTGCATTTATTAATATAGCTGGTAAAGCTTTTATTCATGTTCTTTCGTTTGAAATGTTTATTTGACCCAGAGTATAGTTAAAAGATAATTTGATTAAGTCATTCTTACCTAAGTGCTTCAACGAGAAGCTTTGCATTCAACATATCATAAAAAAATGAAAAATTTTCATTTGTATTTCTCTCACATGAGGAAACACAGCATCTAAAATCCAACATCTATATTCTTCATTTTTTGGAAATATGAACTTCTACCACCTCATAATCCCCACTCAAGCCACCACTGACAGAAGACATATTATTTTAGCAAAGGATGAAATATTAGATTCCTAAAACACTGTTTCTCTTTTACAAATCACTCTCATAACCTTGATGATTTGTAGTCAAACCATGTATATAAAGTAAAATAGTGCCTTTTTGTAAACTCTCCGGGGTACTTTTACAAAACACTGCATAGGGATTTTGCTGCATGAAGCCCATTAATATTAATACAAGCCACACAGCTAAATCCCTGTGCACTGCTCTGAAAAGTACTTTGCTGCATGTAATTGGGAATGATTTCCTTTCAATCAACTTCCTCCTAGAAGCCTGCTGCTAGTGACAATGACCCACTATTGCCAACACATTATCAGTGTTCTTTTCTGAACGGTGACTGCTGGACAGACTAGTGCTGTTCCTTCACTAAAATATTTTGGCTTTGGGTGGTAATTCTATCTGTTCCCATCCTTTCTGATCATTTTTCATTTGGTTGTATAGGTAACAATACGGTACAATGAACTCACCTTACCATCCACTCTAATGGAAGTTTATTAGAAAAACTACATTGCTAGAAAATGTATTTTGCATTCTGTCCTGAAGAGAGATGGAAACAAATAAAACTGATGCTCAGTCACTCCTCAGTAATTTAGCAAGAAGAAGAAAGTTGGCCTTAAACCTGCCAGGGTAAGGAGTAAAACATCTTATATCTATCATTCCCATCTTTATCCACTTATTATCTCATGTCCCTTTGATTATGTTCTTTGGTTAAAAGATTTGGAAATTTAGAGGGGTTTTGTTTTTGAGCCAGAAGGTGTTGAAGTAAGAAGAAAGGAGGAGGAAATTGCTACTTGATGACTGTTATGAACTGATTGTTTGTGTCCTTCCAAAATTCATTTGTTGAAGCCTTAACTCCCAATGTCATTGTATTTGAAGATAGGACTTGTGAGGAGGTGATAAATACTAAATGTGATCATAAGAGTGGGATCCTAATTGATAGGGTTAGTGCCCTTATAAGAAGAGATAGAGACATCAGAGCTTTCTCTCTGTCATGTGAGGATACAATGAGAAGGCAGCAGTCTGCAATCCAGGGAGAGAACCCTTCCAAGAAACTGAATCAACCAGCACCTTCATCTTGGACTTCTTAGCTTCCAGAACTGTTGGAAGATAAATTTATGCTGTTTAAGCCACTCAATCTATGGTTTTCTGTTACTGGAAGCCCAAGCAGATGACAGAACAAAGAGACGTAAAGTCAGTTTGCCCTTTATCTTCCCACTGGAAATGCAAAGAGCTGGTAAAGAAGTCGTTCCATTATAGAGTGTGCCTGATACTTGAACATGTCTCAGAGAGAGCATTTACTGTTTATAGTAAATACTTAGTTACAAATGGATTAGCAAATGGCTGGTTTTCTAGGCCATTGTCTGGGTCACGCAAACAGTTTTCTTAGAAATTTTGCATAAAATTATAATTATTTATGCAACTTCCTTAGTCATTTCTAATTTTCTTTTATATACTGTGTTTATTTTTCTTTTTAGAGAAAATGAAACTATAAATCTGCTCATTCACAAAAGCTCAGTGTTTTCAGCGTTATGTCCACTATGTACCCAGAAATAATAAGAAGAGTGATCTACTAGCATTTTTGCCCTACAGGTACTTCAACAGCAAAGACAAGACTTAACATTACTATGCAAATATAGTGTAAAGAAATTGTGAAGAGGTTAAATTTGTTTTAAGATAACTTTTTTGTGAGATGCTTAGAGCCAATCTTATTCAGATATCTAGTACTTTCTAGGAAATCTTTCTTACGTCCCAGAGCCAGCATGATCTTTCCTGACTTCCTTACAGCCATCAAAATTTATTATCTTTATATCCCTTGGGAACTTGGTAGGTGAATTAGCTTATTCAAATAAAGGGTTAGTGGATGCTGACATCTCAAAATATAACTTTACTCCTAGTTAACAAGTGGGCTTTTCAACAAGGATATTTGGAACATTAGCTTAAGGATTGATTTACATAAAAACATTAAAAACTATTTCAGGGCAATGAAAGAGATATCTTAGGGGAAGAATTTATATAAATCTCTAAATTGTACTACACTGGAGTTTACTGTTTATTGTTTTTTTCTTGATATTACTAAATATATATATATCACAAATGCATGTTTTGCATACTAAACAAAAGAGACAACTCAAATATGTTCAAACGTTAAAATAAGGTCCAAGTTTATTATTGAGTGGATAATAAAGTGGGCCAACTTTCAGCTATTCTACATTTATTTAATGAGAGTAATTATATACAGTGAAAAAATATGTTGTTAGGATCTCTATCTCTTAAACCTCCTTATTTCCCACAAGGATATTACCAGAGAAAATGATTTTCTTGTAATTAAAATTTAAATACATGTCTCCTATGAATTTTCAATAAGAAGGGCAGCTGCATGTCTGATAAGGATACTAGAAGATATTGGAACGTTTTTCCCCCAAAGATATGTTTGAAGTGGATATCCTAACAATAAACACTTAGTCCAGTTGTTATTGCCAGTACTTTTCAACTTGTTCCAACTTGTTCTATATATAGATATACTTCTGGAAAACCTCAACAGCAACAGACAAGTTAAAAAAATAAACATTACAATAAAAGCCCAACAGATTTTTTTAGAAAATTGCTTTATTTTTCTTTTGGTTGCATCCTAAATTTTCCTTAATATATTTTAGACAAAGTGTTACTTATTACTCCTGAGATAATATAAACATGCATTTTTGGTCTGAATCGTTATATAAATAATATGATTTCCATGAAAATAGAAATTGTCTGCATACCTGTTACCTTTGTACCCATACCTGTGGCCCCTTAAAACTAGCATAGTGCCTTAAATATAGTAGCCAATTGGGAGAAGATTGCTGAGTAATTGAATTTTTTCCAAAATAGTGGAGCAGAAAAGGATATTACTTTGCAGGATATAAAATATTTAGATATTCTAAGATTGTACTTAGTTTATTTTTTTAATTACTAAAGCAGTATAGGCTCATTATAACAAATCAAAAAAATAGATTCATAAAGTTAAAAGGTAAATAATCTCCTCTTTCCTATTCTCATTAAGAGTTTATTTTCCACACATTTTCTATGTTAAAATATACATAAACATATATATTTACTTCTATTTTGTATAAAAATAATATACCATTATTCTACATTTTCTGAAAAAATCAGAACTATATCACAGATTCCTTCTATAGGCCAATATATACAGAATGTGTGATTTCTATTATCTGCAAAATATTCTATTAATTTTACTATAATATTTTCACCCTGTCCCCTATTGATATATACCTAGGTTGCTCCCAGTTTTTATATCTTTAAATAATTATATAAGAAAGATGCTTCTATATATTGATTCTTTGACTTTTATATAGTATAATCTTAAAACAGGGTTTCTTGCTCAAAGGGTGTGTTATTTTAAATTAACAGGTACTTTCTAATTACTTTCCAACAAAAAAGGCATTAATAATTCACATTCACGTGCCCACAGGTAATGCATGAGGGTACCTAATTTCTAACAACTTGATCAACATCAGATGTTGTAAATACTTTTAAATTTTGCTAATGTGAGAAATAAAAAATAGTATCTCATTGTTTTGATTGATATTTTATTTACTACAAAGTGAAGCTGGTAATCTTTCCTTATATTTGTTGGGAGTTTGAATTTTCTATTCTGTGAATTGTCTGCTCTTACATTGTCCATTTTTCTATAGGTTGTTTGCCATTCATCAATTATAACACCTCTTTATGTTCTAAGGACTTTAAATTTTGGCCACTCATTTGGACAATGTTTTCTCCCAAACTGTCCTTCCTCTTTGACCTTTATGATCTCCTTTGACATTCCTTTTAACAATGTTTATGCATTTAAACCTGTTCATCTTCTCCTTTATGGATTACAAACATTTTGTCTACTTAGAAAGGTATCATTCCACCCACATTCTGGAGTTGTACAAATATTCTTTTAAACTGTGCTGATGTTTTCGTTTACTATTTTGTTCATTCAGAATTTAATTTTGCATATTCTTTAACTTAGATTTCTAAATTTGTTTTCTTCCAGATAGACAGCCAATTATTTCAGATACTTTGTTAAATAAGCTACCTATTTACCACTGAATTGATGTGTCATCTTGATCAGTCAACAGAAATTTGTTCAGGACTTAACATAAAGCAGGTTTTGTTCTATAATATAAGCAATTTAATAGACGGAGTTGCTACTCTCCAGGAATTTACATTCTGGCCTGGGGATACAGGCATTCAATACACAAACAAATCAATGGGCTAAATTATGGCAGAGATAAGTCTGTGAAAATAACAAAACAAGATAGAATAATAGAGATGGGAGGCAATGCTGTTAATTAGGGTAGTCAGGGAAGGCCTCCCTCATGAAATGATATTCTGAGACTATACTAATGAGAAGCAAGGAGTCATGAGAAAGCCTAGATGCAATATATTCCAAGATGAAGGAACAGAAACTATGTAGCCTTCAAGAGAAAGAGCTTATTTGAAAACATTGTATTTGAAAAAAAGTCACTGTGGTAGAGAGGTGGTAAATGACGGAGTGGAAGCATACTTAGAAAGATATGTTGAAATATGTTGGGACCAGGTGATGCTAAGCCTTTCGGACATGGATTTTTTTCCCCAGTTGTAATAAAAAGTGATTTGAAAGATTTAAACAAGTGAAATGATATGATCAGTCTTTTGTTTTAGGTAGATCACTCTGGCAGCTATGGGGAGAATGTTCAATTAGTCTCAGTGTTTCTCCTTCAGGGAATTTGTCAATTTTCATCATGATGAAATAACAATGAGCAGAAAGCTGTTGAAGAGGACTTGCTGTGGACTCTGTTGACTCGGATGAAAAAGTTATAGTTTAGGGACTGCTAAAGAGAGCACAATGTGAGAGAAAAGAATGTCATGCAGAGAAATGGTTCTGCTTGTAATTTTCTTTAAAGGTGTTTGCCAACTCTTAAGTTTTCTGTACAGAGGGCAAGATTTCCATAAACCATGTTTAAAGCAGTAGCTGGTACAATAGAATACAGAACAAAAGTTTCAATGGTCCCATGGTGTTGAGGAGAAGGAGATTGGAGTTGAGGCCCATCAAAGTAGAAGGACCAAGGTATACATTTAAGGTTTTTAGCTGAGATCACAAAAGGAATAAACCCTAGGAGCATAGAAAACCAGAAACAAAACGTTAAGAAGCTTAAATACCCTCCCTAACTGGATCAAAGTGATTTTCTAGTATTCTGTCGGCCTGTCCGAAGAATCTTAAATTTTCTTAGATGAAAATAAAATTAACCAGAGCTTCTACACCTTGTAATACTAGCATTCAGTAAAATATCCCTAGGTATGCTAAGAAACAGTCTCAATGATTGAAATCCAAGAAAAAAAAAGGGCAAAGGAAAAGAACCATATTTGATTGCTAAATTAGAGTAGTTATTTATGGATATTAAAATATCTATAATTAATTTGTCCTTGAAAATAGAAGAAAGAATGAAAATATTCACCAGAGAACTAGAATCTCTATAAAAGAGTAAATGGAAATTATAGGAGTAAAAAATCTAATAACTGAAAATTAAAAATTCAAAAGATGGGTTTCAAAAAATATATATATGGTAGAAGAAAGGATTAATAAACTGGAAAATGGGTAAATAGAAAATATTAAGATTGAAGCACAGAAAGGGAAAAAGGATGTAACATGCAAAAAAGAAAGTAAGAGCTATATGGAACATGGCAAAAAAGATCCATTATGTGTAACTGGTATCCAAAAAGGAAAGGAGAGATAATCAGACAAAATAGTATTTAAATAAATGCTGGATAGAATTTTCCAAGAGTATTGAAAGATAGCAAGCCATAGATTCAAGATGAGCAATTGTCCCAAAGAAAGATAATTACAGAGGAGACTAAATCTATAATAATAGATATTTAATAAACTGCTGAAAACCAAAGACAATGAGAAAAATCTTAAAATCAGATAGTAAAAGAAGGCACATAACCAAAGGAGAAACAATACAACTAACAGGTGGATTTTTAACAGTAATGATGGAAGCCAAAATGCAATGGGATGGCATTGTCAGTGAGCTAAATGAAAATAACTGCAAGTTGGAATTCTATAACCAATGGTCACCTGATTTAAGATAAAGGTCTCCAGTGCAGAGTGAGAAAGAAAATCACTTTAAATAAGTGCTGCTACATTAGTTGGATATCTTATTCATATGGAAAACAATGAAACCTCTCACAGCAAGTGCAAAAATCAATTAAAATTTTATCATAGATTTAAACATGAAATTCAAAACAATAATTCTTCTGTAAGAAGGCAAAAGAAAAAAGTCTCATGATTCTAGGTCACACAGAACACAAAATAAAAAACATGAGGGAAAATAATTTAAAATTTGAATAATACCAGCAAACATTTGGAAAGGCAAGCCAATGAATGGGGTAAGGTACACAAAATAAATACATTCAACAAAAGTATTTCACCCAGAATATATCAAGAATTTATGCAAATCATCCAGAAAAATATTCAAAAAGTCAATAATAATAGGCAGATATGTAAACAGGCACCTCACAAAAGAGTTTACTGAAAAGGCCAATATAAATATTAAAAGGTGTTCAAATGCATTAGATATCAAGAAAATTTGAATTGAAATTACCTAAGACACCACTAATCTCTCAAAAGAATTTCTAAAATAAAAATGATAGACACTGCCAAGTGTTGACAGGCATATGGATTAACTGACATTCATGTACACTTCTGTTTAGATTGTATATTGGTACAAAGACTTTGGAAAATTGTTTGACAGTATTTACTAAAGTTGAATATACCCATGCCTAGATATACACTCAAAATACAAGTGTACAAATAGTCATTAGAAGATGTGTACAAAAATGTTCATAGTGGCAATAGTCGTAATAGTCTCAAACTTTAAACAATCCAAATGTTTATAAATAGTAGAATTAAAAAATAGGAAAATACTTATTCATGCAATAAAATATTGTAAAGCATTGGGAATGAATGATCTGTAACTACTTGCAACAACATATATGAATCTTAAATATGTAATGTTTAATAAAATAAGCCAGAAACAAAAGAGTATATATTGTATGATTACATATATACATATAGAGAAAGAGGGAGAGACAGACAGACAGACAGACAGAGAGAAAGAGAGAGAGAGAGAGTTCAAAAACAAGAAATTCTGGTAGTTGATGATAGAATTCAGGATAGTGATTACCTTAGAGCAGTTATTGACTGGGAGAGAGCAAGTGATCAGTGTCTGGGATGTTATTAAAATTTTATATTTTGATCTGAGTATGGTTGCATGAGTATATAAATTTGGGAAAATGCATTGAACTATTCATTTAAGATTTGTGCACTTTAATAAATGACTTTCTACTAAGGTTGTACTTCAATAACAAAAAGTTAAGGATTAAAGAGAAGACAGAAATGATCAACTAAGTCAAATGCTTTTGAGAAGTGAAGTGATTTGAGCTGTTTCTAATGAATTGGATCAATTTCTGAATTGTCAAATATTTTCCACTGTTCCATTTATTTTTACTCTGCTAATTTTTATTGCTCTGAGAACAGGCACATTATAGTAAATTTTAATATCTGACAAGGCAAGTACCTCCTCTCTGTATCTTCCAAAATTGTGCCTTTAATATGAACTTTTAAATCTCTTCATTGAAATTCCACCTTTCACCCCAAATCATATTAGCATTATTACGGAAATCACAGTTAATCTATATGTTGATTTGGGAATGGTGTATATTTTATATTAGGTTTTCCCTCCCAGGAACCTGGTACAGATTTTGTTTTATGTTCTTCGATTATATTTGATTATGTTCTTCATATTATCCTTGTAATTTTATTGAAGTTATCCTAGATATTTTAAACTTTTATTATAGATACGAACATAATTTTTATGATGACATTTCTATCTGATTATTGCTATTATGAATAAAATATACTTATTTTTGTACATTTAACTTGAATAAAGGCATCTCACCAAATTCTCATATAACTTGTAATATAGTCTTAGTTTTTTGCATAATACATAATCAGTTTTTGTGAATGTTCTATGTTTGCTTGAGATGAATTGATATTTTCTAACTGTTGGGTACAATTAACTATTTCTAACTATTTCTGTTGTTAATTATTTCAAATCATTGACAAGTTTTTTCAACAGCTATATTTATCCAATATAGCTCTATCCTAATGACTATATTTAACTAGCTGACCTAATAATAATTGAGGGGTATATACAGGTATATATATATGTGTGTATATATAAAATATGGGAAAAGATATATGAAATATATCCTATATATCATCATTATCATCATCATTGTGATATTGGAGTTGTCAATTTCTCTCTATAATTTTATCAATTTTTGCTTCATATATTTTAGGACTATTTTATTAGTCTGATTCATATTTCTGGTATAATAAAATTGTTACCACTATGTAGAGATAATCTCTATTTTAAAAATTTATTTTCTTTTGAAGTCATTTTGCTGATATCAGTATAATAATCTCACTTTTCTGTTGCTTAGTATTTTTCTGGTACTTCTTTTTCCATCCTTTTAAAATTTATCTTTTCTGAAACCTTATGCTTTAGGTGTGTCTCTGATAGACAGCATATACATTTGTCAGCCTGGATAGAACAAAAATCCCAACTTAACAATTTATCATTTAATGTGTGATAGTTGTGTGATTAGAAATGTTCTTGTTTCCCCCACCTTACTTCTTGATTTGCATTAATCCTACATTTAATTCTATTCTTCCTTTATCTTTTTTCTTGGCTATTTATAGATTATTTTGGTTTTATTTTTGGTTTTGTTCCCCTTTTTCCTTCATTGAATTTATACATTTATGCATTCTTTCTTTCTCCCTTTAGGGATTGCTCTTGAAAGATTTACCATACATATTTAATTAAGCAATGTCCAAATTTGCATAAGTTTTAAACCTTCTCACCACTGAACAGTATTTAGTTACTATGTCTTCAAAAAATTTTAATAATTTTGATCATCTGCTCCAAACTGTCATATTATTATTGTTTAGAAATTTTGACTTACCTTTCCTTAATCCAACTAATTAGCCATTATTATGATTTTTATCATCCTCATCCTCATAATTTCATTGATATTCTTAACAATGTTTGTATTAATTTACACCTTCGGCCCAATTTATTCACTTTCTATTCCTGCTTGAATCTCAAACCATGCTTCTGAGATCATTTTTGTTTTTTTCTTCCTGAAGTACATCTTTTAGAGGTTCCTTTTGTGTGTCTTATGGTGGAAATTTCTCACAGTTATTGTTTATCTGTAATTGTATTTATTGATCTTTATTCTTGAAAGAGAAGTTAACTGATTATGCAATTCTAATTTAAAAGTTATTTTGTTTCAACTCTTTTGAATATATTATTCCACTATTTTATTACTTTTATAGTGGGTAATGAGAAGTTGCTGTCAACATTATTGCCTTTCTTTTGTATTCCTGTCTTTCTGACTAATGTAATAATCTTGACATTGTTTGTGGGAATCTGTAAAACACTGAACACTAAATCTGCCCAGACACAGATTTCCAAAAATTTCTGTTTGGGATGCATCATTCTTCCAGGATCTATGGATTTAGATTTTTCATGAGCTATAAAAAAATCACAGTCATCATCCCTTCTAGTACTGCTGCTCTTTGCTATTTATATTTTCCCCTTCAGATACTCTGAGTAGATACATTAGACCTTCTCTTTCAACGATCCATAGTCATTAATGTTTCTTTTACATATACCATCTCCTCATCTCTTTGTAATTGAATCTGGGTAAT
Source organism: Daubentonia madagascariensis (assembly GCA_023783475.1). Taxonomy (NCBI): domain Eukaryota; kingdom Metazoa; phylum Chordata; class Mammalia; order Primates; family Daubentoniidae; genus Daubentonia; species Daubentonia madagascariensis. The sequence continues at coordinate 3,103,631 of JAKFHU010000166.1, forward strand.
TTCTACAGATACATATTTCAATTTATTAATTTTCTTCAACTGTGTTGTGTCTTCTGTTTAATGCATCAATTCAGATTTTTCTATTTAAAAATTATATTTTCTATTTCTAGATTTCTAAAATCTGCCAGTTTGTTCCATTTAGTATTTTTCTACTTGCTCATCTTTGTAACTACATTCTTTTATTTCTTTAAATATTTAATATAAAGCCATTTTATGTTCCACACATGAAAATCACAATATCTGCACAACTTGGTACCCAAATTTGTTACTTTTTGTTTCTGTTGACTTTCACTCATAGGCGCTTCCCTTCTCAAATACTATGATATTTTTAATCGTGATATGATGAGTCTTAACCTATGGGACTACTGCTAAGTGTAAGTTGGTAAATCTTTCCTTAAGAAAAGATTTTCTTCTGCTTTTACCAGTAAATGGAGGGTACTTCCCTCATGTGACTATTAAAACATCCCCCACAGTGTCCTGGCTTATAATTTTTTTTCCCACACAAATATGCTTTGAGAATTTTATATTATAATGAAAATGAATCTAATTCCTTAATTTCTCATAAAACAATGTTTTCTATTTTAGAATAGAGTACAGTTTATATATGCATTCTTTTATTGATGAAGAGTTAGGTTGCTTGTAATTTTTTAATTTCCTTTTAAAAATTTTATACTTGAATTTTAAATTGTAAATTTCATAAATTTTATCATTATGCAGAGGTCTCCTTAATCCCTGTTTCTTCCTTGAGCTAATCTCTGGTCTCAAGTCCATAAATTTTCTGGGACTAGCAACCACTTTTAAAGAAGCTGCTATATCATCTCAAGAGTTTATATTTCTGGCTTTTGCTTCCTAATTTGTTCTGCAACTCTGGAAATTTTCCTTCCTTATAAATTCTGTTATGTGATAAATTGTTTTGTTACATTTATCCAATATTTATAGGTGTTTCTTGTAGTTTTCTCAGATTTCACCATCTTTTATAAATTAGAAATCATTGATCTAAATGTTAAGATAAAGCTACTTTTCCTCTAAATTTTTTAAAGAATTAAAACAGTAATGATAGAATTGTAATCCCCTAGTCCTCACTGAATGTCATGTTCCCTGCATTTATTGCTAGAGAAAACTACCATTTTGTATTTGTGTTTCAATTTCAGTGCACGTTTTGTACTTTCACTAAACACAGTTTCATGAAATACATTTATTTACAAAGTAATCTTCTACATATGTTAAATGGTTAATCTAATTTAATCTTCACAAAAAATCCATTAGGTATCTACTATGACTTTCTTCACTTTATGGAAGAGGAGATGGGGACATAAAAAGATTAAGTAGCATGTCAAAGGTCACAGAGACAGTAAATATCAGAGTGATACAGTTGGGATTCCAACACAGGCAGTTTTATTTTAGAAATCCTGATCTGTTTAACCACTAACAAGCAATGGATAGTTTAGTGTTTTAAGTAGTTACAAAAATGATATCATACTGTGCACATACTTCATGAAGTTGATTTTTTAATTTAATATTATGATTTTAAGATCTAATTATATAAATGGATTTATATACAGCTTTCTATTTTATGAAATTCAGATACCATTTATCCATTTAACTTTTAAGAGATATTCATATTATCTCTAAAAGCAACATTGCAGTTAATATTCTTGTGCATGTGCAGGCATTTCTCTAGTTTGGATATCAAAAAGTGGAATCACTAGATTGTGGAATGTATATACTTTCAGCTTCATATTGCTGAAATCCTATCCAACGTTGTAGCATTTAGAGTCTTAACAAAAACTATAGGCAAATTCTCTTTTCTCTAATTGTCTTCATTTGCATTGTCCTGATTTCTAGGTTTGTTGTGAATGTTAATTTGTTCATTAACCATTTGGATTTCCTTCTTTTGGTAATTGGCTGTTCATTTCCTTGTATTCCATTCTTCTTTTGGGTTTTTTGTCTTTTTCTTAAAAACTTACAGAAATTCTGACATACTTGAGTAATATTATTGCCTCTCATTTGTGTTTTGTTTCATTTTATTTTCTTTTTATGACCATGGATGGTGAAATTTGACAATCAGATTATTTCTATTATTTTTAATGATTGTATATAATTTATTTTATTAGTTATGCTATGTGACTTCTCTAAGAATATGATACCTACTTTGAGATCACAAATGTACTCTGATTTATTTTCATTCCCATATTTGAAGGTTTTTTAAAATTTTTACATTTAGGTTCCTAAAAGATCTGTTGGGTTTTTTTTAACTGTTATTTTGTTTGCTTGATTTTTACTTATGCTGTAAGAAAAAAATACCTAAAGGGACTTTTCCCATATAGAGAGCCAATTGTTTGAATACCATTTATTGAATAGTCCATTTTTTCACATTACTTTTAATGCCACCACTCACATTTGTCATATATAAAATTTTAATACGTGTATTCTTCTATTTATGAATTCCCTTTTCTGCTTCATTTGATCTTCATGTCTATTACCATACCAATACCACACTTAGACACCATTTTCCATCAAAATAACTTTATGATTGGTCTTGATATGTGGCAAGACATGCCCTTCCATTTTATTCTTCCTTTTTAAAATGGTCTTGGCTATTCATAAAATTTGACTTTTTATATGCATTTTAAAATCAATTATTTTTTGATTTTAGATATATTCTTTTATGATTTTGGTAAAAATTGAAAATAATTTATAGATTATTTAGGGTAGAATTGATATCATTCAATATAGAATTTTCCCACATATGAAATTGGTCAGTGTCTTTATTTAGTTAAGTCTAAGTTCTGCTCCCTCTAAATTCTTTAGCTGCATGTCAAACATTTTGACATAAAGTGCTTGTATTATTTAGTCTTAAAAATTATGTAATTTCCTTTATGATTTCCTGTTTAATTTACACACTATTTGGAAAATTTTTTTTAGATTCAAAATGAATATTGTTATATTTTAAGTATGTTTTATTGTTAATTTCTAATTGAAGTGCATTGAAACAGAGAATATGATTTAAATGATATTGATATTTTGAAATTTTTTAAAGATTTACTTTATGGCCCAATATGTAGTCAAGTTTTTTCAACTTTACATGTACCTGGAAGGTATGTACATTTTCTGCTTGTTGGTTTTAGAGTCCTCTTACACGTTTGTTAGACTGACTTCTCTAACTGGTTTGTTCGAATTTTCTATTCCTTAATAATTTTTGTTTGCTTAATATTCCATCTGATTGTGGATTTGTCAATTTCTCCTTGTATCACCTTTGATTTTATATATTTTAAAGTTTTATTGTTAGGTGCATTCACTTTATGAGGTGTCTCCTCATCTACCCACACACTGTGCTAGAGAGAAAAACAGGGTAGAGCCAACAAGCTAGCTACTAAGAAAAAATGAACTAAATGTACAATCTAGTTTAAATTTTTATCATGTCTGATAATTTAAACAATCCCTTCAAAAAATGCTTAGACTCTCTCAAATAAAGATGCCAAGAGTATCAGCTTATTTTTTTCTCTTAGTTTCTCTCCTTATCAACATGTCTGGACATACGGTAAGAAATTCCCATGCTCTTCTCGGCTAAGTGCTGGTTGACTTTTACTACTCTCTGGTGAAATGTTTGTTGTCTTCTTGAATGCCAGCAACCTGCTGATTTTCTATACTGAATTCTATGATTTTTGATTTGGGCAATAATTCCAGGGAACATCAGTCATCTCTTTGCTGACTGCCTCTTCAGAGTTCTTGCTAGCTATAGAAAATCGTGTCTCTTCCACTTCCTGCATCTGTCCACTTGGCCTGGTGGTTAACATTATAGGAAAACTGAGGAAGGCTAGGGACTGCTCATTAGAACTTCTCTCCATTTGACTATAAACTACAACTTTCTTCTCAGTTAAGTAGCCTGGAAAGCTCTCTTTGATAGATTGTATTTTTCAAAGATAACCACAAAATATTTCCTTTCCCACATGCTCTTCTGCAATGAGAACCTACCATCTCCCATCAAATCTAATTCCCTTCTCCTTTACTTTAAGTTTTCCTTAGTCACTTGCCTTAACAAATAAAACATGGTGGAAGTGTTAGTCTGGGATGTCCAAGGCCAGTTATAAGAAACTTTGCAGCTTTCCAGTTAGGTCTCTTGGAAGACTTGTTCCTAACACACTACTTCTCAAAATCTGGCCACAAGACTATGAGAAACTCAAGCCTCATGAAAATACCATGTGTAGGCACTGTGGTAGGCAGTCCTCATTGAACTTCTTGCTAATAGCTAACATCAACTACAAGTGGTATTAGTGAGACATCTTAGAAGTCTAACCCATCTGACTGCAAGTGCATTAGAGATGCCAAGTAAAAACCACTCAGCTGAGCCCAGTCAACCCACGGAATTATTAGAGATAATAAGTTATTGTTTTTAGCCACTAAATTTGGGGGTGTTTTTAATGCAGCAAAAGATAACCAGAATAGGCTGTTTATACAGTTGTCTCTTCCCTGAGACTCAAATGGAGAAGTGGGGTACTAGCCCTCTGCTTTTGGTACTCCCTTCATTTATTGAAACTCCTCCCACTCATTGGACCAAAGCCCAGAAAATGGAAATGAAGAAACATAACTAACTGTTTTGTCCTTCTCTATCTCTCTTGCTTCTCTTTTTATCACAGTTCTAAGGGACCATAAATGAGGCAGGATTTACTTTTGCATCTCATATATTTTCTTTGTCTTCACTCCAACTAAACCTGGAGGATTAAGTATGGAATGACTCTGTAAAATGAGTTCTCCAAGATCAGTTGTTGATATGCTAAAGGAACATAATAAGAAATTTTAAAATTCATTTTGATACAGAATATTCTGGCTTACAAATGTATTACGTGGTGCATATAGCTATTTCTGAAGCTGAGGAGTCAGTATAACATTGTAGTCAATAACACAAACTCTACGGTCTTACTGCCTGAGTTCAAGTCTGAGCTCTGCTCTTTGTTAGCAGTATGACCTGTGGGCAAGACACTTAGCTGATGATTTTCTCAATTATCTTATATATAAGCTGGGGATTGTAACAATATTTTTCTCAAAGGGTTCTCTTGAATATTAAGTGATATGATGTATGTATAGTGCTTAGTAGAGTTCCTAAAAACAAGTTCGTTAAGTATTTATTTTTAGAATTAATTTCATTATATTGTCAATTATACAAGAAATACATGAATACACCTTCATTGTAAAAGATTCAATCAATATAAAGGTACACATAGTAAAAAAATTAAAGCTTCCCCTTATTCTATCCCAAACTCATTTCCCAACACTTTGTTGTGTTGTTTTCTTTCTAATTATTTGTATAGATATAGATATATTAATATATAGCATGTATTTATATACATTTTTTTCTATCTTTCTTTAGTGAATGAAATCTTACACTATATTATTTTGAGATTGGTTTTTCCCTTAACATTATGCCTGTGAGAGTTACTGAAAGAATGACTCACACTACTGTTTTGAGGATTATTTATGGATACACAATTCTTAAAATAGTACTTGGCACATAATAAGCTCACAATAGGTTTTAGCTATTGTCTTTCATCATTAGTACATGAAGAAATAAAAATTAAAATGACAAATTTTTTTTCCTATCAAGTACAATTTTAACAAATAACTGTTGTAAGCATATTGAAATAGAACACTCTTGTATTTCTTGTGGAAGTATAATTAGTGAAATTCTTTTGGGGGGGCAATTTATAACATGTTTGTATCAGAAGCCTTAAAATGTACATACCTGGGTATTCTGCAGATAGTTTGGCATGAACACTTCCTGTCTGTACTCACTCCCAAGCGTAACCATCTACCTCCCCTGAGCCAAGTAGCTGCATGTCAAACAGTCAGAGGAGGGCACAAAAAGGCACAGAATAAGTCCTGACAGAAAGGACTGGGAGGACTTCCTCCTCTGTAGGCCTGAGAAGATACTTGGAAAAGTCTATTAAAAGTATTGATTGTAAGGAAAACTTGGTTTTCAGCAACCTATCTCTGTTGTTTCCTCTCCCACAGCAAAGGTGGCATTGGTCACCATGAGCTAATATGATTTCTTTGATCATGCATGAGCTGAAAAAGAGCAAAATTGTGGTCTGAGTGATCCAGCCCTAAAGCTGCAAAGAACGTGGGGTGACTTGGGCACAGAGAGGCTTTTTCCTCAGCACTGGCAACCTGTCTGGTGTTATGCAAGGAGCTAAATGCAGCAAGGCTATCATGCATTCCATCACTCCTGGGACTACTGCCACTTAGGTGCCTCAGTGAACCTTAATGAACAGACAAGAGATGCAAGGACGTAAGAGCCAGAGAAAGAAAGAACAAAGAGAACATTCAGAAGTAAACTCTGACAAAGTAGAATGACTTGAAGAAATAGAGAAATGTTTAGTGACAACAAAGGGCTTAAAATATTCAAGCACTGCACGAGGGGGGACTTTCTAGAAGAAAAACACTACTTTTAAAAAGAAATATAGTAGGCAAATTGAAGGAGTTTATGGTTGCCGTGAGGTATTCAGTAAGTTGAATGTAATATCAAATTGAGGAAAAAACATCTCATCTCTTAGCTCTGACTCAGGCAGTACAAAGGCAATTTATGTAACCAAAGCGTGTGTACCCCCATAATATACTGAAATTTAAAAAAAAAAAGAAAAGAAAAAACATCTCAAGTACAGAACAAAATACAATGTTATAAACAATGAAAAAAAGGTGAGAGATTAGAAAGGGTGTCAAGGAGAAGAAATGTGCAAACCACAAGCATTCTGGAAATGAAACAAAGAAATATCGGAGGAAAGGCAATGATAAACAAGTAATAGAAGAAAGTAGAAACTTTCTTTAATTGGGGAGAAAAGACATGAAATAGCAGACTGAACAGATTCAATAACTTTCAGGCTAGAATCGTGAGAAAGGACACACACGAGAATCCAGGTAAAAGTCTTCAGCTCTGGAATAATGAGAAAAAGTCTTGCAAGTATCCAGGCAAAAGAATGAAGCACTTGTAAAGGAGAAATACAAGACTAGTATTGGGCATCTAACCTGTAACATTTGAAGCTATTGAGAAAAAAAAAAAAACCCAGCCTATGACATTTATTCATAACTAAGATACACTCAACAATTAGGACCAAAGAAAGATACAGTATCTATGTTTTTTCAAGGACTCAGAAACAATAATATACACATAAAATATCTGAAGAAAACATTCATGGAAAAACTCTAATTGAAAACAAGAGGATTGAACCCTTGAGATCAGGATAGATGTAAAATAGTGGAAATAGTGGTTTGCAATTAATGTTGTGGTACACTGAGTTACATCTAAATAGAAGATATAATCCATCTGGGATTGGGTAATATGAATGCTAAATAATCATGAAACAATTATGAAGTAGAAGAGGTAATTTAATTTAATGTAAGGTAATTTCTAATAATTTCTTATTATTTAATTCTTAGTATTAAAAGGGAACTTTCTGAAGCTGTGGTATAGAGAGGGGATATAAAAGTTTCCAACTGCCTTTTCTGAAGGTTGGGAGGAGATTAGAAGCTGCAAGTATTAAAAAATGTTTTATTTTTTGGAGGTGAAAGGAAAGCAGTGAAAGACCAGAACAACTTCGTGGGGAAAATATTTAATAAGTTGTTTTAACATGGTGGTAGAAAATATACATATTAGAAATGGTAGAAAATATACATCTGATTACTAATGATGAAAATGTAAGCCATTTAAGAAACTAGAAAATATAGTGAAATTTCCATATTAATAAATTTCCAAATTTCTAAATTAACCTGGATATAAAAGGACTGAATAGACATATTCTATAAAAACTCAATAGCATGTGAAAGGAAAGAAGGATATAATGTAAAAGAAATAATCTACAAATATAAGATAATATGAAGTGTGAACAGACTGAATGCTCTGCTTAAAAGACAGCATCTGCCTGATAATGAGAGTTACCAGAGGCTGGGAAAGTTTGGGGGTGTGGGGAGGCGGGGATGAAGAGTGAAAATATAGTGTATAAAAATACACTAAGATAGAGGAATGAGTTTTAGTGTTCTATAGCACCACAGGGTGAGTATAGTTAGCAAAAATCTACTGTATATTTCACAACAGCTAGAAGATCTGAATTGTTTGCAAGACAAATAAATGATAAATGTTCGAGGTGATAGATATCCTAAATAACCTGATTTGATTTGATTATTAAATATTGTATGCATGTACCAAAATATGACAGGTACTACCTAAATATGTACAAATATTATATATCAATTTAAAAATTAAAAAAATAGGTTATAAAAAATGAAAACATAAAAGTAAGACAACTTCATCAAAGAAGAACTTGGAATAATTCGATTAGAGGGTGGAATTTTAATAAATCTCTTCAGAATGAGCAGATCTATTTGCCAAGAAATATGAGAACATAGAGGAATTAAAAAATGCTAATAGGAAACAAACCCCACTGACGCTGCTATATTATTACTAACGTTACTTCATTTAATCTTAACAACAACCCTGAAAGGTAAGTATTATTATCCCCACTTGCATGGGAAAGAAATTGAGGCTCAGTGCTTAAGCAACTCTTTCAAAGTTACATAGCTGGTACATGGCTAGGCCTTCCTGACTCAGGGGCTTTCTGTAGGCTCTCTCTGCTTTTTAAATTAGAGTAAGGGGCAGCAGAACAAAATGTTCACTGAATCATATATAATAACCCTACCATAACTTACTTTCAGTTAAATTAGTATCCTGAGTTGTATTTTTCCAGTGTCTTTGCTAAATGACAGAATTGTTACCTTCTCAAAGATGAAAGGTTAACATTTATATTTAGTCAATTTGGTTTGGTGACACTCAATGAGAGGGAATAAATATTTAGGATTCAGAGCATTTTTTAAGGTACAGGTTTGATAGATATACAACTATATGCAAAATTATTATAGATAATTTTAGATTAAAAACATTGAATGTTAGTCATAGACTAAAACAACAGTGAAATAAATCAGGCCAAGAGTTTTCTCTGAACAACAGAGAATATAATCAAGTTTCAGCATACAATATGAATGATCTTCTCTTAATGGAACATCAATACCCAAGTTTCTAAATTTATACCGAGAATATATCTCAACATCTGCAAATATTCTCAGTATACATAAGACACTATGATTGTGTGGATACAAATTTTAACACATTTCTCATATTATTTCTTATTCCCATTGCACTTCTTACAAATCTGTTATATGAGAAACACGCACTTCCCTTTGAAGGATTAATAGGTTACAGTTTGTTAGTGTGAAGAGATACGAGCATAAATATTTACACAGTGTACCTCTGGGTACTGAAGACAAGGATATCCATTATAGCCATACAGAACAAAAAGAAGGGGAATATAAAAATAAATCTACTCAAAGAATATGTACTTAGCATGACTTGAAGACAGAGAATACCCACAGTTAAAAATAACTCTAAGTCAAATGGGAAAAATTATCAAGTCCCAGCACATCCTATGTTACACTTCTGCTCCCCTGAAAGGTTTTGTGGCAAGAAAAGGAAGACCAAAACTACAGAGCAGAGAGAAGGGACACAGCAACAGGGCCTTGGGTAGATATAAAGCTGTTGCCAGAAAGACCAAATACTAAATCCACCCTAAAAATGAAAATTCAATAGAACAAGGACCTACACAGAGGTGAGCACAAGCTTCAGGGAAAAAACAAAAAATGTGTGGACTTCCAGTTTCCACTTGGGAATGCAGCTGGAATAAAACACTGTTCCCAACATTACAATAGAAAAAAAAAAAAAGAAGAAGAAGTAGAAGAAGATGACAAACAAGAAGGAATAGCAAAACTCTTCTTGAACCTGAGTTCTGAGTTCTGAGGTCACAGAACAACAAACTGGTCCCAAATCAAAGGTGAGACATGCTCCTGCAGGGAGAGATGAGACGTAAGCTTGACTTACCTGGCAAAATGCAGATGAGCTTCAATAAAAACAGTTAAGCTGAGGTGATTGTGGCATTCTTACCAAAATTATATAAGCTTTAATCTAATTATTGAAAAAAAAAAACCCAGACACATTCATATAGAAGGGCACCCTAAAAAAATAACTAACCAATACTCTTCAAAAGTGAGAAGTTATAAAAGACAAAAAAAAAAAAAAAATGACCAAGGGACTGACCAAGATTGGAGAAGATTAAATATAACTACTAATGAACTATACGATCTTTGACTGGATACTGAACCAAATGAAGGACACTAGTGAGAAAGTTGGCAAAATTCTAATAAATTCTGTAAATTAGTTAATAGTATCACACCAAATTTAATTTCCTGGTTTTATAAGTGCACTATAGTTATGTTATATGTGTGTTTATAAGTGCACTATGTGTTTATTAGTACACTATGGTTATGTAAACATTAGGGAAAAGTGGGTAAAGGGTATGAAGGAAACCTCTACTCTTTTTGCAACTTTTCTGTAAGTCTAAAATCATTTCCAAATAATAATCTAAAACAGCTAAATAAATATATTTAAAATTATCTTAAATACATTCATGAGTATTTTAAATCAGAAATATCTCAATTATTTCATAAAGTTCATTTTTAGAATTGGAAAATGAATCAAATTAACTTGATAGTAATAAACACTATTATATATTTTTTACATTCCTCAAATAACTTTTCAATAAATAATCTCATTGCCACTTGTATCAATCCTGTAAAGAAAATACCAGATCCATGTTACAGATGAGGCACAAATGTTCAATGAGGTGGCAAAGTGTCTTGCCCAAGGACATACAGCCATTTTGTAATGGGCTCATTGCCCTTTCAATGATACCGTGCTGCTTCCAAATGCCTATTATGTGCAAGATACTCTGCTAGATCTCTAGCATCACATATGTGATATTTTGTTAAAATAAAACAAAAATATACGGAAGTGTGAAAAAGCATATTAAACTGAAAAGGCTTCATCATGGTTTGTTGAGAGCACTAAACATGGATCAAAGATGTGATGATATCAGATGATGATAAAAAGCAGTCAATAGAGCAGGCATCTTTGATCAGGAACAGAGCAAGAGAGTAATCACTTTCTATTGTGTTTTTGCCTCAAGCTCCTCAGATTTTAGACAGACTATATTTGATTGTTGGAAACACTAAGGCATTCTGATATTTTTTTGAGCAACCATGTTGCTTTTCTTTTAGATAATACAGCATCAATGGTTGAGAGAAAACCAATTTGTTCTGTCAAAATTCACTTATTGTGCACTGTGGGTGTTTCTCTATTTGGCAGATTGATGCTTCATCTTAAAACTAAAAGCAATGTCATTGCCAGTTGAGGTACTTATTTTTGACATTTACTGTCACTCTTCTCACTGTTCAAAGGACAAAAACAGCTTAATATTTCTATTTTGTTGATGAGAAATTACTAAATCACTACCAAAGCTTGCTCCCTCGAGATATTGAGCATCACAATGTTAATCATCAGAGTAGCAGGAGTAGACATAGGGCCAGTAACTATCTTTTGTAAAACATTTAATTCCCAGTTGAAATTCATGGAAAAAGAAAGGTTATTGTCTGAGGTTTTTTGTTTGTTTTTTGTTTGTTTGCTTTAGTAAAACTATCCACTAAAGAAGGTGGCCAGTTTGACAATGCAGGTAAAGCCACCTTTAATCACTCCAGGGTTACAGCCTGGAAAGTGTCAGGGAAAACTGCTCCACATTGTGTTTTCCAGTGGTCAAGGCCTTTTTTGAAAATGTTTCATTTTGACCACAGGAACTTAGTTCCTTTCATTGTTGGGACTAATTAAAGTCATTGAATAGTGGGCTTTGTTTTTAGAGGAGCAAATCTTCTAAGAACTGCATTGAAAAATTCACATTAATTACCCTTTTTTGAAATAGTTTCACAAGTCATGGTGATATAATGGGGATTAAGATAATTTCCTCTACTGCCTTCACTCATTCATCACCATTCTTTCAATGAATATTTACTTTCTGTCTCTCATATGCCACCTGCTTTTATAAGCACTAGGTATAAAGCAGTGAATCAAATAGTCAAAATTCCTGCTATCAGAAGCTAATATCCCTGTGGGAAGAAAATAACTAATATTTACTAAGGTAGTTTCTCAATGCTTTACATACTTTCATTAATATTCATTTAATTATCACAGCAATCCTATGATATAATAATATTCTCTTTAGGAACCACTTTAACAACATTAACTTTATTAGTGATTACATAAAATACAACATGGTTAAGTGGCTTAAATGCAATAGTACAATGTCTTTCACGATTGGAGAGGTTTTATTATTCTAGTATTATTACAAGCAATTTGCTTAGTTTTAGAACATTTGGGTTGATTTTTAAAATCCCAACACATACTTTAAAAAAGTTATTTTCCCAATTAGATTTTTTTCTAAATTTTATCTTACCCTTATGTGGGATTATTTGTAGCATAGCTTACACATATAAATGCACTTAACAAAATGACTTTATCTCAACACCTGTTGAGATCAGTCTGGGTTCATTTGTGATTCTACATACTTATGTCCCCATCCTGAAAATGAAATTATTACAGTACAAACATTACAATATTACAAACATGAAAAGCTAAGGGAAAGTATCTCATTATACAATTCATCCCTTGTTTTATAAATTAATAACCATATGGTTGATGATGGTAACCACAGAAATGTTGTTACAGGTAGACACATGCACACATAAAAATGAATGAAACTTGCTATAGATGGAATATCACATTGAAAAAAGTAATTAATCACATATTTGACAGTTTAGATCTGATAACAGAAAAGAATTGAAAAAAATGGTGGTATCTCCTATAAAGAAATTTTTGAATGAAAATGATCTCTGAGTTTTCTGTTATTTTGATTTATTTTAAGTTGAGATATAATTCATACCATAAAATTCACATTTTAATGTGTAAAATTCAGGGGGGTTTAATATGTTGTCTAGATAATTTAATAATCATCACTATGTAATTCCAGAATATTTTCAGCACCTGCACACAAAAAAATTACCTGTCAATCTCCAATTACCCTACTGCCGGCCCCTGGCAATCACTAATCTATATTCTGTCTCTATGGATTTGCCTATCCTGGAAATTTCATATAAATGTAATCACACATTATGTGGTCTTTTGTGTATGATTTCTTTCATTTAGCATAATATTCTTAAGTTTCATCCATGTTGAAGCATATATCACTAATTCATTCCTTTTTGTGGTCAAATAATATTCCACTCTATGTGTATACACTCTATGTAAACACCTTTTATTTATTCATTAGTCAGTTGATAGATATTTGGGTTGTTTCCACCTTTTGGCTAGTATGAATAATGCTGCTATAAGCATTCATGTACGAGTTTTTGTGGAGATGTATGTTTTCAATTTTTTTGTGTATATACCTAGGAGTCATAGCTGAATAATATGGTGACTGTATGTTCAACTTTTTAAGGAACTGCCAAACTGTTTTCTAAAGGGGTTGAACTATTTAAATCCCCAGCAGAAATGGATAAAGGTTCCAACTTCTTTATATCCTTTCCAAATGTGTTATTTTCTTATTTCTTGATTATAGTCATCATAGTGGATATGAAGTGGTATCCCATTGTGGTTTTGATTTGCATTTCCCTAGTGAAAAATGATTTTGACCACCTTTCTGTATGCTTATTGGCCACTTGTGTATGAATTTTGGTGAACATTGACTCAAATCTTGTGCCCTATTTAAATTGTGCTACTTGTCTTTGAATTATTGAGTTGTGTTTTTCTATATTCTGGTTACTAATACTTATCAGATATATGATTTGCAAAGTATTTTCTTCATTCTGTGGGTTTACTTTTTACTTTTGTGCACTTTAAAGCATAAAAGTTTTAAAATTTTAAAGCATTAAATTTTTTAATTTTGATGAAGTTCAATTCATGCTGTTTTTTTGTTTTTTTTTTTTTTGCATGCATGCATTGTGTTTTAGGTGTCGCATCCAGAAAGGTGATTGCCTATTCCAAGGTCACAAAGATTTACACTTCTGTTTTGCACTAAGAATTTTATAGTTTTAGATGACTGCATTTAGGTATATAGTCCATTCTAAGTTAATTTTTATGTACCGTGTGAGGAAAAATCCAACTTTATTTTTGTGCATATGAATAACCAGTTGTCCTAGCATCATTCGTTGAAAAGCTATTCCTTCTCCTATTAAAATTTCTTGGCAGTCTTGTCAAAAATTATCTCCATTTTGTTTTGTTGATTTATATGTGTATCTTTTAGCTGATAACAAACAGTCTTGATTATTGTACCTTTGTAAGTTTTAAAATTAGGAGAAGTGTGAGTTCTTCATTTTTTTTGTTTTTTTTCAAGATTGCTTTTGTTATGCTGGGCCCCTTACATTTCCATATGGATTTCAAAATCAAGTTCTCGATTTCTGAGAATGAGGTACCTGGAATTTTGACAGGAATGTCATTGAATCTAGAACTCAATTTGGGAGTATTTAAATCTTAAAAATATGATCACGCAGAGAAAACTCAAAAGACTTCAGCCAAAAAACTATTAGAAATAAAAAATGAATTTAGTAAAGTTGGAGGATACAAGATCAACATATTAAAATTGATAGTGTTTCTATATGCCAATAGCAAACTATATGAAGAAGAAATCAAGAAAGCAATTCCATTTAAAATATCTACAAAAAACCACTTAGTAATAAACTTAACCAAGGAGGTAAAAAGATTTCTACAATAAAAACTGTATGACTTTGATGAAAGAAATTGAAGATGACACAAATAAAAGGAATGATATCCCATGTTCATGGATTGGGAGAATTAGTATTATTAAAATGTTCACATGACAGTTTTCACTGAAATAGAAAAATAAATCTTAAAATTTATATGGAAATGCAAAAGATCCCAGATAGCCAAAGCAATCTTGAGCAAGAAGAAAAAGCTGAAGATATCACACTACTTGACTTCAAAATATATTGCAAAATGATAGTAATCAAAACAACATGGTACTGGCATAAAAATAGACACATAGACCAATGGCACAGAATAAAAAACCCAGAAATAAATCCATGCATTTTCAGCCAAATGATTTTTGACAAAGGAACTAAGAACACACATTGGGGAAAGGACAGTCTCTTCAATAAATGGTGCTGGGATAGCTGGATATCCACATGCAGAAGAATGAAATTAGACTCCTATCTCTCACCATATAAAAAATAAATTTGAAATGGATTAAATACTTAAATTTAAGACACAAAACTATTAAA
The DNA here is from genome assembly GCA_023783475.1 of Daubentonia madagascariensis. NCBI lineage: Eukaryota > Metazoa > Chordata > Mammalia > Primates > Daubentoniidae > Daubentonia > Daubentonia madagascariensis. The sequence goes on from JAKFHU010000166.1 coordinate 3,118,850, forward strand.
CTACTAGAAGAAAATATAGGGGAAATGCTTCATAAAATTGGGATGGGCAAAAATTTTTTGAAGAAGATCTCAAAAGCACAAGCAACAAAAGCAAAAATAGACAAATGATATTATATTGAACTAAAAAGTTTGTGCACAGAAAAGCAAACAACAAATATAGTGAAAAGACATACTACGGAATGGGAGAAAGCATTTGCAAACTATGCATCTGACAAGGGGGTTAATATTCAGAATATATAAGGAACTCAAACATCTCAATAGCCAAAAGAACAAATAATCTGATTTTTAAAAAGGGCAAAAGACAAAAACAGATATTTTCCAAAAAAAGACATAAAAACAGCCAACGGATATGTAAAAGAAATGATCAGCATCACTAATCATCATTGAAATTCCAGTCAAACCCGCAATGATTTATTACCTCACTCCAGTCAGAATGGCTATCATCAAAAAGACAAAAAATAACAAATGCTAGTAAGGATGTCAGAAAGGGAACTCTTATGCACTGTTGCTGGGAATGTAAATTATAATAGTACAGTCATTATTGAAAATATTATGGGGATTTCTCAAAAAACTAAAAATAGTACTACCATATGATCTAGAAATTCCATTGCTGGATATCTGCACTTTCATGTGTATTGTAGTGCTATTCACAATATCCAAGATATGAAATCAACCTAAATGCCCATCTAGAGATGAATAAAGAAAATGTACACACACACACACACACACACACACAAGTAAACACACACACAATGGAATATTATTCAGTCATAAAACAGAATGAAATCCTGTCATTTGAGGCAATATGGAGTGACATGGAGAACATTATGTTAAGTGTGATAAGCCAGGCACAGAAAGACGAACACTGCATAATGTCACTCATATTTGGAATCTAAAAAATTTGATTTCATAGCAGTGGAAAGCAGAAAAGTGATTACCAGAGGCTGAGGAGGTTAGGAGGAAGGGGGGAATTAGGAGAGGCTGGTTAATGGGTACAAAGTTACAATTAGGAAGAATAAATTCTGGTGTTTTATTACACTGTAGGATGACTATAGCAAATAATAATGTAATGCATGTTTCAAGATAACCAGATGAGAAGATTTTGAATGTTATTACTACCAAAAAAAGATAAATGTTTAAAGTGACAGATATGGTAATTACCTTGATTTAATCATTATACAATGTACACATGCATTCAAACCCCATAAACATGTACAATTATTGTGTCAATTATAAATTTTAAAAATTAATTTAATAAAAAATTTAGATCTAGTCCATGAAGACAGAATATCTTTATATTATTTGGGTTTTCTTTTATTACTTTCAGTGATATTTTGTAGTTTCAACTAAGTGTTGTACTTATTTGGTTAAATTTATTCCTAAGTATTTTGTTCTTTTTGGTACTATTGTAAATGGAATTGTTTTCTTAATCTTATTTTCTGATTTTTTATGCATGCTATATAGAAATAAAATTGATTTTTAGTACATTAATCCTTTATCTTACACCCATGCTGAACTCATTTATTAGTTCTAATAAATTTTTAGTGGATCCGTTAGGATTTTCTATACATAAGATCATGCTATTGGGTCATCTGCAAGTAGAGATAGTTTCAATCTATATGTATTTTATTTCCTTTTCTTGCCTAATGTTTCTTGATGAAACCTTTAAGTAACGTTGAATAGATTTGGTGAGCGTGCATATACTTGTTTTCTTTCTGAGCTTAGTGGGAAAGCATTCAGCCTTTCATTGTTAAGTTTGGTGTTAGATGTTGGTTTTTCATAGATGCCCTTATCAGGTTAAGGAATTTTCCTTTTCTTCCTAGTTTGCTGACTGGTTTTATGATAAAAGGATGTTAGACTTTTATCAAATGCCTTTACTACATCTATTAAAATGATCATGTGTTTTTTGTCCTTTATATTATAAACATGATGTATTACATTGTTTATTTTTGTATGTTTTGCCAACCTTGCATTTCTGGGATAAATCCAACTCGTTTATGTTTTATAATCATTTTCATATATTACTAGATTCAATTTGTTAATAAAATGTTGAGAATTTTTGTATCTATATTATAAGGCATTTTCGTCTATAGTTTTCTTGTGGTGTTTATATCTGGTCTTGATGTTAGGCTAATAGGATGGGCTAGGAATTATTCCCTCTCATATATTTTGGAAGTTTGTATAGAATCAATGTTAATTCTTCTTTAAATGTTTGATATAATTCACTTTTGATGCTACCTGGTCCTGAGCTTTTCTTTGTGTGATATTCTTTATTACTGTTCAATCCCTTTACTACTTATACCTCTATTAAGATTTGCTATTATTTCTTGAGTCTGTTTTGGTATTTTGTGCTTTTCTGTGAATTTGTCCATTTTGTCTAGGTTATCTAATTTGTTGGCACACCTTTTTTCATAGTATTTCCTTATAGTTATTTTTATTTCCATAAGGTCATTAGTGATATCCCCTCTTTTATTCTTTATTTTGGTTACTTGAGACTAGTCTCTCTCTTGTCAATTATTATTTTTTTCAATTTGGCTAATGGTCTATCAATTTTATTGATCTTGTCAAAGAAAAGTTTCATTGTTTTTCTCTATTACTTTTGTATTTGCTATTGAATTTACTTTCTACTCTAAACTTTATTATTTCCTCATTCTATTTCCTTTGGGTTTAGTTTTCTCTTTTTTTCTGCTTTATTAAAATATTAATAGAAGGTTAGGATGTTGACTCGAGATCTTTAATCTATTGTAATACAGGCATTTAAAGTTGTAAATTTCCTTCTGAGTACCTCTTTTGCTGCATTGTGTAAGTTTTTGTACTTTGTGTTTAGTTTTGATTCATCTCAAAGTAATTTAAAATTTCCCTGTGAATTTTTCTTCGACTCAATGGTTATTTATGAGTAGCTAAGTTTTGACATATCTCTGAACATTACTGCCCAACCAGGTTCGTTGCCCATTGCCCAAGAGGAAGCCAATACACTGAGAGAGCAGGTGTTACAGCAGAGAAAGGGCTTAATTCTGCATAGTGCTAAGTGGGGAGAGGGGAGGAATTTCTGAAATCCACCTCCCTGAGATTCTGGGAGACAGTGTTTTTAATGATAGTTTGGTGGGCAAAGGATTAGGCAATTAGGTTTGCTAATTGGCTGGGTTCAGGGTGGAACCATAGGGGTGTAGAAATTGTCTTCTTTGCCGACCAGGTTCTTGGGTGGGGATCACAAGACCAGTTGAGTCAGTTCCTCGGTATGGGCCACTGGTCTGGGTGGGTCAGCCATTTCACTGGAATTCAGAGCCCAGAAGATATCTCAGACACTACCCCTGGGTTTCAAAAAAGTGATGTTATCTACGAAGAAATTTAAGAATCTTCATGACCACCAGCTGTGTGGCTCCAAAGTAGCAATTACAGAGAAGCAAACAGGGAACAGTGGCTGATTATCATCATTATTTTTAGCTAGGCCTTTACCACAGTTCTTGCCTCATACCCCTTTATTAATTTGTAAAGGTGGTTTCATGAATTTCCCAAATTCCCTTCCATTAATGATTTCTCATTTCATATCATTGAGATCAGAGAACACAATCTGTATCAGTTCTGTTTAAAAAAAATTATTGAAACATCTTTTATGACTTAACATTTGTTTTATAGTGTTAAAGTCATCTATTTGTAACTGGTTCCATGCATACATTTTAATGACCCCTATATGTCTTTTATAATACTCTCCCTTAACTAACTACTTGACCTTTTGAGTTAACTCCCAGAAATGACGGATATTCTGCAAGATAAAGGAGTTGAGATTCTGAAGGCCCCAGGGCAGACTTCTTGATGCCAGGATTCACCATCCGCCTCGACCTGCACCAAGGACAAGATTCTCCAAACAAGATGTCTGTTCATAATAAACAATTCCTTTCTTCCCTGGCAATCCTCATTGCCTCACTAATTGGATCTTTGTGCAATGAGCAACTGGACATAGACCAAAAACCCCTTGAAGTTTTGACAACATATTTCCTTATTGATCTTCTGTCTAGTTGTTCAATCCATTATTGAGATTGGAGCATTGATATCTCCAACTATTATTGTTTAATTGTCTATTTCTCCCTTCAATTTTTTCAGATTTTTCTTCACGTGTTTTGGCACTCTATTGTTAGGTGTATGTATATTTACAATTCTTTTTTTTTCAATTTCAGAACATTATGGAGGTACAAACATTTTGGTTACATAAATTGCTTTCGTACAGTTTGAGTCAAAGTTATAAGTGTGCCCATCCCCCAGAAAGTGTGCATTGTACCCGTTGGGAGTGAATTTACCCATCCCCTCCTCCCCTCTCCCATGTGTTTGATTTCTGCTGAATGTTATTTCCATATGTGCACATAAGTGTTGATTGACTATTTCCATTAGTGTGGTACATGTGGTTTGTTTCCATTCTTGTGATACTCTTAGAAAAGGCTGTAGTTCCATCCAGGTTAATCAAAGGTATTATTCACCATTTTTATGGTGAGTAGTACCCATGGTTACATATATACTTTTATTAATCCACTCATGTACTGATAGACACTTGGGTGTTCCACTCTTGCATTCTGATTGTGCTGCTATAACACTTGAGTACAGTTGTCTTTTTTATAGATATCTTCTTCCTTGGGTAAATTCCATAGTGGATTGATGGATCAATGGCAGATCTACTTTTAGTTCTTGAGGTATCTCCATGCTACTTTCCTAGTGCTGTACTAGTTTACGTCCCACCACGGTATGAGTGTTCTATCTCTCATACCACACCACATTGTTGTTTTAGGACTTTTTGATGAAAGCCATTCTTATTGGAGTTAAGTGATATCTCATTGTAATTTTGATTTGCATTTCCCTGGTGATTAGAGATGTTGAGCATTTTTTCATATGTTTGTTAGCCATTAGTCTATCTTCTTTTGAAAAGTTTCTGTTCAGGTCTTTTGCCCACTTTTTCATGGGGTTGTTTGATTTTTTCTTGCTGATTTGCTTGAGTTCTTTACAATTCTTATATCTTTGGGGATTGGTTATTATCAATATAAGATGCATTTCTTTGTCTCTAGTAAAAATTTTTGTCCTAAAATCTATTTTGTCTGATAATAGTAATGCCACTCTGGATCTTTTTCTGTTACTATTTACATGATATATCTTTTCCATGCTTTTAATTTCAATCAGTTTGTGTCTTTGAATCTAAAGTGAATCTCTTGTACACAGCATATTGTTGAATAATTTTTTAATCCAGTCTGTCAATCTATGCTTTTTAATTGGACAGTTAACCCATTGCATTTAATATAATTACTAATAATTCAGGACTTCTATTTGTAATTTTTAAATAGTTTCTTTGTCATATCTTTTTTGGTTCTTCTATTTTTATATTACTAACTTCTTTGCTGTTATATAAATATTTTTCTGGTATACCATGTTATGTACACTTGTTATATCTTTTACTATATGTTTAAGTTATTTATTAGTAATTACACTCATAACAATTAACATTTTAACTTATACAAATTTCTTTTGGGTTAATACCAAGTTATTTTCAATACTATCCAAAATCATTGCTACTACATGGCTCCATTCCTTTCCCCTTCTGTTATGTTGTTATTGCCGTGCAAATTAAACCTTTACATTGTGTGCCCATTAACATAGATTTATAATTAGTGCTTTATGTAGTTGTCTATTAAATCAGATAGGAGTAACAATAATATTCTAACCAAAACACATTTTATACAGTCTTTTTATATTTACCTAAGTATATACTTTTACAAGTACTCATTACTTCTTTGTATAGTTTTAAATTACTTCTAATGTACTTTAACTTCTACCGGGAAGGCTCCTTTTAGCATTTCTTGTTAGGAAGATTTGCTAGTGTTGAATTATTTCAGTTTTTTTTTTTTAATACAGGACTGTCTTGATTTATCTTTTATTTATGAAAAGTATTTTGCTGGATATACAATTCTTGGTTAGAAGTCTTTTTTCTTCCAGCACTTTGAATATATCATTCTACTGTTTTCTGGTCTCTGGGGTTTATGATGGAAAATCTGTTGTCAACCTATTGAGAATCCCTTTTTGATAAGTTGCTTTCTCTTGTTGCATTCAAAGTTCTTTCTTAATCTGTCACTTTCAGTAGTTTGATTATTATGTGTCTTCATGCTGACCTCTTTGAGTTTACCCTACTTAGGTTCTTTGAGTTTTTGGTTCCATAGATTCATGTTTTTCATAAAATTTGGGAAATTTTTAGCTATTAATTTTCAAATATTATTTTTCTTATTTTTGCTTCTACACTCCTGGGATAGGAGTACATTGGTATGCTCAGTGGTTTCACACAGGACTCTGAAGGTCTGTTCATTTATCTCAATTTTTTTCTTTCTATTCCCCAGACTGGATAATCTCAACTTATCTTCAAGTTAGATGATATTTTTCTCACCCTGGTCAAATCTGCTATAGAAGTAATACAGTGAATTTTTCATTTCAGTTATTATACTTTTCAACTCCAGAATTTCTATGTCATTCTTTTATGGAATTTATATCTCTTAATTGATATTCTCTGTTGGTAAGACATCATTCTCATATTTTTCTTTAGTTATTTAGACATATTTAAAAGAAATGATTTAAAGTTTTTGTCTGGTTATTACTATGGTTACTTAGGTACAATTTCTCTTAGTTGCTGTTTTTTTCCCCTGCATACAGGCTATACACTTTTTTCTTTGCTATATCATAATTTTTGGTTGAAAACTAGACACTTTAAATAATATTATGTGGCAACTTTGGAAATAAGATTCTGTTCTGCATGTTTTATTATTGTTGCTATATGATGTAGTCGTTTTGTTGTTGTTGATAATGATGCTTAGTAGATTTTTCACATTAATTCTTTCAAGTCTGTGTTCTTGGTTATATATGAACACAGAATTTTCTATTCAGTTCACTATTATATCTAATGATTGGACAGAAATTTCCTTATCAATCGGGAGCCAATAAGTCTCTCAGTCTTTGCTGAGGGATTTTCTGTGCATGTTACAGCATGCCTTCAACAGCCAGCCAGGCAGTTAACACCTCTATCTTAGCCTTAACTTTCTGTTTACGCAGAGCATAAAGATCAACCAGAGGTGAAAGCTTTGGACTTTCTCATGTCTTTCCTGAATATGTGCACAGCCATAAATATGTACACGGCCCTAAACATACACAAAGCTTTCTATATTTCCAAGTATGTTTTAAATCTTATCAAAGCTTCTATTGTTATCTTATTTTCCAGTTTTTTTTTTTTCATTTGATAAGCCTATTGCTTGTTTCAACTTCTTTTCATTGCCTCAGGCAGCCATGATGTTCAACAATTACCTCCAAATCAGATCAAATAAAGAAGTCTTTGTAAGTGGGGTTTTCCATGGAACCACAAAAGAAATCAAATTATGACATTTCTCTGGAAATGGAGCTTTGAAGAAACTTCAACCAAATTTGTTCCCCTCTGGTGGTGAACAGGCTGCTGTTTTTCACCAGAATTTTAGGCTGTTGGTTTTCAAGGCTGTCATAGGCCTTGTGAGAGGGGATGGGAATGGGGTAGGTTAAAACACCACAAAGCTCGCTGGACTTACTAAGATTGAACCATTTAAAAAAAACTCCTCAATTGTTGCAAGTCTTTGGTTAATTTTCAAATCCTGAAAAAGTAGCCTCTGAAAAAATTTACCAGTATTCTCATTGTTTTTACTGAAGAGAGAGCTTCCAGAAATTTTTGCTCTTCTATGCTATATATATATATAAATAAGAGACGGTCTCTATGTTTTGGCTCCTAAGCTGTTTAATTTTTCACTCTAGGCTGATACCCATTAACTCAAAAGCCACCAGTGCCGAACAAATTTTAAACATCCAATAATTTAAAAAATAGCCCAAGCAATGAAATTTCTAGTCATTTAGAGCCTGTATGTATTGCATTCCCAATGAAACCACACTCCACATCTGCTGGTCATTGATAAGATAGAGATAGTGGTTACAAGACCCAGTGGTCCTTCATGGTTTTCTGAGCCAGAGATTCCCCATAACACTATGGAGCAACATCAACTACACACATAAAACCCCTCTCTGATTCCATTGTCTGGGATTTCCCTTGCCCTCTGCCCCTTCTGAGTACTGACCCTATGCCATAGCTTTTGGACAGACTTCTGCTGTGAGGGAATTCCCCACTCATGCAACCCTGTTCAAACACAGTCAAATAAAGATAGTTGTGTTATATCAAATATCAAATACATAACGTATCAGATAATCCTGACATTTCATAAATTATTCTGGTTTATTTTTGCTAAGGTCAGACAAAGAGAATCAAAGAAAATGAATTTTTAAAAATATCACTTGTCATATTAGGAAAAATATGGGGGTCTGGTAAAGGCCTCCTACCTCACCACTCCCAGGGAAGGAGGTGAAGAGCATGTACGGCTGCCTGTGCATGGATTGCTCATTCCAAAAAAAGCATTGTGAATTTGCAGAGAAGCAGCGTGGGACACTCAGCGCAAGAAAAAAAGGTGACAGGGAGATACATTCACAAAGATTGGAGAGTGCGGGGAATACAATAGATATCAGAACTCAGGAAGGATGCACTCGCCAGGTCAGAGCAGTGCTATCTGACCTGCAGGTGGGCACTCACCATCCCCACAGACCTCCCATCCACTCAGTCAGGGACAAGCCTGGGGTGGGTGCAAAGTCATTGCATGAGACAGCAGGCTCTGTGGAGAGGAAGCAAGTGTGGGATCCATTCTGAACTCTCAGGTGCACTGTGCCAGGACTGCACTGGGCTGGGGAGGGACTGGGCTGAGATATAGCTTCCCAGGACAGTACGCTGGAATTCGGAGACAGGCACCTCACCCCTGGAAGTCAGAGGGACCAGGGCACATGAGTTGAATGGGAGGGCAACAGGCTACACCCTTAGTGGCTGCCAGCAGATGCCTCTGCAGGATCCAGGGGGGATCAAGAAGAACCACATTCACAGTATGGCTGACCAGAAACAGCAGGACCCTGGTGTATGCCTGCTATACAGGGCTGGTCAGCAGCCGGTAGCCATATTTAAGGTCCCCCACCTGGAGCCTACTGTTAGCTAGGTCTCTAGCTTCACCCCACCCCCTGGCCTGGGGGCTTTCCCACCAGGAAATGGGCTACACCCTTGGAGCCTGTGGACAGCTGCCTCTGTGGGCTCCAAGTGGCTGACCTGTATCGGTGGGACCCTTGTGTATTGGAAGCAGTTTGCAGTCCATCCTTCCAGTCCTGCCTGCTGGGCTCTAGCTGTCTCCTGCGTGATTGGTACTAGGGGCCACTCTACAGGTCCACATCCCCCACTCTCCTGAAGAACAGCCATGTTGAAGGTTGCTGTGCCAAAGTGAGTCAATTTGCATAAGTACTGGTTCCCGTGGCAACTTAATGCCTCAGGTGCCACAGGCTGAAACAGAACAGCTGCCCCCACCCCTACTCACTTTAATAGGCAGCTCTACTTGATCAAAGAGTTCCTTCAGCTGCCACTATTCCCCTGATGGGATCATCCCCCTGGCAGAGACTTCTGGGGATAATAAGACTCACATGCATTGCCTTGGTGTCTAGTAGAGGAAAAGGAGTGCACAATTGGACATCCCCCACTGAGCCAGTGACATGCAGAGACACACATCAGTGGGAAAGACACACAAACTGTGGGGAAGCTCAAGAGCCTGTTTTGGGTGGAGAGGAAACACAAGTGGTCTGATCAGAGGGGAAAGTGCCCCAGCTTGTGGACAGGGAAGAAAAAATCTGGCTAGAGTCCTCAGCAATCACACCAGTTGGTCCCTCATATAAACAGCAGACCTCTAGGCATGGAGAGATACCGCTGAACTCCATAACAGCAGCTCCCTGTAGCAGCCAGACAAGCTACATAGAAGTTCGCTCACCCAAGCTCTCACATTCCAACTGCGGGCTGTCTTGCTCCTCCACCCACCTCAGGGGGAACAGGGTCAAAGTAACCCTGAGAGCTACAAGCCCCTCCCAAAGCTTAGGAAATCAAGGGCATCCAAAGGGGGAAAAAAGAGGTCAAACTATTGCTCTTTGCTGATGATATGATATGTCTAGAAAACTCCACAGATTCAACCATGAGACTCCTGGAATTGATAAATGAATTCAGCAAAGTCTCAGGAAACAAAATGAATGCACATATATCAGTAGCTTTCATATACACCAATAACAGTCAAGCTGAGAATCAAATCAAAGATGCAATACCTTTCACAATAGCATCAACAAAATTAAATATTTAGGAACATATTTAACTAAGGAAGTAAGAGACCCATATTGGGAGAACTATGAAACACTGAGAAAATAAATTGCAGAGGATGTAAACAGGTGGAAATCTCTACCATGCTTTTGGATTGGTAGAATCAACATTGTTACAATGTCTATACTACCTAAAGTGATTTACAGAATCAATGCAGTCCCTATCAAAATACCAACATCATTTTTCACAGATCTAGAAAAAATAATTCTACGCTTCATATGGAACCAGAGATGACCCCATCTAGCCACAGCAATCTTAAGCAAAAAGAGCAATCTACCAGACTTTAAACTATACTACCAAGCTATAGTAACCAAAACAGCATGGTACCAGCACAAGAATAGAGACACAGAGCAATGGAACAGGACTGAAAACCCAGATATAAAACCATCCTCATATCGTCATCTGATCTTTGACAAAATAGACAAAAACATAAACTGGGGAAAATAATCTCTATTCAATGAATAACTGGTGCTGGGAAAATTGGATAGCCACATGCAGAAGACTGAAACAAGGATCCCCAACTCTCACCTCTCCCAAAAATCAACTCATGATGGATAACAGACTTAAACCTAGGGCATGAAGCCATAAGAATTCTAGAAGAAAATGCTGGAAAATTTCTTATAGACTTTGGCCTAGGCAAAAAGTTTATGAAGAAGACCCCCAAAGCAATCACAGCAGCAACAAAAATAAATAAATGGGACCTGATCAAATTAAAAAGCTTCTGCACAGCCAAGGAAACTGTCATTACAGTGAACAGTCAACCTAGAGATTGGGAGAAAATTTTTGCATGCTACACATCTGATAAAGGGCTGATAACTAGAATTTATACAGAAATTAGGAAAATCAACAAGAAAAAATCAAACAACCCCATTGAAAAGTGGGCAAAGGACTTGAACAGAAACTTTTCAAAAGAAGACAGAATATTGGCCAACAAACATATAAAAAATTTCTCAACTTCTCTAATCACCAAGGAAATGCAAATCTAAACCACAGTGAGATATCACTTAACTCCAGTGAGGTTGGCTTCTATCAGAAAGTCCCAAAACATCAAATGTTGGTGTGGATGTGGAGAGCTAGGAACACTCATACACTGCTGGTGGGACTGCAAACTAGTACAACCTCTATGGAAAGTAATACGGAGATACCTCAAATAACTAAAAGAAGAACTACCATTTGATTCAGCAATCCCACTACTGGGTATTTACCCAAAGGAAAAAAAGACATTCTATAATAAATACATCTGCACTCAAATGTGTATAGCAGCACAATTTATAATTGCAAAGATGTGGAAACAACCCATGTGTCCATCAATATATGAATGGATTGATAAAATGTGGTATATGTATACCATGGAGTACTACTAAGCCATTAAAAACAATGGAGACTTACTTCCTTTGGTATTATCATGGATGGAGCTAGAGCCCATTCTTCAAAGCGAAGTATCACAAGAATAGAAAAAGAAGCACCACCGGTACTTACCATCGAATTGGTACTAACTGATCAATACTTATGTGCACACACAGAAATAGTATTGATTGGGTTTGGAGAAGGTGGGATGGGGGTGGAGGGGATTGGTAAACTTGCACCTAATGGGTGTGGGGCACACTGGAGGTTGGGCATGCATGTAACTCTGACTTGGGCAGTGCCTAGGCAATATATGTAACTAAAGTGTTTGTACCCCCATAACATTCTGAAATTTAAAAATTAAAAAAGGAAAAAATAATAAAGAAGGAAAATAGATTGAATTCCCTGGAGGAACAAAACAAACCTCAGAAGAGTAGATTAAGTTTCTAACAAAGACAAAGACAGGATTAATTAGTTAAAATAAAACCAGAAAACCAGCATTTATAAATCCAAAAGATATCAACTTTAATTAATGAATTTAATTGAGAAAAAAGTAAACACAAGCAAAATTAGAAATTTTAAGGGAGAATATTGATTCTGAGGATGTTTTAGTAAATGAGAATAGCTTAACTTTTTTGAAAAAGAAGACCATTGAGGGGGCTTTCTCTACTAGATATTAATATGTATTATTAAACTAGGAGTAATTAAGTCCCTCTGGCATTACTGAAAAATCAGTAATGATGGATCATTGAAACCTAATGGAAAGCCCTAGTGTGTAAGAACCCAATATATGAAAAAGAAAGTCAACTGGGAAGCAATAGATTATTCAACAAATGTTAACGGGGAAATTGGAAGTTTGCATGAAAAATCAAATTGAAACCCTACCTCTCATCAGCCACCAAAATAAATTCCAGGTGGATTAAAGTCAGATGTAAAAGAAAAAACCAGGAACAAGCCCCAGAAAACAAAGTGAATATTTAATCAATCCTGAAATGAGAAAAAACTGTTAAGCATAAAATCTCAAAGAGAAAACATGAAGGAAAAAACTGGTGTATTTGATTACATCATATGATTTTAGATTTCTGTACTTCAAAAATATACTTATTTAAAAAGCAAATGTTATGCTAGTAAAAATGTTTGCAGCAAACATTACAAGAGGTAAATATCCCTATTATTCTAAGCAGTTTTGAAAACCAATCAGAAGAACTCATCTCCCTAGTAAAAAAAATAGGATACAAGTAAAGACAACCATAAAGGAAGAAATACAAAAAGCCAACAAAATGAAATACACAACACATATTCAGTCTCACTAATCAAAGAACTACACATTAAAACTACAAGGAGAATTCCTTTTTCTCCTCTGGAGTGGCAAAAATTTAAATAAATAAAATTCAGCGCTGGAGAAAGTTCTTGATGGTGGGGGTGGTTTCATAAGACTTCAAGGAAGAAATTAGTGCCACCTTTCTAGAAAACAATTTAATAGTTTGTCACAGGAGCCTTTGCAAGTTTGTAACTTTAATCCAGTAAATTAAAATTCCATTAAAGTAGTCTATCCTTAATGGAATAGTCAATTTACATCAAGATTCTTCAGCATGTTTTTTTAAAATCAGAAACCAAGTAAATGTCTAGGATTTAAATGGTTAAATAAGTTATAGCACATCCATATAATGGGTGATTAGGCCACAATTTAAAACTCAATCTTTTGCAGACTATAATAAGGTAGGAAAATAGTAATAGCAATATTTGAAAAGGGACCACACAAAACAGTATTGCATAAGATGTTACTAATTTATATATATGCATAATATGCATAGAAATGCTTGGAAAATGAGTATAAATATTAATTTGTTTTCTCTGTAGGATGTTACCTCTAATTTTTTCATTACTTTTTATTATATAGTCTACAATAAGAATGCATATACATATATTTTTAATGGAAAGAGGTATCTGTTTTTACACACTCAACAAAAACCCCTCTTCTTATCTTCCATAAGAACGCATATTTCTCATTAACAGGGCTTAGAAGGTAAAGTTGAATAGCTCAATTTTTACATATAATTTTTTCTGAAAAGTGCAATAAAATTCCTTCTTGAAGGGCCAAAAAATAAATAAAATTTTAAAAATTTTAAAAAATCACTTGTCTCGGTAGAAGATAAAGACTTTTATAATATTTCAGACTCATTCAAAATAAAAACCCTTGGAAAATAATGAATATAAACAATTTTTTCTTTACCCAATTAAAAGGTATTTCTCCAAATGCACAGCAAATACCATATTTAATAATGAAATGCTGAAATTATTGCTTTCAAAATAAAGAGTGAAACAAGGATGTCAACTGTCACTAGTTTTATACAAATTATACTGTTAGGCCTATCCAGAAAAATGAAACAATACAATGAAGTAAAAATATGAGTGTTGGAGGAACTCCAATTTTATTAATCATGAAGTAGCTTATATTAGATTAATTCTCATGCATATTGCACTTATGAACACTGGATAAAAGGTAAAAAAAAAAAAAACAAAAAACTCTTTGAATGTCCTGGCTAGTTACCAATAATAGGCAGAAATTGGAGATTTGATTCCTGAAAGAGAACAACACTGGGTAAGAATTGGCTAAAGCAGCCTTTCAAATGAGGCCACTCCTCTACCTGTGTGGTGAGGTGTTTAGAACTGAAGAAGAAATCTGCCTTCATGCTAGCTTGAGGAGTCAGATAATGAATTTTGAAGCTGTCAAAGTAGCTGGAAGTTAATGTGGGAAATGCCAGAAAGCGGGGAGCCAAAGATATGGGTAGTCACAAAATCTGAATGTGAATCCACGTAACTACTTGGCTGATCCCTTAATTAAACATGTATGGGGAAGACTCAGAGGAACGCAGTGGAAAGCAAAAGGCTGAAAGTCCTGATCAGAGGTTTCAGATATTGCTTAATGCAAAGACGACAGAGTTTGGAGTTTTAAGTCCAGGTAATTTTCAGACCTGCAAAAATGAAAATCAACATCCTTCGTAGGAATATAAAAGAATCCACATTACCTACAATGTATCATCAAAAATGTCTATTGTATGATCAAATCATACTAGATATGCAAATAAACTGGAAAATATGAACCATAATCAATAGAAAAAGCAATTAATAGAAACTCAAGTTGAGGTGGCACAGATGTCAGAATTAGCAGATAAGAGTTGGAAAGTATCTATGGTTAATATGTTCAATAAATAAAGAAGTCATATTCTTAATAAACAATGAGGTGCCATAACAGAAATTGAAAGAAAAACCAAATTTAAATTCTACAACTGAAATATTATTTCAGATATACCTGAAATTTTAAAAATCACTTTAACAGCTTAACCGAAGATTGGAGATGGTAAAGAAAAAGCCAGTGAAAGTGCAGATAGAACAACAGAAATTATACAATCTGAAGAAAAAAGATAATAAACATCATAAAAATGAACAAAACCTCAGTGACCCGTGGGAATATCTAAAGTAGTCTAATACACCTGTGATTTGATTTTTAAAAGGCAAGATGAGAAGTAATGGGGAGAAAAGTTGAAGATATAATGTCCCTGAATTTGTTTTTAAAAATTCTATTTATAGATGCAAGAATATCAATGAAACCTAAGTAAAATAAATACAAAGAAAGCCCCTTATAGGTACATCATTATTCAACTGGTGAAAATAAAGTTAAAAAAATAAAATTGAATAAATCCAGAAAAATGACACATTATATACAGGGGAATAATAATATGAGCTACAATTTACTTAAGAAACAAAGGATGTCTAAAAAGAAATGGGTGTTACATGAAAGGAGAGAAGGTTAGCACTCCCCTTGACAAAAATGGAAGAGACTTTCGGATCTGACAATGTGCATGTGGTTAAAGAGAAAGGGACAATATCTGTAAAGTGATGGGAGGAAAACCTTGTCAGTCTAGAATGCTCTATTTAGTAAAAGTACCCTTCAAATATGAGTGCAGGGCTGTAGAAGGAACAGCAGCAGGGTGACTTTTCTTCTTGCTCCCTGGGTTGATGAGGCACTGTGAGCCACCATGTGGGCCAAGAGGGTGTTGGTGAAACTCCTTTTTCATGAAGCATCATTGTGGGACAGCTACAGTTATTCCACAAGACTCTGTTAGGAAGTGCTCACAAGCACAGGCTGGGGTAGGTAGGGAGCACTTCTGCCCACCTGTCTCCCCTTAAGGCATTGTGCTGCTGTCTGAATGCCTGTCATTCATCCTCCACATATTACTACTAGAACCACTGGTTCCTGTAGATATCATTCTAGGGGTCCAGGTATTGCCACATCTGCGTCAACCCCCACCTGGACCCAGAATGGTGGTTGAGACCAGCCTGAGTCCCGGGATCCTCTTCTAGCTGCTGCCACTGAGCTAATGCTGTGGGTGGACCTGTGTAAGATGTTGTACTGTGTAAGTAAGGATGGTTCCACTGGCATGCTCCACCAGGAGCCCCAGCCTATATAGCCCACTCTCATTGAAGTGCCACTGATATCTACATGGTGAGAACAATGTGAATATAGTATCCACTGTGATACTGTACATAGATGATGTAATTGAAATGGTAATTTTTATCATAAGTCAATTAATGTTGGAGGAATACTGCCAAGTGCTATGTCTTGGTCCCCGCCACACCTGTCCTATAGCCCTCAGTGAAGGTAGGTAAACGTACAGGTTATCTGTTTGCAAAGCATTATTTTCAAAGATTTTGCACCAACTTGTAATAAAAGATGAAAAATTACTTGGTTTCCAGCAGGGATGCCATGATACACTTTTACAGAGAACTCTGCCAGAAGAACCTCAGTGGAAAGGTAAGAGTCAAAAGAAGCAGTTACCTGATCCTGGCTCAGCCACTGACCAGTGGCTACTCTTGGGAAAGTCACTTCACTTCTGAGCCTTGGTTTCTCTATTTGTCAACAAGCTTGATCCAGACTCTTGAAAGGTTAATGAAGAACTCAGTAATGCAGTTTGAACAGGGTTCTGATGCACAACAAAAGGAGGACATACATTGTTTACTTTTTTCCTAGATTGTTAGCCCCTGGAGGGAAGGAATCATGCTGTTGGCTTTGTCTTGATGTTTGTTGAAAGGCTGATATTTTAGAGGGAGATATGTGGAAATCGTAATTTCAATGCTAACATCATATCTCATAGTGAAATACTGGATGCTTTCCTCCTAATCTCTGGAACAAGACAAAGATTTATGTTCTTGACAATTCTATTCAATATTGTATTAGAAGTTATATCAAGAATAGCTAGTCAAGAAAATAAAATAAAAGACATCTAGATTGTAAAGGAAAATGTAAAACTCTACTTGTAGATGATATTATCATATATAGATAATACTAAGAAATAAAAAAAAAATTTGAACTTACATGATAGTTCAGTAAGTTTGCAGGACACAAAATCAATGCATGAAATCAATTGTATTTTTATACACTACAAATGTACGAAGTGAAAATAAAATATAAAAACAATTCAATTTATAATAGCATCACAAAGAATAAAATATTTAGGAATAAATTGAATAAAACAAGTGCAATACTTATAGACTGAACACTACAAAGTATTGAAAAAAGTTAAAGACCCAACTAAATGGAAAAACATTTTGTGTTCAAAAGAGTTAATATTGACAAAGTAGCAATATACCACAAATTGACCTAGAGATTTAGTGCAATCTTTATAAAATTCCTGGCTATCATTTTTGCAGAAATTGACAAGCTGACCTTAAAATTCATGTGGAAAGGCAAAAAAATACAGAATAGCCAAAAAGTCTTAAAAAACGACAACAAAATTGGAGGACTTATGCTTCCTAAACTCAAAACTTACTACGAAGCTACAATAATCAAAAGTGTGGAGCACAGGCATAAAGATAGATATGTAGATCAAGAGTATGGAATTGAGAATCCAGATCCATAAATAAACCCTCAATTTATGGTCAGTTGATTTTTTAATTAATAAACTTTATTTTTCAAAGAAGTTTTAGGTATATAGAAAAACAGAGCAGATACTACAGAGTTTCCATAATTCCACTTTGCCCCTTCCCAGTTTCTTCTATTATTAACATCTTGCATTAGTGTAATGCATTTATTTCAACTGATGTACAATTACTGACATAATATTAATTAAAGTCCATGGTTTAGAGTTCACCCTCTGTGTTGTATGTTCTATGGGTTTTGACAAATGCATAACAAGGATTCCCAATTTCACCCTCCTATCCTCTGACAAGGATTCATAATTCCACCTTCCTATTATTTACAACATTGATATAATTTATTTCACTTATCCATAAACTATAATCACCCATTATGTTGTTGCTTATATTATTTTGAACATTTTTCTCTTATATTAATTAAGAATAAGAAAAGTAAAAGATTGTACCTTTATTTAGTCCTTCTCTAATGTTCTTTCTTTATATAAATCTGAGTTTTTGACATGACATTTTTCTTCTCTTTGACAAACTTCTTTTAACTTGTCTTGCAATTCAGGTCTACTGGCAATAAATTTCCTCTTTCTTTCTTTCTTTCTTTTTGTCTTTCTTTCTTAAGAAGGCTTTTTTTCTTCTTTACTTTTTAAGAATAATTTCACTGGATCCAGAATTCTATGTTGGTGGTTTTTCTCTTTTCATACTTTAAATATTTCACTTCACTCTTCCTTCTTGCATGGTTTCTAAAGAGAAGCCTGATATAATTCTTATCTTTATTCCTCTACAGGTAAAATGTTTCCTCACTGTAGTTTAAATATGATAGGCTTAGTTATAGTTTCAGTGGTATTTATCTGGCCTATTGTTCTTTAAGCCATCTCAGTCTGTGGTTTGGTGTCTGTCATTGAATTTGGAGTATTCTTGCCCATTATTATTTCAAATATTCCTTCTGTTTCTTTCTCTGTTCTCCTGGTGTTTCCATTACACATATGTTACACTTTTGTAATTGTCCCACAGTTCCCAAATATTTTGTTCTTTTTAAAGTTCTTTTCCTCTTTGCTTTTCAGATTGGGAAGTTCCTACTTACACATCTTCAAGCTTGCTGATTCTTTTTTTGATCAAGTTGAATTTACTGATACACTCATCAAAAGCATTATTCATTTCTCTGAAAGTGTCTTTGATTTCTAGAATTCTCTTTTGATTCTTAGAATTTCCTACTTGCGTTACCTATTGACTATTGTAGGTTTTCCATTTTTTCCATTGGAGCCTATACCATTTGTATCATAGTTATTTTAAATGACCTCTCTGTGTACTCCGAAATCTCTGAAATACCTCAGTCTGGCTCTGATGCTTGCTTTGTCTCTTCAGACAGTTTTTTCCTTGTATTCTAGCATGTCTTATAATTTCTATTGAGGTTCTGACATAATGTATTACATATTGAGAATTGAGGTACATTATCCCTTAGTGTGAGGTTTCATGCTTATTTGAATAGGAGTTAGTGTGTATTTAAATATTTTCTGAACTGTAGGTGACAGAGACTTCAATATCATATAGTGTACTTGTTTTTGTCTCCTCTGTTTTGGGGGATTTCTCTGAAAACTATTTCTTAAATAATGTGTTTCTTATGGCTCTCTCAGTATAATCCAATGTTATACTGGTCTTCTGTTTCTCTGTTGATGAGATGGTAAGGTAATTTTTAGTGGGCTGTTACCTTCAAAAAGTTCCCTACCCTTTTCTTTTCTTTCTCTTATGGAGACAAAAAGACTAGAGAATTTAGGGGTTCAATATCCCCAGCTTCAGCGTGATCTTCCCATATGTCTCCATTCCAATTTTCATACCACTCCTTCCCATCAATTCTCTCCCTTTAACAAAAGACACCCAGCAAGGTTAGGAATTAAATTTCTGTTGTAATTCAGCCACTCACTAGGTGAGAATCTGGGTTTGTTTTCTAGCAATTTCAGCTCTGCAGTTGCAGGAAATAGGGATTTCTTCATGGCAGATACAGAAACTTTCAGGTCATTTTTATAGTACTTGATTTGGGAATTTGGATATTTGAGTTCGTCCTTTTCTTTTGCGACTTTATTCAATGCAATTAGAAGCAACCAGCCAATCTCATTATACTTGTTAATTTAATAAAAATGTTCTAAGTTATCAAACACATGGTTACTGTTACTCAGAACCTTCCTCTTATAAATATTTGATTAGGAGTATACAATTGTGATATTTTGAATGCCTATATTGCCACATGTTTTATTCTGTTTGGGCTACTCTAACTAAATACTGTAAACAGGGTGATTATAAACAACAGAAATTTATTTCTCACATTTCTGGAGGCTAGAAAGTCCAACATTAAGGTGCTGGAAGATTCTGTGTCTGCTAAGGGCCCACTTCCTTGTTCATATAGCGTAGAGCAGCAGCTTCTCGCTGTGCCCTCACGTAGTGGAAGAGACAAGTCCTCTCTGTAGCCTCTTTTATAAGGTCACTAATCCCACTCATGAGGTCTTCACCTCATCTAAACCTAAACACCTCCCGAAAGGTTACACCTCCTAATACCATCAAGCTGGTGATTAGGGCACAAAATATGAATTTTTGGGAGACATACGGCACCACATCATGCCATGAAATATAAGTGTTCCCTTTAGTACTGGAAATAGAGTCACTATTGCCTTTAAAACTAATAAGATTAGAAAACAAATTCTAAGAACCCCAGAACCAATTGAGAAAACTCATCCTTAAGATTCTGTTCCTCTAGAATCTCTCTCTGTACCAAAATATGTATTAGCCAGGGTTCTCCAGAAAAACAAAAACCAACAAGATAAATGATAGATAGATAGATAATAGATAAATAGACATAAAAATATAGACATATATGAATATATGGGGAAAGGAAGACAGACGGGGGTGGGGAGAGAGAGAGAGAGGAGAAACAGATAGACGTAAAAGAGATTGATTGACTGAGAGGGAGAAATTTATTTTAAGAAATTGGCTAATGCAATCATGGGGGCTGACAAGTTTGAAGTATACAGGGCAGGTCAGAAGGCTAGGGAAGCAGGGATGAGTTGATGTTTTAGTCTTGAGTCTGAAGGCATTCCAGAGGAAGAATTTCTTCATTCTCAGGGGATCTCAATTTTTTCTCTTAAGGTCTTCAACTAATTTGATGAAGCTTATTCACAGTTTGAAGGGCAATCTACCTTGCCCAAAGTCTGCTTATTCCATCTGTCCTGTCACCCCCTGTGGCCACCATCTTCAGGCCACTCCACTTAGAGGTCTGGTTTGGAAATTTGGTTTCAGGCTCCACCCCACTCTGGGCCCAAGGATTCTCGAAACGGGGTGCAGCTGGCTAGTCCCCAGCACTTCCTTGCACCATGGACGGAGTGAGGAGAGCAAAACCTTCTGAGTGACAGACCTGCATCTGCGGGTCTCTGGAGCTTAAGAGGTAGATTGAAGCTTACCCACCCAAGTCGCCCTTCCAAGCCTTAACTACCTCCTGCCTCCCAGGTCCTGAATCTGCCCCCCAGTTCAGTTCGGCTTGCCATCTGCACGGTCCCAAGCATCTGGAGAGTCCTTCTACCTATACGAGCCCAGAGATAGCTGCTGTCTGTGAGCAGGAAGCTTTCTGTGGATATAAGGCCAGGTTCCTAACACACCAGGGTGCATCCCATCCCACAGATTCGAGTCAGACAGCAAACACTGTATTGCTTCTCAACCACCCAGGCACCCTTGCCCTCATCTGGGGACTTCAACAACCCTGGCCTCAGCCTTCCCACCCACACACTGACATTTCTCAACTTTGACTCAAACTGTAGAAGCCACAGGAGTCCAGTGGGTCCTGGGACTTTCTGCATGACTCCTGAGCCTGGTCATTTTGGGTGGTCAGCCTCCCAGAGAAAAGGTTGATCATGACCAGAGGGTGGACTTTCCCCCACTCAGAATCTTTTTGCTCCCCTTCCCCTACCTCTCCCACAGCTGCAGAGAGAGAAAAGAGAGCTGCCACATGGAGGTTCCCACAGGAAGTGGGGCTCAGAACTTCCCTTCTAGGGCCCTGCAGTGGTCTGAAATGTGTATAGACTGTGAGCTCCCTGCTTGCCAGTCCCTCCTGACTGCTGCTTGCCTGGCAGCCCTAACAGAACAAGACAGGCCCCAAGGCGGTGGGGCTTCGAACCACTGTGGGCACCCCATGGGTGACACAGGACCAGCATTCTTTTCCCTGGCATGGTCAGGGATTGATCTCTGAGGTCCTGTGAACAAACCCACAGACCAGATCCCATACACCCTGGTCTTGAACACATTGCCCAGGGGGATAGAGGGGATATTTGAGAATTTGACTCACAAAGTGCGGGTGCCTGCAGGAGGAGAACTGGGGGGAGAGAGCAGTGTGGGTCCTAGCTGCAGTGAGCTAGTAGGGCATCCCTCCTGCCTTGGGAGGATGATGCTCCCAGCTCAGGCTGGGACACTAACCAAGGAACCTCCCTGCCTGCATCTCAGTCACTGGCAAGGTTGGCTGACTGGAGGTCCTACCTGCAGGCAGAGGGAGGCCTGTGAAAAACTTAGAAATAGGAAAAGGTTGAAAGGAGCAAGGCCTTCTCCAGATGACTGGATTGCAGGTCTCAGATAGCCCCACCTACACACGTAGATGCTCTGGTTAAGTGGGGCCACTCCAGCGCCACCCTCAGGCAGCTCAGCCCAGAGGCAGATAATGGTTCTTTAACCCCAGCATATCCCTTAACAACATCTGAAGAGCCTGAGAGCAGGCTCACCCAACCTAACCCAGCCCAACCTCATTTCCTCACCCACCTCAGTTGTGGTGGTGAATAAATTCCAGGTGTTGGGACTCACCTGGAAGTCCCAAGGTCCCACCCACTACCAAGGGCATCAGGGTCCTCCCTCCCAAGGAACTAGACCTGATCACAGGACCTAAAAACAACATTGCAGTTTGTTCCTTCTGGCAAGAGCCACCTACTGACAGGGAGGTCAAGTTGCATGCCCTTTTACTGCATCTACTAACTCATAATACAGGAGGTAGTTGGTTCTCACCCACAAGCACCACTTATTGGCTCAGAGCTTAAACAGGGTGTGTCATTATCTAAATAAAAGAAAATAAGTAAGAAGCAGCAACTATTCCAGATGAGAAGAAACCAGTGAAAGAACTCTGGAAACATGAAGAATCAGAGTGAAGGGTCACCACCAAAAGGGAACACCAGCTCCCTAGCAATGGGTACCAACAAAACACAAAATATAGAAATGACAGATGTAGGATTTCAAGCACAGATTGTAAGGAAATTTAATGAAATACATGACAAAATAGAAATCCAACACAAAAAGACCACAAAAACAATACAGGAAATGAATGAAAAATTCACCAAAGAAATTAAAGTATTAAAGAAAAATCAAACAGAACTCCTAGAAATGATAAACTCTTTCAAGGAATTACAAAACACAGTGGAAAGCCTCAAGAACAGGTTAGATCAGGCAGAAGAAAGAATCTCAGAGCTTGAAGACAGCACCCTCCAATTAAACAAGTCAGTCACAGTGATAGAGCAGAGAAGCAAGAGGAATGAGCAAAGTCTACAAGAAATGTCAGATTACGTATAAAGGCCTAACATAAGAATCATAGGCATCCCTGAGGGTGAAGAAGAAAATACACAAGGATTGGGTAATCTATTTGAAGGAATAATTGAGGAAAATTTCCCTGGCCTTACTGGAAATTTAGAGATCCAGGTACAAGAAGCTCATAGGACTCCTAGAAGACTCAACACAAAGAGGAATACACCACGACATGTAGTAATCGGACAAGCCAAAATAAACATGAAAGAGGCACTCTCATGAGCAGTGAGGTGAAAGCAATAGGTAACTTACAAAGGAAAACCCATCAGATTAACAGCAGACTTCTCAACTGACACCCTTCATACAAGAAGGGATTGGGGCCCCATCATCAGTTTTCTCAAGCAAAATAATGCCCAACCTGGAATTTTGTATCCTGCAAAACTAAGTTCCATATATGAAGGGGAAATTAAGACTTTCCCAGACAAGCAAACACTGAGGGAATTTGTCAAGATGAGACCTGCCCTGCAGGAAGTTCTCAGAACAGTGTTATTCACAGAGCATCTCAAGAAACACTTACCAATGTAAAATTTCTCAAAGGCCAAAGACTAAAGGCTAGATACCACAATGGCTGGAGAGATAAAACAAAACAACAAAGTTCAACTTGACAGGATGAATAAAAATCCACCCCACTTATCAATTCTCTCAATAAACATGAATGGCTTGAACTGCCCACTGAAGAGACACAGACTGGCTGAATGGATAAATATACACAAGCCAAGTATCTACTGTCTTCAGGAAATGCATCTAACCCACAAGGACACATACAGACTCAAGGTGAAGGGATGGAAAATAATTTTTCATGCTAATGGAAACCAAAAGAAAGTGGGAGTAGCAGTTCTCATACCAGATAACTTATTCTTCAAATTAACAAAAGTAATGAAAGACAAAGATGGTTACTATATAATGGTAAAGGGAACAATTCAACAAGAAGATATAACAAGCTGAAATATTTATGCACCTAACACAGGAGCACCCAGATTCATAAAGCAAATCCAACTTGATCTAAACAAAATGATAGACAGCAGCACCATAATAGCTGGGGACATCAACACCCCGCTGATTGAACTAGACAGATCCTCCAAACAGAAAATAAATAAAGAAACAAGGGACATAAACAGACCTCTAGAACACATGAATCTAACAGACATTTACAGAACATTCTACCCAAAAATCACCAAATATACTTTCTTCTCACAAGTGCACAGGACATTCTCTAAGGTAGATCACATCCTAGGGCACAAAACATGTCTTAACAAATTAAAAAAAATAGAAGTTGTACCATGCATCTTCTCAGACCACAGGGGAATAAAATTAGAAATGAACTCCAACAGAAACACTCATCTCTACACAAAGTTATGGAAACTAAACAACCTACTGCTGAATGATTTTCAGGTCAAGGAGGAAATAAGGATGGAAATCAAAAGATTCTTTGAAATAAATGATAATGGAGACACAAATTACCAAAATCTCTGGGACACAGCTAAAGCAGTCCTGAGAGGAGAATTCATAGCCATGAATACCTACATGCAAAAGATGGAAAGATCACAAATCAACAATCTAATGAATCATCTCAAAGACCTGAAAAAGGATGAGCAAACCAATCCCAAACCCAATAGAAGAAAAGAAATAACCAAGATAAGAGCAGAATTAAATGAAATCGATTATAAAATATCTATATGGAAGATTAATAAAACAAAAAACTGGTTCTTTGAAAAGATAAACAATATTGACATTTATCTTGCTAGATTAACCAGAAACAGAAGAGAAAGGACTCTAATAAGCTCAATTAGGAATGATAAAGGAGAAATTACAACTGATACCACAGAAATACAAAATATCATCTCTGAATACTATAAAAATCTCTATGCACAAAAACTTGCAAATGTGGAGGAAATGGACAAATTCTTAGAAATACATAGCCTACCTAGGCTAAATCTGGAAGATGTAGATTTCCCGAACAGACAAATATCAAGTACGGAAATAGAAGCACTTTTAAAAAACCTTCCTTAGAAAAAAAGCCCCAGACCAGATGGCTTCACATCAGAATTATTTCAGACCTACAAAGAAGATCTGGTGCCTATCCTGCAGAAATTATTCCACAACATTGAGAAGGAAGGAATCCTCCCCAATACCTTTTACAATGCCAACATCACCCTGATACCAAAGCCAGGTAAGGACCCAACAAGAAAAGAAAACTAAAGACCAATATCCCTTATGGATATAGATGCAAAAATTCTCAATAAAATACTAGTAAATACAATTCAGCAGCTAGTCAAAAAATAATCCATCACAACCAAGTAGGCTTCATCCCAGAGATGCAAGGATGGTTCAACATACACAAATATATAAAAGTAATCCATCACATAAATAAAAGTAAAAACAAAAACCATATGATCCTCTCAATAGATGCAGAAAAAGCATTTGAAAAATTTCAGCACCCTTTTATGGTAAGAAGGCTTAACAAAATAGGCATAGACGGGACTTACCTCAAAATGATAAAAGCCATATACGACAAACCCACAGCCAGCATCATACTGAATGGGGAAAAATTGAATGCATTCCTGCCTAGAACTGGCACCAGGCAAGGATGCCTTCTATCACTGCTTCTATTCAACATAGTGCTGGAAGTCCTAGCTAGAGCAATCAGACAAGAGAAGGAAATCAAGGGCATCCAAATGGGACCAGACGAGATCAAAATATCACTCTTTGCAGATGATATGATCTTATATCTTGAAAACCCCAAAGACTCTACCATGACATTATGGGAATTGATAAATAAGTTCAGCAAAGTCTCAGGATTCAAAATCAATGCACACAAATCAGTAGCATTCATATATGCCAACAACATTCAAACTGAGAACCAAATCAAAGACTCAATATCTTTCACAATAGCAACAAGGAAAATAAATACCTATGAATATATTTAACTAAGGAAGTGAAGGATCTCTATAGGGAGCACTATGAAACACTGAGGAAGGAAATTGCAGAGGATACAAACAGATGGAAAATTATACCATGCTCAAAGATTGGCAGAATCAACATTGTTAAAATGTCTATACTACCCAAAGTGATCTACAGATTCTATTGAATCCCTATCAAAATACCAACAGCATTTTTCACAGATGATGAAAAAATAATTCTACACTTTGTATGGAACCAGAGAAGACACTGTATAGCCAAAGCAACCTTAAGTAAAAAGAACAAAACTGGGAGGCATCAATCTACCAGACTTCAAGCTATACTACAAGGCTATAGTTACCAAAACAGCATGGTACTGGCACAAGAACCGAGACACAGACCAACGGAACAGGACTGAGAACCCAGACATAAAACCATCCACATATAGCCATCTGATATTTGACAAAGCAGACAAAAACATACACTGGGGAAAAGAATCCCTATTTAGTAAATGGTGCTGGGAAAATTGGATAGCCACATGTAGAAGACTGAAACAGGATCACCACCTCTCACCTATCACAAAAATCAACTCACGATGGATAACAGACTTAAACCTAAGACATGAAACCATAAGAATTCTAGAAGAAAATGTTGGAAAAACTCTTATAAATGTTGGCCTAGGCAAAGAATTTAGGTTGAAGACCAAAAGCACTCACAGCAGAAACAAAAATAAACAAATGGGACCTGACCAAATTAAGAAGCTTCTACACAGCCAAAGAAACTATTGCTAGAGTGAATAGACAACCTACAGAATGGGAGAAAATATTTGCAGGCTATACATCCCTTGAAGGGCTGATAAGTAGAATCTATATAGAACTCAGGAAAATCAGTAAGAAAAAATCAAACAACCCCATTAAAAAATGGGTAAAGGAAATGAACAGAAACTTTCTAAAGGAGATGATAGAAAAATGGCCAAGAAGCACATGAAAAAATGCTCAACATCTCTAGTCATCAGGACAATGTAAATTAAATCCACAATGAGATATCATTTACCTCCAGTGAGAATGGCTTTTATCAAAAAGTCCCAAAACAACAAATGCTGGTGTGGATGTGGAGAGATAGGAACACTCATACACTGCTGGTGGGACTGCAAACTAGTACAACCTCTGTGGAAAGTATTATGGAGATACCTCACAGAACTAAAAGTAGACCTGCTGTTTGATCCAGCAATCCCACTTCTGGGCATCTACCCAAAGGAAAAAAAGTCATCCTATAATAAAGAAATCTGCTCATGAATGTTTATAGGAGCACAATTCCCAATTGCACAGATGTGAAAACAACCCACATGCCCATCATTACAGGAGTAGATTAATAAAATGTGGTATATATATACCGTGGAGCACTACTCAACCACAAAAAACAATGGAGAACTAACATCTCTTGTATTATCCTGGATGGTGCTGGAGCCCATTCTTTTAAGTGAAGTATCTCAAGAATGGAAAAACAAGCACTACATGTACTCATTGATCAACATGCATTGATCAATCATTGGTACTGATTGACCAACACTTATGTGCACATATGCAAGTGGCAATTATTGGGTGTTGGGCCAGAGGAAGCGGGGAGGAAGGGAAGGTAAATTCATACTGTTGGCTGTGGTACGCACTGGTGGTGGATGAAGACGTTTGTAGCTATGACTTGGTCAGCACACAGGCAATGTATGTAACCTCAACGTTTGTACCCCATAATATTCTGGAATTAAAAAAAAAACAAATAATAGACTAGAAAAAAAATAAAATAAAAATAAATAAATAAAAAGTCTGCTTATTTAAATGTTAATCACATCTAAGAAATACCTCACAGCAACATCTAGACTGCTGTTTGTCCAAATAACGGGGAACTGTACCTTAGACAAGTTGACACATAAAATCAACCAGCACGTCAATAGTGAACAATTGGAAATTTAAATAAAAATACCATTTACAGTTGTATCCAGATGCATGAACTATGAAGGGATAAATTTAATGATATACAAGCAAAACCTGTGTAGTAAAAACTAATGGTGAAAGAAATAGTTTTTATGAACACAAGTCTCAATACTGATAGAATGTGAATACACAATGTTGAACCCTAGGTTCAACAAAATGACTATCAAAATCCCAATAGTTTTTTATGTAGAAACTGAAAGTCATCTCTAAAATTCAAATAGAAAAAAAAGGTGTGGCTTCCACAAGATTTTTGAAAAGGAGAATAAAGTTGGAAAACATACTTCTTGATTTCAAGACTCACTCAAAAGTCGTAGTAAAACTTTTGATACTGTCTAAAG
This sequence comes from Daubentonia madagascariensis, assembly GCA_023783475.1. Lineage (NCBI taxonomy): Eukaryota > Metazoa > Chordata > Mammalia > Primates > Daubentoniidae > Daubentonia > Daubentonia madagascariensis. The sequence goes on from JAKFHU010000166.1 coordinate 3,147,208, forward strand.
TTTAAATATATAGACTAATGGAACAGATTAGAGAGTGAATTAACAGAAACATATATATATACATATATATATATTTACTATATATATATATAGTAAATTGATCTTCAGCAAGTTACTAAGGTAATTTAATGGGTAACAGGTCTTTACAACAAATGGTGCCAGAATAATTAAACACACACTCACATGAACAAACACACACACAAAGAACTTTTATCCTTATTTTATACCATACATAAAAATTAGCTGAAAATGTATCAAAGACATAAATATGAGTTAAAACTATAAAGAGTCTAGAATAAAATATAGGATAAAATCTTTTCAACCTTGGGGAGGGCAAAGATTTCTTAAGATAGGACACAATTAGCACAAATCAAAAATTAAAAACTAAACTAATTGTCATCAAAACAAAACTGTTTTACTCATAAAAATATACAGAAAAGCTAGAGACTGGAAAAAATTATACATGTATACATATGTGTGTGTATTCATATGCATATGCATATATATATATATGATAAAGGTATTTTATTCAGAATATATAAAAATTCTTGAAATGTAATCATGAGAAGACAAGCGAATAAAAAAATTGCCAGAAAATATGCATTGCCACATCACCAAAGAAAATACAAACTTTACAAACAACTACATGAAAAAAAATGCTCAACATCATTGGATGTTTTCAGGAGGAGGAGAATGACACCAGATTAAGACTTGTATTTATAGGAATGAGTGAAGAACACCAGAAATGGTAAATGGGTGTAACTATAAAAGAAAAAAAAACCTGCCATCTTTATGGATGTCAGCTGTAACTGCCATCTTCTGAAGGCCCAGATATACTAGACATCCAAAATGGCTAACTTACGTGGCTGGCAGTGAATTCTGGCTGTTAGCTGGGAACTCAGCTGAGTCTTTGGAAGAGAGTATTCGCACATGGGCTTTCCATGTGGCTTGGGCTTCTTACAGCATGATAGATGGATTCTTAGAGTTTTTCAAGAGCAAGTTTTTTAATTGAAGCTCCAAAGAGAGCTTCAATGCTTCTTTTGACCAAGTGTACTGGGAAGAAAATCTCTAAGTCCAGCCTAGATTCAAGCGGTAGATAATTAGACACCACTGCTTGATAAGGAGTGCAGCATGAATGTACAAGGAGGGAAATGATTGTTGATAACCTTCTTTGTCTATATATCATGACTGATACTACTGAAAGCTGAACAAGGATATTGTACAACTAGAACTCTTGTGCACTACTATAATATTAGGAGTGTAAAATGGTACAATAACTTTGGAAACTGTTTTACATTTTCTAATAAAACTAAAAAAAATAAAATCTTCCATATGATTTAGCAAGTTTACTCCTAGGGATTAACCTAACATATTAAAAAAGTACACAAAAAGATGTGTACAAGAATACTTACAGAACTTTTATTTGTACCCTAACTGGAAATAACTCCGAAGTCCATCAACATGATAATGGATAAAGAAATTGCATTTACAGGAAGGAACAAAGAACACTAAAATGGTAAATATGTGTGTAAATATAAAAGAAAAATACCATCATCTTTATGGACGTCAATTGTGATTGTCATCTTCTGAAGGCTTAAATATACTAGACATCCAAGGTGGCTAAGTCACATGGCTGGCAGTGGATAAATAACTCCAAAGTCCATCAACATGATAATGGATAAACTAGTAATAAAAAAAAGTGAAATACTGTTATATAAAACAAAATAGATGAATCTCAAAGCCAATATTTTGAGTGGAAGAACCCAGACCCAAAAGAGTACATATTATATGACTCTCTTCATATGAAATTCAAGAACAGGAAAACTATTCTATATTAATAAAATTCATAGTAGTAGTTGCTTATTGGGGTTAGAGATTGGGTATTACAGGGACATGAGGGAACATTCTGGGATAATAAGAATGTTTTATATTTTGAATGTGTGAATATATACATGAGTATATTTATTTATAAAAACTCAATGAATTGTACACCTAAGATCAGTACATTTGACTGCATGTAAATTTTACCTCAAAATAAAAAATATAAATAAATATTCAACTTCAGATTGTAGGTTTGCTCTTTGTAGTTTATGACTTAGCAATTATGAAGTTTTCCATGTATTCTAGAATTAAGCAAATAAAATAAATTGAGGATAATGAAAGCCAGGTTTCTCAATATTGCAAAAGGGAACTATAAATATGGAAAAGAAAAGATGAGAATAAACCCCGTAGTTTTAGATGAAATTGAGAGATATCATGAACACATAGATTTTAAGAGATAGATATAAAATTAAATCAAGTAGATATAGAAATATACGGGGATATATAAATATATGTAGAATGTGTACGCACACATATATATTTCCTGGCCTGCTGAAAAGGCCTATGAGCAATGAACACACCTGGTAAATTTTTAAGTGCCATTCCCCATTTTAAAAAGTTCCAGGTTTCCTTAAAGAAATGGCTGATTCCAAGGCTGCTTCAGCAAATGTACAAGATGAGCATGGAACATGTTACTGTATCAGAAATTTTAAAATTAAGCAAATAATATTGAGTACATGTCAAAAGTATACTAAGACTATATGAGGATAAAAGTATATAATAATAATAATAGATTATAGCTCATTAAATAAAATGCAAATCCATGAGTCCATGATATAAATACATAAATAAAAATAATTGAATAAGGAAATCATTGCAGGAAATGGGAAAGGTAACATATACAGTGAAATACCACCTAAGAAATATAGAAAAAAATATGGAATTAGAAAATCATCAAAAGACACTAAAATAAGTGGGAAAAAACTTTGATGAACACCAGGATATTTACATAGCCTCAAAGTGTCTCCTCACAAATTACTTATTTATTTATTTATTTTTAGACATAGTCTGGCTCTGTCACCCAGGCTGGCGTGCAGTGACATGATGATAGCTTACTGTAGCCTTGAACTCCTGGGTTCAAGCCATCCCCCTGACTCAGCCTCCTGAGTAGCTAGGATTATGGGTGTGCACCACCATGTTAATTTAATTTTTTTAATTTTTTTGTAGAGACGAGGTCTCACTATGTTGCGCTGACTGGTATTGAATTACTGGCCTCAAGCGATCCTCCCATCTCAACCTCAGTTTTACTTTCTTAATGAACCTCCGCACTATTTTCCATAATGACTGTAGTAATTTACATTCCCACCAAACAATGTGTAAGAGTTCCCTTTTCACTGCATTGTGGCCAGCATTTGTTATTTTTTATTTGTTTGACAAAAAACTGGGGTGAGATATCTCATTGTGGTTTTGATGTGCATCTTCCTGATGATTAGTGATGTTGAGTATTTTTTGATATACTTATTGGCCATTTGTATGTCTTCTTTTCAGAGATATTTATTCATCTCATTTGCCCATTTTTTAATTAGATTATTTGGGTATTTTGCTATTGAGTTAAGTTTCTTGTATATTCTGGATATTAATCTCTTGTCAAATGAATAATTTGCAAATATTTTCTCCTGTTCTGCTGACTGTCTGTTAATTGTTTCCTTAGTTGTACAGAGGCTTTTTAGTTTTACATAATTCCATTTTTGCTTTTGTGCTTTTGAGGTCTTCTCCATAAAATTTTTGCTAGACCAATGTCATGTAGTATTTCCCTTATATTTTTTCTAGTAGTTTCATAGTTTTGGGTTTTACCTTTAAGTCTTCAGTCCATTTTGAGTTGATTTTTGTATATGATGAGAGATAGGGGTCTATGCATAGGGATATCCAGTTTTCCCAGCATCATTTACTGAAGAGATTTTCCTTTCCCCAATGAACGTGCTTGGTACCTTTGTTGAAAATCAGTTGTCTATACATATTCTAATTGAGAATCTTACAGTGCATAGTTTATATCCAAAGCTATTTTATCATAAAGTGCTTGCTCTAAGGACATTGGTTTCTGCAGACCTCAACAGTTTTATAATAGAGAATGTAATTTTATGTGTTAATGTGTTTATCTAGAGATCAATGTTCAATGCCTGGGGCTAGTTACACATATGCACACACAGAATTACAAATAGGATTAATTGAATATGAGCCAAATGATTGTTAAAAATATTCTGTAGGCTCATAAATAAAAACTTACAAAAAATAGAATGCTTTTTGACTCCAAAACCTCCTACCAAATAATTGAATTAAGCCTATGAGAAAACCATTCCTATTTTAATGAATAACTTTATTTCACAAGAGTCACAGCATACTAAATAAAGGTAGGAATACAAGAGATTGTTTACTTTCTTTAGTCCCCAGAACATATGGTCTTCTATTTCCTTGTCAAAGGTCCCCAGGTTTTGATTTAACCAACCTCTTGGACAACACTTCTAAAAAATTTCATTAATACATTTAGAGCTATCAAGCAATTAGTTTATAAAATATAACTCTAAGAAGCTAAATATTCATATGAATATTTTTAAAGCCTTAACTATTTTTCAAAATAGTTTTAGTTTATTTCAAGAGCAACTTTAGTTAGTTCAAGTTTCCAAACTTGCATCATTATTAAATTTGTATATGTAACTTTGTGATATCAGGAACTATAATATATTTTTTTTCTGTATCTCTTGCCACTAGCACAATTCCTGACACATAGTCAGCATTCATTAAATATATGTTGAATGCATGAATGAATTTAATGAATGAATGATACATTCATTACTTTACTGATATCCTATACCCAGAAAGATTTAAGTAAGATTTAAGTAAGTTAATAGTAAACACAAGGCAGAAGTTGGTTATAAGGGTAATGGAAAAACTATCTTCCTAAGGGAATACATAAAACAATAATTATTTAGTTAAATATAGTTTTAGGTTAGTATTATATATCAGTTTCTCAGAGGTGATATGTAATCATAGTGGAAGTGCTATGTAAAGATGGCTAGGTATACCAATGGGAAGATGGCCTAGTAACATTGGGAAGAATGAAATAGTCAAATAGTTGTTAGCTTAATTAGCTCGAAAAGAGAAGAGTGTAGAGAATGGGTTCAACCATAAAAGTAGGTAAATAAACCATTAAAACTGGTACAATCAGCAAATTATATGAAAACAATAAGATGCCTAAAATTCTACTCATTGAGGTATATAAAATTTGTAATACTCACTGCAAGGATGATTATTACTCTTAAAATTGGTTATTTTGAATTTCTGTACTATGTAAACTTAAAAATTTGAATTCGGCAATCCATGTCTCCATGACAAGCTAATACAATCTTGAAGGAAAACCATTCTCCTACCTGATGCTTTCTTCCATGTAGATACATAATGCATGGATCCCAGGCCTTACTTTTACTATGGAAGATCATGGGCTACATAGTGACTTTCTCTGCATTGTGGAATTTTTTGAAGGATCCTCTGCTAAACTTGGCCGCATCTGTCCTTGGAACAATAATTAGCTGCAATAATTTCCACTCTAGCTCTTGTTCATTAGTATACCTAGTGGGCATTGCCCCATATGGAACGATTCACTAGTGTACTTACGAAAGCTTATCAAAGTCTTGTATTTGGGTGTCCAATAGCAAATTCCAATAATTAGTGATTTGACCACCACACAGTAATGCTACAGAAGTGAAGAAGCGTTTTACTGCGTTAGTGTCCAAATGGTATATCATTCCCAATGAAAGCCAAAACAAGTAAACAAGTGTTAATTCCACAGTTAGGTTGTCAACAGATAACCAATGTCCGATTGAAGAAGAATTACTCATTTACTGCTCTATAATCACAACCTCGCATCCAATAACACAATACAAAATTAAAAATAACATTTATCTTCCTTGTTCATTTGAAATAAGAAAAATGAGGATTTGAAATATTAACTACCTCGGTAAGGACCACATAGCTCTTATATGGCAGAACCAAAATTTGAACCCAATTTTATCTGCTCCCAAATCTTGTTCCCTCAAGCCTTATGCTTAGTGAAACTATATGTTTTTGTTTGTCTGGGACGGTCCTAATTAAAGTATTTTGCTCCAACTTCCCATACAGTTATCACCCTTGAGGAATCCAGGGAATGTCACCCCAAAATATGGTACACTGGTATACTGATTATTTTAAATTAAAGACTCTTGGAGGTCAGCAGATGCCAGAAGAGGCTTTACGCTGATATTCTCTTATCTGTCAAAAGACCAGATCCACTGAAGAGGAAAATAAGTACCTTCGGTCCCTTCCCTGAGTTTTCATTAACTAAACTCTTATTGCAGGGAGGAAGACTGAGGAATGTAACTTTACCAGGACAAATTTTGTCATGAGTCATTTTCCTCCCCCAGGAACATTCAATTCTCCAAATCTGTTACTAACCATTGTCTGAGCATTAGGTCCATTCATTCCCCCTAAAAATCATTTACTTCCTTTCAAATTGCCACATTCCCCTATTTCTCCTTCCCTTATGAGGAAGGGTATATAAGCATCTGGACCTCATTGATTATGGGGTAATCATTCTCCTGTGATTTTCCCCCATCCATGTTAAATAAATTTGTATGCTTTTTCTCCTATTAATCTGCCTGTTGTAAGTTCATTTTCACCAAACCTTTAGAAGGCAGAAGGGAAGTTTTTTCCCTTTCTCCCCTACACCCTCTTTCACTCTCAAGAGTTTCTCAGTTTGGGTAATAAATAAAATGGTCATCCTAATTGTGCTATACAACCTTCTTGCTGTATTCTGCTACCTTTGGGGAGTATGCTGACTTTTTGTAACTTTTTTAACCTATTAACTTTAACCAGTTTTATGTTTCTATGTCCTAACTATATCTTCCATGAGATAGCTGGCTTATTAGAAAATGAATAGCTGGCTTATTAGAAAATGAATTCATACTCTTCTGATTGACAACTATACTTTTTCTGAGAGTATCTGGAGACACTGAAACCAACCAAATGACTCTAATGGTAGGATGTTCAGCATCCATGAAATAATACTATTTTTTAGGCAGTCTATACCTTGGACATTCCTCATATCATGTCACTTGCTACTTCTGTATAAACAGGTCTGTATTACATAAGCATCATACTTAAACTTTACATTGAATTGAATTAATTTGCCACTGTACTTATTAAGGAATATAATAATGTTTGACAGTGTATGGCATCTGCATATTTGAAGGTTATTCACACTTGTAAATAAGGTATTTTTCTACAAAAATAATAATAAATTAGGCAAAATGAAATAGCTTATAACCATGGCTTTAAGATAAAATGTAAATTATTTTCCTTGGGACAAGAGTCTGCAAGATAATAACTCACCTCATAGGTGTTGTATTTTTTCCTATACAAAAGGTTTTCTCTATCTCTGTGGTGGTTTTGAAACATGGACAATAAATTCTTTGACACTCCTGCCAAAGAAAGTTGATATCTCTGTCTGCTATCCTTGAATTTGGATTCTGCAGTTGTTTGACAACAAAATACAATCATACAATCACTTGCCATTTTCTGGGCTGAAATCTTAAGAAATTTGCAGATTCCTCTTATCTTTTGAGATGGTTACGCTTGGAACCTAGAGACCATGCTGTGAAGAAGCCCAAGCCACCCTGTGGAGAAACCCACATACAAAGGAACCAACAGCCACCATTAGCTTACCAGCATGTCTGTGATCCAACCTGGAAATGTATACGCCAGTTCCTATGGAGTTGCCCCAGATGATGCTACATGGAATAGAGATGAGTTGTCCCCACCATGCCCTGACAAAATTGCACATTTTAAGAAAAAATAATTGATTGTGTTGTTTTAAGCCACTGAATTTGGGGTGTTTTGTTATACAGCAAGGATAACCAGAGCAAAGTCATTTTTTAAAAAGAACTTACTTTGAGTTTGTGAAACAGTTAAATTTGAAATGAAAAATGCATCAATAAACACAAAAAGAAAAGAACAAAATAAAATGTAATCTCCTTTAGAGACAAAAACTGTATAACTGAAATATCTTCCTTGTCCAACATGCACCTTTTTAATGATATGTTTCAGTTCCTGAAGTAGAATTGTAGGGCAGTCTTCATTTCAAAACACAAGGACAAAGGTACATTTTGTTGTGAAGTAAATTGTTTTCATCACTTGTTCTAACAGTCTCTTCAACTCTTTTTCATTGAACTTTTAATATTCAAGAAATGAAGTCATTTTATTTTAGTCAGTAATGAATTTTATTATAGGGTCAGTTTCATTAAAAAATGTATTAACATGAGAAATTCAATCACCATGGTCTTCCAAGTACGAAAAAGGAAGTATATTATTGATATATCACCCTCAGAATTCTTCAACTAGGGATTCATTTATAGTTTCCTTTAGCAGATGAGACAAGAATCACTCTTTGTGGCTAAACATTCAGAAAGAAAGCTATTTAATATCTAGTCTAGGATTACAAAGATTTTTATACAAGCTGAAATATGAAATACTTGTGATAAAGGCACAGATCCTTCAAAGGAAACAAATGCCAACTTTTTGCACTGCTGTCTATCACTCTATTAAAAAAAGTGAAAAATGTTCAAGGACTTCTGACTGAATAAGATATTTTTATAATATTCAAAAGAATACTAACTTTTCTTTTATTCAAGTCTTTTTTTCCTAACAGTTGAGGTAAGATAATACCAAGTAAAAATGAATTGACTGACATTTCTATACGACGATTTATAACAGGCCTTGCATTTAGCTGTAAAGAAGCATATTCTCTAGATACACACTGACTATTATACATGTATGCCTGAACGCATGGCAGCGGAATGATTTTTTTTTCAGTTCTTAATTCCTATTACTATGGTTGGACTTACAAGTGAAGAACTCATCATTGCAAGCTCTACTTCCTGCAGCTCCCCAACCAAAGCATCCAATGTCTATTACCTCTTCTGACTCATTCTTCAAGTTTTCTTTTTTTTTCTTTTCCCATGAAACCCAAATGCACATAGACATACAATCTCTTAGACAAGCTTCAGGTACCCTATACCTGGAATATTCCAATTTGCCTCAGTCTCATGGGTTTAGTTTTCCCACCTCATTCCTAAAATTCCTTGTGCAATCCAAATATGTTCCTTTTGCCAAGATTATTTCAATTAACAAGTAACTGCTTACTGCATTTTTGAAATTTTAAAGTAAAATTAAAATTCCTATACTGTCTACCAAGTAATGATTTACATTTTCTGCTATTTTCTGTTCCCTACAAGCAAACCTGATAAAAGAATCTTTAATGTATAAATATTTTTAAATAATATAATAACTAATAACAAGTTATTGAGCACTTACTGTCTGTCCTCTGATTTGTAAGGACCTCCACTCCATTAAAATCTCTCTGTTTTCCCACATATCAGCATCCCTTAGTTTTTACTTCCCACACAATGAAGATTAATTAGATTTATCCATCTTTAATTAACTTTATTCCATTTACTTATCTTTTTCTTACACCTCTAGTCTTCCAGTATGAAAATTGCTGATGATCCAATCCAGTCATTGCCATCATTAAACTTGCTACACATAATTTTTTCTACTTCTGGATACAGGCCTTCCAATGGTGGCCAGGGGAGGAGGGAGTTAAGTAATCCAGAAGATGTTATTAAGGGAGTCTCTTATCTCTAAGCTCAGAAAGCACTTGACCCCAATTCCTGACTTAGTACTACTCTAAATTAGCACCAGAATACACTCACTAATGGAAGCAGGTTGTGGAAAATTTTTTTTTCTACTCCCCAAAGAAGCTGAATCTATTCTATGGATGAATTAATAGCTTTTGCATCTGTATATACCACTGACTTTTACACAGAACCACAAAATAAATTAAGAATACATTGAGAAACATTTTGGATATGTAGTGAAAAGGCTAACTTAAAAGTCAATAAATTTGCAAATTAGTGGTTCAAAAAGCATTAGTGCAGTAACCAATGGTTTCAAATAGTTGTAATTCAGATCTCCATTAGTAATACAATCCATCATGTTAAAACAGCAAAAGACAAAGATGAGCATGTAAAAATTAATGAGCAAATAAAATTTTTGTGGCATACCACCTTAAACTTAGGTTCATAAGCTGAAAACTATAAAATCTTAAAATAGTAATTATGAATATTGAAAACAATTTCTATTTTAGGTCAAATAATTGCTTCACTTATGCTTACTTTTATTAAACCAATATTTTCTAGTAGCAATAATGCTTTTCTGAACATTTTAGTGATTTCACTCAAGTGTAATATTTCAGATTGGTCACGTCATTTCTGAATACATTAAGAGAATCATTTGAATTGTGAATAGTTACTAATATTAGCAGATGTTTCAAATATTTAAATTAGTGTACAGTATTAGTGTTTTGATAGCTGAAACAACAATATATTGGTGAAGAGTAGATTTCCCAAAAAGACAGATTTATCAATATCTATAGCTATATCCACATCCATATCCATATCTGTATCTAAATAGTGTGTATAAAGTGGTAAATATTCTTAAATTTATATCTATATGGTGTGTATAAAATGATAAATGTGTTCTTTAAGTGTGGCAGAGTTTTTCATTGTAGTTTCTTAAAAAATCCTTTCATCTTAATGACAATGAAGAATAGATCTGATTTTTTTTTTAGCTAACTGCCAAGGAACAGTTAATGCAAAGAACTCTCTAGTTGTCACAGCAAAAAGGACATTTAATCTCAATCTCATATGCATATTTTAGATTCCTGGATAAGGAAAAAAATACTTTCCCAAAGGTAAAGGACTTTTTGGCTTTTAAAATGCTGCTTTCTTAATGTTTTAGATTAAAGATCTTGATGAGAATTGTCAAAAAATTCTATAAAGTACTGAAGTTATAGAGTTATAGAGCCCTAAGAAGCGTAAACTCTGGAGACTTTTCTTTCAAATTTATTTAGCTTTCATTTTCCAACTTGGAAAAAATATACTTATCTCCAAGAAAGATGATGTTTATCTAGCCAAGGTGAGTGTGATTTTTGATCTGCCTAGCTATATTTCACACTGAAAATTTTTTAAAAAGCACATGACTGTTTCCTCAGAAACCCGCCAATGTGAAGACTCAGATGGAACCCATTCACATTTTTTTGCATTGAGATCTCAAGATTCCTTTGCAAATGGCCCTCTTGTCTAGACTAAATAGAATAATTCCTTCAACAAACACATATTTGATGCAACCAAGTTGTGCAAATAAACAGGTCAAGACACCTGTAATCATACTGTTTATAATTTACAGAGGCAGAGAGCATGAAACTGTTAGGTCAGAGCTGAGAGGAAGACACTCAAGCCTGAGATGTTGCAAAACACCATTTATTTTGGGCACCTGGGTGCAGGTGGGTGGAGGCCCAAAAGGGCGTCCACACTGACAAAGAGGAGAGTGGAGAGTTTTATAGAAGGTTTCAATGAAAGTTTGGGGAGGGGGAGTTCTCTCCTGAATAGCCCCTTATCGTTATAACCTCTGGAATCTCCAGACCCCTGTGGCTATTGTTTCACCCTCCATGTGGTCCTTATCTGAGTTCTTCATCTACCCTATTCCCAAGCAGACCCAACAGAAACATAATAAAACCCAATGAAATAAGTACTGTCACATCACAAAAGTAAGGATGATTAATTTTGATTTAAGCCAAGTAGAAAATGCTTCATTGTGTTCTCATTTTAAGTATAACCTAAAATAGGAATAGGTTTTAAATAGTCAAAAAGTTGGATAAAAGCCATTCTGGCTAAGAAAAAAATAAAACAAAATAAAATAGAGAAAGAAGGCTTGAAAATGTATAGCATATTCAGAGAAGCTTGGTTTGCTCTGTAGAAGGGGTATAGAACCTTGAATTCTCTGCTTATTATTGTACTACTATCTTGAGAATCTTACACTCTGATTTGTAACACCTATTCATAAATCCTTGGAACAGTGGTTTTCAAAATTGATTGCATACCAGAAACATGTTTGGAATCTGTTTAAACATAAAATTTCTCTACCAGACCCCAAAAGACTGATTCAGTAGCTTTGGGGTAAAGTTCAGGAATCCGTATTTTTAAAAAGTATTCCAAGTGATCCTGGTGCTGATGATCCATGGCCCACAATTTGAGAAATATCAACATTAAAAATGGTAAAAAAGGGAAGTATCTTGAGGCAAAGAATGTAATAATCAATGTAAATATATAATGATACATACAAAAAATTATTAAGGCCATACTTTTTTCCTTAAAATACATTTAGCAAAGGGATCATGTGTTGGAAGGCCATGAGTATCATACTGGGAATATATCAGCTTCTTGAACAAAGAAATAATAAGGATTGCGTTCCCCACTGTTTCCCATGATATCAGTTCTCAACTCTCTATATATTTAATTCTATATATGTACTGTCACTATCGCTTCCTTTATTTGTCTTTCATAATCTCCATTCCTGCTACCATTTCTTTAATTCAGCATTTTATTACTCTTCACCTAAATTCTTGCTACTCTAAGTATGGGCCTCCAAGCAGCACTGTTGGCATCACCTGGGAATTTGTTAGAAATAAAGCATCTCAAGATTCACCCCAAACCTCTTGAATAAGAATCTGTGTTTTTCAAAGATCACTGGTAATTTACATTCACATTAAAGTTTGAGAGGCAACTCTTCCCCTAACCAATCTTTCCCTCTTTTAATACATTCTTCCTAAAGAAATATGATCTATTCATTACCTTGCCATTGTTGCCACCAGAATGCAGTCTGGTGTTCCTCAGATAGGGTTAAAAATCTTTCACCCCCATTTCCAACTACTCTCCTTCATAATCTCTGTGTTCCAATTTAAGTGCAGTAATGCACTACATAACAACATTTTGGTCAACAATGGACCTCATATACCATGGTGGTCCCGTAAGACTATAATGGAGCTGAAATATTCCTATCACCTACTGAGGTCTTGATGATCCTGACCCTGTGTAGGCCTAAGCTAGTATATGTATGTGTGTCTTAGTTTTTAAGAAAATAATAAACTTTTTAAAATAGAAATAAGTATGTAGAATAAGAATATAAAGAGAAAACATTTCTGTACAGCTGTACCATGTATTTCTGTTTTAAGATAAGTGTTATTACAAGAGTCAAAAAGTTATTTTTTTAATTTATAAAGTAAAAAAGTTATAGTAAACTAAATTTAATTTATTACTGAAGAATTTTTAAAATAAATTTATTATAGCCTAAGTGTACAGTGTCTATAAAGTCTACAGTAGTGTGCAGTAATCTCCTAGGCCTTCACATTCACTCACCGCTCACTCACTGACTCACCCAGAGCAATTTTCAGTCCTTCAAGTTTTATTCATGGAAAGTATCCTATACAGGTATACCATTTTTTATCTTTTATACTATATTTTTACTGTACTTTTTCTACTTTTATATATGTTTAGATACACAAATACTTATCATTGTGTTACAATTTATTTTAAAAATTCTTCAATAATAATGAAAGAAAGTGATGAATGTAACTCTTAGTGTACACATTCTCAGTACTACAAAGGACTGGATGACAGTAACATTAATAATAGAAAAGTAAGGGGGGCCACTTTCAAGGTAAGATATTAGCATTTTAGAAAGTAAAGTAAAATTTAAAAATTAAATAAGTTCAAGAGGTAAATTGTACATTATCAGTGACTATATGTAGTGAATAACAATAAATTGTAGACTTGAAAACTGCTAAAAGAGTAAATTTTTATTTTTATTTTGTTTTATTTTATTTATTTAGTTATTTTTGAGACAGAGCTTTGTTGCTCTGGGTAGAGTGTCATGGCATCACCCTAGCTCTCAGCAACCTCAAACTCCTGGGCCCAAGCGATCCTCCTGCCTCAGCCTCCCAAGTAGCTGGAACAACAAGTATGCACGAGCACGCCCAGCTAATTTTTTCTGTTTTTAGAAAAGTCAGGGTCTCGTTCTTACTCAGGCTGGTCTCGAACTCCTGACCTCAAATGATCCTCCTGCCTCGGGCTCCCAGAGTGCTGGGATTACAGGCATGAGCCACCACGTCCGGCCAAGAGTAAATTTTTTGTGCTCTCACCACAAAGTAAATACATGAGGTAATGTGTGTTAATTATCTAAAATTGGCTATTCCACAACATATACATATATCAAAACATCATGTTGTGCACCATAAATATAAACAATTTTTGTCCATTAATAAAATAAGATAAAAAATATATATTTACTGACTTTAATCTTTTTCTGAATGTCAAGTATAATATGGAACTCATGTAGCTAAAAAAAAAAAAAAAGAAAGAAAGGAAAAAAGCTACTTTTAAAACAGCCAGCTGAATAATACAGTCCTTTGGAAAACACTTGCATTTTCTTATAAAGTTTAACATAAACTCATCATGACCCAGCCATTCTTATTTTGAATATTTATTAATACTCAAGTGCAATGAATAATTAGGCTCATACAAAAACCTGTATGCACATTTTTATAGTGGCTTTATTTATAATCTTCAAATATTGGAAACAAGGGAAATATCTATCATCTGGGGAATGCATAAAACTGTGTTATATCCATACCATGGGATATTACTTAGCAATAAAAAAGAATGAACAGATAGACACACACACACACACACAAAATACATAAACATTACCTTTATACCAACTAAAAATATGCTTTTCCAATTTATTTCCATTTATTATAGTTTGACATGAAGAGCTGTGTTTAAGACTGGGAGAAAAGTTACTGTTCACAGAATACCAAAAGTTAAATCCAGAATATTATCTGAGAGAAAGGTGACTGACGTGGAAAGGTGGGAAAAACTACTAAAAGACCAAATAGTTGATGGGATTTTCAGCCTCTTCAAGTTTATTTGAATAGTGAAGTTCTCAACTTCTTGAGATTTATACATAATAGAGGATCAATAAATATTTATTGAATTGAATTCAATTGAATTGCCTTGTACACCCTAAATATGATAATTCATGTTTGCTGATATGGGGGCGAAGGCAAAACTTCCCCTTCTCTCTTAGAAGGTTAGCTGAAAAATCAACTTACAATAAAGCAGATTAATAAAAGAAAAACTATCAAATTTACTTAACATATATACAAGAGAACCCCCATAAGATGAGGATTTGACTTCCCAACAAGGTTTAGAAGCTTATAAGCCTTTCAGATAAAATGGGTTATGGGAGGGGGAAAGAGGAATTCTGTAGAGGGGCAAAAAAGGACCACGCGGAAGATAAGGAGACATTATCACCTTAAAGAGTCTGTTCAGGTGTGGTCACACCCCTGATCTTGCCAGGAAGGGAACAAAAGGACAATTTTTCTCCTAGGTGGATCCAGATCTCAGGCAGATAAAGAAACTTAAATGATTTTGGGAGATTCAATGGTGGTCATGGTGGGGGAAAGTCAGAGAGACTTGAGTCTTCTTCAGTCAGTCCAGAATGTCAAAATGTCATCTTTGGGGGTACAAATATTTCTAATTTCCTTCACTGACAAGCCACTGTTGTTGATATTAGAATAACAATATGCTCCTCCTGGGACTTCTCATACTTTCTTTATAACTAAATATAAACATATGCTGCCTTGGGGCTCAGAGAATAATACCACAAAGTATGGTGCTTTTGCACGCTGGGTACTTTTGAATTAATGAAACTGAAAGGCCTCAGAAGTTTCCTAAGAACCAAGAACTTTCAACCTTCCCTTGTATCTTTCCCCTCACAAGCACAGGAAGGGGCTTTTTCTGTAAGTTCCCTTGTCTGACTGAGAAAAACTTCTTTCAAAAGAAATACAATTGTTTTAAAACTCTCTCCCTAGGAGTCTCATCAAATAACCAGGAAAGATTAACCACCAAGAGAAAAGTCCTTACTTTTTATCTATTCTTCTGAGGGCAGCTCCAAGAGATTACCTGGGAGGCTTTATCTGCATAATAAGGCAACCTGTGTTCTCAAGGAAATTCTGCCCCTCACCTTCCCGCAATTTGTCTCTACCTCCACCAGAGCTCAAAGGAACTTTGTCCCAGGCCTTTTTCTGTTCTCCAGTCCCATTTACTTTCCCAAAAAAATCATTTACAAACAATTGTCTGCTCTTTGGGTCCATTAAATTCTCCTAAAAATTATTTACTTTGTCTCAAAATTGCCTTTGTTCCCTCCATCTCCCCCCTCCCCTATGAAGAAGAATATATAAGAATCTGAACTTCGTTGGGTTGTTGGTTAATCACTTTCCTGTGATTATCTCTCATGCACATTAATAAATTTGTATACCTTTTCTCCTGTTAATCTGTCTATTTCAGTTTATTTCAGCAAATCTTCAGAGGGCAGAAGGGAAGCTTTCCCTTTGTCCCTACACCTGAATATATGTCAGATAATAAAGAATATGCAATTCATTGGCATTAAAAAAATTTAATTAAAAAAGGACTAAGTCTTCAATTTAATTCCAAAAGTATCTATTGAACACATTTCCAGAAGGAGTAAAATGCATGTATTTAATACAATCATAGGTAAACTATATAATGGCCAACTAGTAAATATTTTTCATTTGGTGGGCCATATTGTTTCTCTTACTACTACTCAATTGTTCCATTGTAGTATGAAAGCATCTATATATAGTGTGTAAATTAATCAGTATGGTTGCATTACAATAAAGCTTTATTTAAAAATAAAACAGAAGGTGGACCATATTTGACCCACAGGTGGCATATTTATGACCCTGGACTAATATCTTTTATTGATGCATAGTCTTCTTCTATCATATATAAATGGTATGTTTCACAGTAGTTGAAAAGGGCAGACAAGGAAGAGACTGAAGCCACTTGGAATTGGATTAGACAAGTGTGTTGAAGTTATCCATAAATCAGCAAGATTCACAGAAATTGAGTTAGACTGAGCCAATGGGGAAGGTCTAGGGATGTGGGGATAAATGACCCTGGGGGAATGAAAAGCAAAGGAAGTATATGATGGAGGTTAGGATTAGGGGCATTGGAATCAAAAAGACCTAAATTCTAGTTTAGGCTCAGACATTTACTAGCTTTGTGACAGTGCCTCAGTTTTTATGCCTCGGGTTCTCAACTGCAGAATGAATTAAAAATAACAACTACCTTATAGGTTTTAATGTTGATTAAATAAAATAACACACAGAATACATAGCCCAGTGCCTGGCATAATAAGTCCTTAATAAATTTAACTGCTAACTACTGTAAAGTCTAAGATTCAGGCAGGGTCTGACATTCATAAGTTATGAACATAAGATTTATTAATGCTTCCTAATATTTCTCTATGACATAAAATTTGACTGTTATTTTTGTGTGATGATGATTACACTGAGGTCTTCAACAGGAAGTAAAACTTACACAAACTCAGTAAAACAACAGAAATGCCAGAAAAGGAAGTAGAACCCCTGTCTCTGGGTAGTCCATCAATCCATTCAATAGATGTATGCTTATTTTTCTGAATCAGAGGTTTAGTTTATAGTTTTAATTGGTACTCCCATGAGGATAGGGACAGATATTTTATAAATTTATTTATTATTATAAATAAATTATATACATTTATATATATTAAATATAAAACATATATATATATAATATATATATATTATATATATATATCCAGGAATAATAATCTCTAGAGATATCCTTGGATTTAATATTTAGAAGGAAAATTTTGTTCTTAGATATGGATGATCTCAAATATTTTTAAAGGCTTAATGATAAGAATATGAACTTTATTCATCATTACTGTAGCTTGCTGGAATATGAGGGATAGAAAGGTTCTTGAATGTGGAGAAACTTCATGACAAGAAAAAAAAGTTACGTGAGAGATGAATTGTAGACAGGTTTGGAATGAAGTCCTGAAACTGGATTTTGAACCTCCCAGCAATGTCTTAACTTAAAAGTTTGAAGTTACTTCCAGGGTAGTGAGGGAGGTGATTAATTTATAACAATGCAAATAAGGTAAAAAAAATTGGCTAGTGGCAGACTTCCTGTTAGGCATGCGATATACATTGATGGATTACATTTTTGTGGAAGAAGAACTCTCAGAGCATGATGACAATAGACCAAAGTAGCAGGAAAAAAAAAAGAAGAACTCAATTTCTATGCATAATGAAGAGGAAGGAATGCTTTGAATTCCTGACATTTGATCAGGTCTGGAAGTGAGAGGAAGAAAGCAGGAGAGAAGGCTTGTAACATAACAAGAAGCTGTGGGACTTGAAGTAGAAAATTTACTACAGAAATATTCTTTTGTGACAGAAATGGAAAAAAATCCGTCATACTGAGCTGTTTTTTATGATATAATTGAGGGAAATCAAGAAACATAAACTGGGTTACAAAGTGGAGTTCATGTAGGATCCAAATTAGAAGAGTCTCTTACAAGACGGAACAAAAATGAAGTTGGGCATTTAACAAAAACTGAACTTCAGAGCTCTAGGAGTGAATTAGGCAAAGATCAGCTTCTGCAATGGCAGTGTGAGGAGCTCTGTGGACTCTTAACCTGATGAAACAACCATAAATGGTAAAAATAATGAAACAAAAAAGTATAAAAGCAGCCATTTAAAAATCTCTGGAAACTCTCTTAAGCCCACACAGCAAATAGAATATAACATTTACTTAAGACAATATGCAGTAAGAACAGCAAGTCTGTGGTAATTGGGCTGTGACCATTCCTTCCTGTCTCCCCAGCTCAACATGATGGAAACTGCAATCTGAGTGTGGGGGCGGGGGGCAAAAAGACAAAGCTCTATCTCCCTACAACTCCTATTTCCAAGGGAAGAGAAGGCCAATAGCATTGCTCATCCTTCCATCTCTGTGTTGCAGGGGCTATATTCCAGGAGAGTTTTAAAGAGAGGCCAAGGTCTCTAAGCTCCCACTTGTAAGGCAAGAACTCTATACAAGGTGATACAGACCAAGAACAGTGGGTCTTGACTGTCATCTCCCAAGCTTGTCCAGAAGGCAGAGGTTCCCCACTGGAACCTTGGTTTGGGAGACCAAATCAAGATGACCAGAGGCTAATGCCTCAACATGCAAAAATCAATAATTGTAATATATCATATAAATGCATTAAAGGACAAAAACACATAATCATCTTAATAGATGCAGATAAAGCATTTGACAAAATCTAACACTATTTCATGTTAAAAACACTAAACAAACAAAAATAGTAAGAGACCTTCCTTAACTTGAAAAGGGTACCTATGAAAAACCCACAGTTAATACTATATGTAATGGTGAAATGTTGAAAGCTTGACCCTGAAGGAAATTAGAAATATTTTACCCCAAATTATATTCCTTTGACATGTTTTGAGATGGCTGCCACAGAAGTAAAGCTGCAAAGCTGTCTTTTATGGAGGTAAATTTGCATCTGTAGAGAATTTCCATTAATGCAGCCAGATCTTATTGGTGGAGGAAAGATTAACTGAGAGTCTGACACCTTTAAAAGTCTGAAAAGAAACATTTATCATCTCTTCTCTCTGAGAGTTGCTACTTCTGAGGCTTTATCTGCATAACAAGACCACCCTTGCTAGCCAAGCTTCCTTTCTCCCTCCGATAACCGGTCTTTCCACCAAAAACATATTTGGCTACAATCCAAGCCCCCATTCTGTAAAAACCTCATTGAGGAGTAGAGTTTCCATTCTGAAGGCTCCCATGTGTACAGGTTAAAATAAACTTTGTATGTCTTTTTCTCCAATTAATCAATCTGCCTCCTGTCAGTGATTTCTCACAGAACCTTTAGGGGGTAAGGGTCTTGTTCCCTACAACTCCTAAAATCACAACACAAACAAAAAAGCACACAACAAACAACAAAATAAAATAATAGATAAATTAGACTGTACCAAAATTAAAAACTTTTGTACCTTAAAAGATAACATCAAGATACTGAAAAGACCATCCATAGAATGAGAAAAAATATTTGCAAGTCCTTTACCTGATAAGAGATCATTGTGTAGAATATAAAAAAAAAACCCTTACAACTCAATAATAAGAAGACAAATAACCAGTTAAAATAGCATGAAAGACTTGAATATATATTTCTTCAAAGAAGATGTACAAATGGCCAATAAACACATGAAAATACTCTTAACATCATTAGATTTTGGTGATATGTTTTATATTCTTTGAAAATACTATAAAAAATTAAATTGTATACTTTAAAGAGGTGAATTGTGTAGTATGTGAAGAATATCTCAATAAAGCTTTTAAAAAGTTAATAAAAAGAAACTTACCTTATGCAAGAATCATAGGATAATCTGTGGCAGGAAAGGTATTTCCTCCATAGATGTGATGGGGGGCTTAGCCCATTTTATTTCAATATTTGAGAAAGGGCAGTCAAGATAATTCCTTAAGTGATGATGTCCTAAGAAGGGTATGAGCCTAGAAAGAAACAGTTTGGGCTGGTCCAAAGTAATCACATCTGAAATTAGGCCTTTGGGCTATCAGTAATGACACAATATGAAATTTTAAAATATCTGAAATTGAATTTTTTTCACAGTTCACACCTTTTTACTGTTTTAAATTTTAAACACAAATTTTAAAAAAGGGGTTCACATAGAATGGCAGGAATGTAAGTAACTTAAGTTTGGTTTCCTTGTTTTTATAATCACAATGATTGTGTGGGGAGGCAATATTTGCTATTTATTTTTAATTTTTTTATTTTATTTCATAGTATTATGGGGGCACAAATGTTTTGGTTACATAAATTGCTTTTGTATATAACCAAACTTATTATTAGTGTGAGTCAAAGATCTAAGTGTGCCCATCATCCAGATAGTGTGCATTGTACCTATTAGGTGTGAATTTATTCATCTCCCCTCCCCCCTCCCACCTGCTTGATTTCCAATGAGTTTTATTTCCATATGTTCACATAAGTATTGTTCGATTTGTTCTAATTTAATGGTGAGTACATGTGGTGTTTGTTTCTCCATTCTTGTGATACTTCACTTAGCAGAATGGGCTCCAGCTCCATCCAGGTTAATACAAGGGGTGTTAGTTTATCATGTTCTTTGTGGATGAGTAGTGCTCCATGGTATACATATACCACATTTTATTAATCCACTCATGTATTGATGGGCACTTGGGTTGTTTCCACATCTTTGCAATTGTGAATTGTGCTGCTAAAAACATTCGGGTGCACATGTCTTTTAAAAAGTGTCCTTTTTTCCTTTGGGTAAATACCCAGTAGTGGGATTGCTGCATCAAATGGTAGCTCTACTTTTCGTTCTTTGAGGTATCTCCATATTACTATACATGAGGTTGTACTAGTTTGCAGTCTGTCAACAGTGTATAAATGTTGCTGTCTCTCTGCGTCCACACCAGCATTTGTGGTTTTGAGATTTTTTGAATAAAAGCCATTCTTACTGTAATTAGGTAATATCTCATTTGTGGTTTTGATTTGCATTTCCCTCATGATAGAGATTTTGAGCATTTTTTCATATGTTTGCTGGCAATTAGTCTATCTTCTTTTGAAAAGTTTCTGTTTGTGTCTTTTGCCCACTTTTTAAGGGGGTTGTTTGATTATTTCTTGCTGATTTTCTTGAGTTCTTTGTAGATTGTGGTTATCAGCCCTTTATCGGATGTATAGCATACAAATATTTTCTCCCATTCTGTAGGCTGTCTATTCACTCCATTGATTGTTTCCTTGGCTGTGCAGAAGCTTTTTAATTCGATCAGTTCCCATTTACTTATTTTTGTTGTTGTGATTGCTTTTGGGGTCTTCTTGATAAATTGTTTGCCTAAGCAGATGTCTATAAGAGTTTCTCCAACATTTTCTTCTAGAATTCTTATAGTTTCATGCCTTAGGTTTAAATCTGTTATCTATAGTGAATTAATTTTTGTGAGTGGTGAGAGGTGTGGATCCTGTTTCAGTCTTCTACATGTACCTATCCAATTATCCCAGCACCATTTATTAAATAGGGATTCTTTTCCCCAGTGTATGTTTTTTTCTGCTTTCTTAAAGATCATATGGCAATATGAGTATGGTTTTATATCTGGGTTCTCTGTTCTGATCCATTGGTCTATGTCTTTGTTCTTGTGCCAATATCATGCTGTTTTAGTTACTGTAGCTTTGTAGTATAGCTTTAAGTCTGGTAAAGTGATGCCCCCCGGTTTTTCTTTTTGCTTAAGTTTGCCTTGGCTATTTAGGCCCTTTTCTGGTTCCAAACGAAGCATAGAATTATTTTTTCTAGATGTGCAAAAAATGACGTTGGTGTTTTAATAGGGATTGCATTAAATCTGTAAATCACTTTGGATAGAATAGCCATTTTAACAGTGTTGATTCTGCTGATACATGAGCATGATATATTTTTCCATTTGTTTACATTATCTGCAATTTCTTTCCTCAGTGTTTCATAGTCCTCCCTGAAGAGGCCTTTCACCTCCTTGGTTAAATATATTCCTAGGTATTTTATTTCCTTTGTTGCTATTGTGAAAAGTATTGAGTCTTTGATTTGATTATCAGTTTCACTGTTGTTGGTGTTTAGGAATGCTACTGATTTGTATACATTGATTTTGTAACCTGAGACTTCACTGAATTTATTTATCAATTCCAGGAGTCTCTTGGCAGAATCTTTAGGGTTTTCTAGATATAAGATCATACCATCAGCAAAGAGCAATAGTTTTACCTCTTCCTTCCCCATTTGGATACCCTAGATTTACTTATCTTGCCTGATTGCTCTGGCTAGGACTTCCAACACTATGTTGAATAGAAGTGGTGACAGTGGACAACCTTGTCTGGGTCCAAATCTAAGTGGGAATGCTCTCAATTTTTCCCCATTCAGTATGATGTTGGGTGTGGGTTTGTCATATATGGCTTTTTAAATTTTGAAGTATGTTCCATCTATGCCTATTTTTGTTAAGAGTTCTTATCATAAAGGGGTACTGAATTTTGTCAACTGCTTTATCTGTGTCTATTGAGAGGATCATATGGTCTTTGTTTTTGGTTCTATTTATGTGGTGAATCACATTTATAGATTTGTGTATGTTGAACCATCCTTGCATCTCGGGGATCAAGCCCACCTGGTCCTTGTGGATTATTTTTGTGATGTGCAGCTAAATTCAATTTGCTAGGATTTTATGGAGAATTTTTCCATCTATATTCATAAAGGATATTGGTCTATAGTTTTCTTTTTTGTTGTGTCCTTTCCTGGCTTTGGTATCAAGGTGATAATTGGCTTCATAAAATGAGTTGGGGAGGATTTCTTCCTGCTCGATGTTGTGAAATAATTTCTGCAGTATAGCTACAAGTTCTTCTTTGTAGGTCTGGTAAAATTTGGCCGTGAAACAATCTGGTCAGGACATTTTTTTGTTGGAAGGGTTTTATTGCTGCTTCAATTTCATTACTTGATATTGGTCTGTTTAGGAGTTCTATTTCTTCCTGATTGAGCCTAGGGAGGTTGTGTGTTTCCAGGAATTTTTCCATTTCCTCAATGTTTTCAAGATTATGTCCAAAGAGATTTTTATAGTATTCAGAGATGATATTCTGTATTTCTGTGTTATCAGTTGTAATTTCTCCTTTTTCATTTCTGATTGAGCTTATTAAGGTCCTTTCTTTTCTGTCACTGTTTAATCTAGTGAGAGCCCTGTCAATTTCGTTTATCTTTTCAAAGAACCAACTTTTTGTTTTATTAATTTTCTGTATAATTTATTTGGAATTGTTTTCATTTAGTTCTGCTCTGACTTAGCTATTTCTTTTCTTCTGCTGGCTTTGGGATTGGTTTGCTCTTCCTTTTTCAATTCCTGGAGACTATTCATTAGATTGTTTTTTGTTTTTGTTTTTGTTTTTTTGTTTGTTTGTTTTTATCTTTCTGTCTTTTGGACATATGGATTTAAGGCCATGAATTTTCCTCTTAGGACTGCTTTTTGAGAATCCCACAGATTTTGCTAACTTGTGTCCCCTTTGTCATTTAATTTAAAGAGTGATTTGGTTTCCATTTTAATTTCCTCCTTTACCCAATAATTGTTCAGTAGTAGGTTGTTTAATTTGCATGACTTTGTGTAGAGTTGAGCATTTCTGTTGGAATTGATTGCTAATTTTATTTCACTGTGGTCTGAGAAGATACATGGTATAATTTCTATTTTTTTAAATTTGTTGAGACATGTTTTGTGGCCTAGGATGTGATTAGTCTTAGAGAATGTCCTGTGACCAGATGAGAAGCCTAGATATTCAGTAGTTTTGGGGTAGAATGTTCTGTAGTTGTCTGTTAGGTCCATTTGTTCTAGAGTCCTGTTTAACCTGTTTAAGTCATTTGATTCTTCAT
This sequence comes from Daubentonia madagascariensis, assembly GCA_023783475.1. NCBI lineage: Eukaryota > Metazoa > Chordata > Mammalia > Primates > Daubentoniidae > Daubentonia > Daubentonia madagascariensis. The sequence goes on from JAKFHU010000166.1 coordinate 3,171,317, forward strand.
TTATTTTCTGTTTGGAGGATCTGTCGCATTCTGTCAGTGGGGTATTGCAGTCCTCAGCTACTACAATGCTGCTGTTTATCATTTTGTTTAGATTGAGTAGGATTTGCTTTATGAATCAGGGCACACCTGTGTTAGGTGCATAAATAGTTAGGACTGTTATGGGTTCTTGTTGAATTGTTCCCTTCACCATTTTATAATGACTGTCTTTGTCTTTCTTTACTTTTGTTGATTTGAAGTCTTTGTTATCTGATGTGAGAATGGCTATACCAGCTTTCTTTTGGTTTCCATTTGCATGGAATACTGTTTCCATCCCTTCACCTTGAGTCTGAATGATTCCTTGTTAGTCAGATGTGTTTCCTGGGGATAGCAGATACTTGGCTTGTATTCTTTTATCCATTCAGCCAGCCTGTGTCTCTTCAGTGCGGGGTTCAAGCCATTAACATTTATTGAAAGAATTGTTATGTGGGGTGGGGATGTGTTCATCCTGTTGTGTACAACTTTATTGCTTTGTTTTACATCTTAAGTCATTTTGGTATCTGGGCTATGAACTTTAGCTTTTGGATGATTTTACAATGGTGGGTGTCTATTGTGCTGATCATTGTATAATACAGATCTGAGTACTTCCTACAGGGCAGGTCTGGTCTTGACAAATTTCCTCAGCGTTTTCTTGTCTGAGAAAGTCTTTATTTCTCCCTCATATAAGAAATTTAGTTTTGCAGGATACAAAATTCTAGGCTGGCCATTATACTGTTTGAGAAGACTGAGAATGTGGCCCCAGTCCCTTCTGGCTTTTAAGGTCTCAGTTGAGAAGTCTGCAGTTAGTCTGACGGTTTTTCCTTTTTAAGTTACCGAATGCTTTCACCTTACTGTTTGTAGGAGTTCCTCTTTTGTGTTAACTTTGCCCAGTCTGATGACTATATGTCTTGGTGATTGCCTCTTGGTGATGAATCTCTCAGGAGTCCTTGTGTTTCTAGTACATGGATGTCCAGATTTCTATCAAGACCTAGGAAATTTTTCTCAAGTATTCCCTCAAGTAGGTTTTCCAGCCCTTGTGTGATTTCTTCTTCACCCTCAAGGATGCCTATAATTCTTATGTTAGGTCTCTTTACATAATGCCTTATTTCTTGTAGGCTTTGTTCCTTCCTCTTATTTCTCTGTTCTTTCTCTTTGACTGATTTGCTTAATTCAAAGGTGTTTTGTTCTGGCTCTGAGATTCTTTCTTCTGCCTGATCTAGCCTATTCTCAGGCTTGCCACTGTGTTTTGTATTTCCTTGAATGAATTTTTCATTCCAGAAGTTCTGCTTGATGTTTTTTTTTAATGATTCAATTTCTTTAGTGAATTTTTCATTCATTTTCTGCCTTGTTTTTGTGGGGTTTTTTTTGTTTTGTGTTTCTATTTTATCTTGTATTTCATTGAGCTTCCTTACAATCCATATTCAAAATTATTTTTCGGTCATTTTAATATTCTCATTTTGGTTGGTTTCCATTGGCACGGATTTATTGTTTTCTTCTGAAGGTGTCCTTTCACTCTGATTTTGCATGTATCCGGAGTTCTTTCACTGATTCCTTCTCATCTGGAGCAGCTTTTGCTTCTTATTTTTGGATTTTGTTTTGATTAGATAATGGCACACCCAGTTTAATCTCTGAGACAGTGACTGGTGCTTGTGTGTGAGACTCAACTACATACACTGTATAATTAAGTAAATGCTGTAAAGCATTTGCAAATTGACCTCCCTATTGGTAGGTAGTGCTTGCCAGAAGGAACAAGCTGCAGTGTTGATTTTGGGTCCTGTGACTCGCTCTAGTCCCTGAGGAGAAGCACTCGAATGCCCCAGGTGGTAGGTGGGGCCCTTGAACTTCCAGGTAAGCCTTGATTCTCTGCCACAGCAGAAGCAGGTGGGGGAGCATGGCTGGGCCAGGCTGGGTTGGGTGAACTTGCCCTCAGGCTCCTCCAAAGCTGGGAAGGGATCTCTTTCAGCAGGTGTCAAAGGTGTGCTCCCATCTTCTAGACAAAGCTGGCAGCAAGGAGCTGTAGTGGCCTCAGTCCATCATAAATCTCCCTTCCTTGCCCCCGAGCAACGCAATTGAGTTCTGGGGCTATGGGATCTAGCCTGTGAGCCTGTTCCCAGGTCCCCAAAGATCAATCCCTGACTATGCCACAGAGAAGCACACAGGTCCCGAGTTTCTCACAGGGTGCCCAAGCAGGTTCAATGTCCCTCCACCTTGAAGCATGCCCCACACTGATGGAGTCACCAGGCAAGCAGCACCAGGGAGGGCCGGCAGGCAGGTAGCTCACAGTGTAAGCACCAGTCAGTCTGATGCAGGACCCCTAAAGGAAAGGTCTGAGCCCCATTCTCTGTGGAAGCCTCAGTGTTGTGGCTCTATTGCTTCTCTCTCTGCAGCCACAGGTGAGGGAGGGGAAGCAGAGAAAAAGAGTCTGTAAAGGTTTGAGCCCCACTCTCTGTGGAAGGACTGGTAGGGTGGATGCACCAACTGAGAGGAGAAGCATTTCCTGTGAGCCCTGGCTCAATCATCTCTCAGCAGCCATGGACAAGGCAGGGGGAAGAGAGGAAAAGAGTCTGAGTGGAAGAAAGCTAGTACTGTGGTCATCTCTGTTCCTCTCTCCCAAAGGCAGTCTGCCCAGAACGTCCAGACTCTGGGGTCATGCAGATCCCCTGCAACCCACTGTCCCCCTCTGGCTCCTGCAGTCTGGGCCAGAGTTGGGAAATGTTTGTGTGGGAACAAGTGAGATGAAAACTGAGTGGATTAGGCCCCCTGGGCAGGATAAAGGTTCACGGTGGGTGGAAAAGCAATATGGTGCCTGCCATCTCAGCTCAGGTCTGCGGTGATGGGAAGTAACCCTGAGGGTGCCAGATGCCTGGTGCTTCATCCTCACGAAGCTCCCAGTTCACTGGTGGCAGCAGCTTTTGGCTTTGTGAGGGTAGAAGAGCTCTCCAGCAGCTTGGGAGCCCAATTTCTGCCAGAGATGTGGGGAAGGGAGATATAAGTTTCTCTATCTACCCTTCTTGCTGTACTCTAAGCCCCTCGGGGGTTGATCTCTGCCAATATCCTGCTCCTTTGTGTTCTACTTCTAATTCTGGGGGCTAGAAGTCCAAGATCAAGTTGTCAGCAGGGTTGGTTTCTTCAGACCCTCTCTCCTAGGCTTGAAGATGGCTGTCTTCTCTTCTCCCTTTGTCAAGTCTCCCCTGGGTGGAAGAGTTTCTTCCAGGTCAATGTGTGCCTAGGGTGAAAAGTGAAGTTATAAACTTCTTAAAATTCCTTTTTAAACTTGGCCACAGTTCCTTCTTCGAGACCAAAATTCTTTTTGTGTGCGTGTGTGCCAAGAATACACCCCACAATTTTCCTTCTCTGCTTCCTGAAATTGAATTTTAATCACATTCAGATAAGAAGTTTCAGGTATAGTGCTATGTTATCCACCACTCTAAAATCAGTGCCAAAGTTTTCCATCCTCATTGCCTTATTCAAGGGATAGTTCGGCCTTTAAGGGTGAATGACTTAGAGATAACAGAACTGTTTTCCCAATTAAGCAGAGAATTTTAAGAATAAATCCATCAGGTTAAACTAGGATGAACTAATCTTCTGAGAACAACTCTTTTTTATCACTTTCCCAATGAGAAGACTTCATTTGACCTCTTCCTGCCTCAGATAGCCTTCACTGAGGCTTTTACCTATTATTTGGTAGGGGGTAACTGACTCAAGTTGTGAGAATCTCCCTCTCCATTCAATTCAATTCTTTTGAAGCTATAGAATACAGCAGTCTTCACCACATAGGTAAGCTTGGGCTAACATCTGCTCACTATATAACCAGAATTATACTTGAAAGTAGAGCCACATCAAACTCTTTCTTCACACAACATCCAAACATGTATCTGAGACTTGTATTAGCAATAAGTACAAGTGGGTAGGAAAATCATCATCATTATCAAATGTAGCGTCCATGGATCATTCCTCTCATGATGTCACAAGAGCAAATTTCCAGTGCAGAATGAGTGTTTCTGTCTTCATATGCAGGCATTTTAATTTAAACAAAATCGACAGGTCAAAAGACAAAAAGGTGTAACAGGGGTGCCCTCCCCTATGTGTCTGTGATCTAATACCAATCTGGGTTGGGTCTTTGTCATTTTGTTTGATGATATAATATTTAGTAGCCCTGAAAATCCAATCATGATTTAAGGATATTTCTATAAAGAGAATTAAATAAAAGAAAAATAATCATGTTTCACATTTAAAGCCACATTCCCTTTAATAGCTCTATTTACTCATCTAGGTTATTAATTGGATAAAATATTGCTAGTTATTTTGTCCCAATAATGACGGTTGTGGGAATAGAACACAAGCGAAAATTTTCAATTACCCTTTTCCCAAAGGAAAACATCTAAAAACATGGTGTATTCAAGAAAATAATTTGATTTTCTTATTTTCTAGTTTTTTGTTTTTTCATTTTCTATATCCAATAGCCATAAACTAGAATCATGTCAGGATTGAATACCAAGTAGGTGATGTTTCCACCCACAGCCACTTTAATAAATGAAAGATTTAAATTGTCAATAAATGATAAATTTCTATTATTTTTATATCAGTCCTCCCCTCAGATATTCCCTATACAGTTAGTGATAAATGGGGTAATTTAGTGTCAAAAAGTAATAATACATAGTTATTCATTTCAGAGTTGCATTTTTTTTTTAGAAAAAGGGAATAATGGTTTCAAATGAAAAACAAAGAGCTCTCACTCTCTACTCTTCTTGGGCTCTATCCTAAACAGAAAGTTTCTCTTTAAAGAGCAATGTAGATGAGTAGAGCTGTCACAGTGGAGCTTTCGGACAGCTTCTACACTGTTTACAGTTTGAACAGCAGACAGAGAGGAAAGTGAAAATTACCCTGCAGAAACAAAACCACCGTCTATCAGATGTCCATTATTTCAACCGAATTTCATCACATTTGTTGTGTACCACATGCTTTTCCATGTTTGGAATTTGCATGGTAGTTTCTTTTGAATCACAATCTCATATATTGATAAAGTTAAAGCCATTCCAATAGAACACTGGGCAGCATTCAAATATGAAACTGAAAACTCTCATTATTTCCCTAAGTAAAAGATGTCTCCCCCTCCAGGCAGAAATTTTGAAAATGCTCTTTTCTCAACAGGTTGTGTCAAAGTATGTCCATTTGCTATTTATTTTTATAAACAATAAAGTCAATCTAGCACACTAAACACATGTTCTGACATCCTAAGCAGACCAGCACGACCTGCTCTATAAGTGAACGAAACAAGAATTCCAGGCCTGAACAGAAAAAACAACTTCAGAATTATTCAGTATTAAGTTAAGGAAAGGCAGTGAAAATATCATGAACAGTCTTTAAAGAGGGCTTTATCTAGGTTTGTGTTTACCATCTTTCTCTGCAAATGCATCTATTAGAACACATTGTCTATTCTCTCTGCATTCTCAATGTGACTCTTGTTGGGACACTTCTTCTCTTCAATACCGTAAACAAATCAATCAGATTAAATTTTTCCATGAATAATTAAAAAACACAACAAATCAGGAGTAAATTCACGGGCCGCTGCTTACCCCAAAGGTCGATGAGATTCTGCTGATTTTTCCTCTCTAGTAGAGGAGATGCTAAATTCATTGTTTCCCAGTACAAATGCACAGCCATATTATGAGGTATCTTTACTGGTGATAATCCATTTACTGTCTTTAATTTCTCTTTCTTTGTTTCCTTATGGTTCTGCATTTTTGTCATTTCAACTTTTAAGGGAAAGACTCCTGCAGAAGTTACCTATTTTGCCCCATGAAAATTACTTTTCCAAAATCATGCTTCAGAACTAGAAATGCCCCCTACTTTTAGATAAATAATGTATGTCCCCTAAGCTCAAAATTTCCACAAGAAAATTCCTGAGATGGGAAATAAACATCAGTGACAGGTTGCTTTGGTCGTGTTAGATTATGAATGTTTCTAAGGTTATCTGTGGCAAATATTAACATGTGAATTCCCCACACCTGAACATCGTTACAATTTAGGATGCACACACCATTGCCTAGAAAGAGCGGAGAAGTGGAAGGACCAAAATTCAATCTGGCCTCTCAAACCACTACTCATTTGTCCAACCTCCCTCTCCACTCCAAGCACGTGCTATCGACAGCTGTTTCTTTCATTCTTCTTGATGTCAATTTTTCAAAAGGAAGATAACCTACTCTTTGTAAATCCCACTCAAAGAATTACTCAAACAGCATACTGATTCCAAATGGTTCTTGTTTCTCTAACAACAGGATGATAGAAAGTTTCTCTTTTCACATATTCACTTTTCAAAAAAAATTAACAAGGAAACCAACAGAGGACCTATTCTTTAAAGTATCTTTTGATAGTCATGGCTAAGGAAGAAACATTTTTTTTTCTCAGAACAAACCAGATGAAAATAACTACATAGACTGTAATACCCTTTATAAAAAGATAGGAAATCAAAGGAAAAACTTTACAGAAATTTTGTTCTAATGTGAGTAACCCAGCTTTTAGGAATGTAGATGATTCTGTTTCTGTGAAACTACTTACAAAGGTGTTTCCTTATTAAAGATTCAGCCTATATTGGTGTAGTCTCATATTTTACATAGATCTTGAGTCATATAAAAGTAATTCTGGCATAATTTTTTATTCATAAAATATACATAACATGAAATTTATCATTTTAACTATTTAACTGTACAATTTGGGGATATTAATACATTCACAATGTTGTTCATCACTACTATCCATTTCCAGAACAGTTTTATCATTTCAAACAGAAATGCTGCACATACTAAATAATAACTCCCTAATTCCGCCCTATTTCCAGAGGCTGGAAACGTCTATTCTACTTCCTATCTCTATAAATTTACTTATTCTAGGCACTTCATGTAAGTGTCATCATACAATATTTTCCTTTTCTGTCTGATTTCACTTAGAATAATGTTTTCAAGGCTCATCCATGTTGTAGCATGTATCAGAATTTCACTCATTTCTAAGGAAAGAAAAAGAAAAACAAGGGAGGAATATTATAGAAACCATTACTGAGTCATAAGATAGAAAAAATGTGAGATTAACTATAACCAAGTGGATTGCATACATCATTTATTAGCTACATTTACTAAGAATTAAGAGTAAATTAGTGTCTTTACTGCATACACCAGCCTGTTTGACAAATAAAATCTGACTTTCTATTAGATTTGAATTTTAGGTTGTAGTGGTGGAAAAGACTGGAATCGTTACCAAAAGAATTCTGTTAATATTCATTCAGTACCCAGACCAATTCAATGCCCACCCACTTGATAATTTTTAAATTGGAGAGAACAGATGCGAAGAAAGACGTGGCTAAAACTCCAGAAAGAACAAACGAAGGGAAAAAAGAAAAGAAAATAAAGGGCTATGCCCTATCAGTTCAGGCACTGGATATCAGAGACTATCATTAACCCATATGCCTTCTTTTATCAATAATCCTAAATTTTGAAATTATCTTTGACTAGGAAAAGGCAATTTAAAATGTGTTCTAAGGAGCCTAAATTTGTCTTAAATCATATGCTTTAATTTTTTTTTCAAAAATGAAGGTACAACACCATCAAGAGGAAAATTTCTGGCCATGTAAAAGCTAAGAGAGAATTGATTTCAAAATGGTTTACTGGGAGTTCTTTTACTGAATGCTGTGTCTCTATGGACAATGTGAAGAATTTGGGAAACAATTATAAATATTTGTGAACTAAAATTAAATAAAAGGCTTTCCCCCCACCGGCTGACTGAATGGACCCCCTCCTGGCCAAGGGCATATCCTAAAACTAAATGTCTGCCAGAGAGGAGTCAGACATGCTCACCAGCTCCCCCCTTTTGGAGATACCCTTTGTAACTCATCAACAGGCCTAAGGCTATACAAGACAAACCTGCAGGTCCCCAATTTACACAACAAATATATGTCCAGTGACTTGTCTCTCCCTTATCTAAAACATTCCAAACCTTTAGACAAAGCTTCATTTTCTAACCAATTACAAGTCAAGGAGTCTTTAAACCCACCTATAACCTGTAAGCCCCAGCTTCGAGATGGCCCACCTTTTTGGGCCAAACCAATGTATGCCTTCCATGTATTGATTTATGACTTTACTTGTAACCTGTATCTCCCTAAAATGTATAAAACCAAACTTTGGTCCACCCACAGGGAGTCCACTTGCTCAAGGCTTCTTGGGTGTGGCTCCGGGTCATGGTCCTCAAATTTGGCTCAGAATAAACCTCTTTTAAAATTATTTAACAGAGTTCAGCTTCTTTTCCATTGACGCATTAAAATCAAGTAATCTGCTTGAGTTGAGCCATCACCCCAAGAAAGCTTCCACCAAATATAGCCACTTATTCAGGGTCCAGGACATTTCCTTGTTTACTTACTCATAAAACCTTTCGGAGTAATCAAGAGTAGCTTTTTGTCTAAAGGCCAAATTTCTTGATTTCAGTGAATTTATTCTTTCATTTGTTCTTTACTGGTTCAGTTGCCTCACAGAACAGCAAGCTGGCATTTATAAATATACATTATTACTGAAGGAAGTTCTCAGAGTAGAAATTATATATCAAAATTAGCTGTCACAAGAACATTATTTTCCATCAATCAATTTACTTATCTATTCTTTAAAAATATGCAATCTGGCAGGGCACCGTGGCTCATGCCTATCATCCCTGCACTCTGGGAGGCCGAAGCAGGAGGATTACTTGAGACCAGGAGTTCGAGACCAGCCTGAGCAACATAGCAAGACCATGCCCCTTCAAAAAATAAAAAATAATTAACTGAGCATCGTGGCCCATACCTGTAGTCCCAGCTACTCAGGAGGCGGAGGCAAGAGGATCATTTCAGCCCAGGAGTTTGAGGCAGCAGTGAGCTATGATCACGCCACTGCACTCCAGCCTGGATGACGGAGCTCTTAAAATATCTACATCTATATTTACATCCGTATCTATATGTACATATGTGCATATATGCAATCTCATTTAGGACATCTGTTTTTCATTTCCAGGTAAGATGCTTCGTTCTCAAGCCTTGCTCATGCTATTTATATTTTTTAATTAATTCATTTTATTATGTAAATTTGAACAATAAAGTTCAGAGAAAAATTTGATAAAATATGTGGACCTACCAATAAGCTCTGTACCACTGTAATATTTTGATGTATTTTCTCAGAATATTTTTAGGAAATAAATCATGAATGATATAGAAGTTTGAAATGTGTCTCATCTCAGTTCCCTTTTGCTTTCTCTCCATTGGTTACCACAGTTCTGATTTTTTTAAAAAAATTTACTACATTTGCTGTATCCATAATAATATATAGAGTTTTGCCTGCTTAAAATATATACAAATGAGATCACACTTCGTGTATTTTTCTGTAACTTGCCCCTTTTCACACAGAATTATGTTTTTGAGATTTATCTATGTGGGGTGAGGGGGGAACCTGCCCTTTCCCCTGAAAGTTCACTGAAAGATCAACTTACAATTAAGGAAGATTAATAAGAGGAAGTTTATTTACCATGAACACAGGGAGAATCACAGAGTGATTACCCAATATCCCAGTGGGGTCTAGATATTTTTATACCTGTCTGTTAGAGGGGAGGGGAGATGAGGCTGAGGGGTATAGGTCATTCTGTTTAGGGGCAATAAATGGTTGCTGCGGAAGATGAATAGACACTTGGGAGAATGAATGAATGGGGGAAACAGATTGACTTGTAAATTACCCTGAGAGACAGGTATTATGTTTAAAATGATTTGGGCCAGGTTTAGTTGCATTCTTGATCTTCTTTCCTGAAATATAGTGAGATAACAGGGAGGGGGAAAAAAGTCCATTGTTCCATTGATGGGCCAGTCCGGTTAAGCAGGTAGAGGGAAAGCCTCTTCCAAGGGCATGTTGATCTCTAAGGGCCTTTAATTCAAAATACCAAGGAGTCATATTTTGGGGTGAAATTTGCTGAGCTCCTTCATCTACATGGATACATGTAGCTCTTGTTCATTCAGTTTGACTACTGCATAGTAATCAAATCAATAAATGAGCTTCAGATTATATTACATATAATCTCATATTAAATGGTATCTAGTTCATGTGTCTTAATTTTCTTCTTCCTGAACAAATTTTGGTAGTCATTTCAATAAATGTTGGTTAGTTGTAAAATCTCTCAGTATTTGTCTATATTGTCTTTGTTTCACCCACAGTCTTGAATGACGTTTTAGCTAGATACAGAATTCTCGATTGACAACTATTTTCTCTCATTCCTTCAGATATTATTCTATTATAATCTCACATCTAATTTAGTTGCTAAGCCTGCTGTTAATTTAATTGCTATTTCTTTATAGGTAATCTATCTTTCTTGTTGGTTTGCATTTAATCACATTCCTTTCTTTTTAATTTTTTACTGTTAAGTATTATGGGTACATTATAATTGTATATATTTTTGGGGTACATGTGATGTTTTAATACAGGTATACAATGTATAACAACCAAGTCAGGATAATCGAGATGTCCATCACCTCAAGCATTTATCATTTCTTTGTGTTAGGAACATTCCAATTCCTCTCTTTAGTTATCTTAAAATTTACAATATCTTATTGTTGACTATAGTCACCCTGCTGTGCTGTCAAATATTAGATTTTATTTATTCTATCTAACTATATTTTTGTACCCATTAACCATCCCCACTTTATCTCCTCTCTGTGCTACATGTTCTGTAGTTTCATTAGAATTTGTGTGAGTATAAATTAAATTGTATTTGTTTGGGACTGATTTGGGATTTTCATCAATCCTGGATAGTTATCTACCATTATCTCTTTGAATATTGCCTCTTCTTCACTCTCTACGTTCTCTTTTATTGAACCTCCCATCAAACGTATTCTGGAACATTTCAATCTATACCTGATACCTCCGAAACTGTCTTTCATTTGTTCCGTATTTGTATCTCTTTGTGTTGCATTCTGGACAGTTTCCTCAAATCTGTCCTATTTTAGTACCTTAATTCTCTCTACAGCTGTTTCTATATCTGTTAAACATGTTTACTGAGTTAGTAATTATAACTTATATTTTTTATTCCAAGAAGTTATATTTGATTCTTTTTCATATATACTTGTTTATTTAGTACTCTTTTTTGCCTTGTTTTCCATTACTTCTTTATGTCTTCAATCATATAGTGTACTTATTTTGCAATAAAATATTCCTAGTTAAAGACAATGCTAATCATGCTATCATTCTTATAAAAGTGAGTTTCTCACTAGTGTGTTTTGTAAGTTTGTATTTTGAGCTCATCTTGGGCAGAAGTATATCTGCTGCAAGGGTTTGAACATGTGTCTTCCCAGAAAAGTTTACCATTTGCTTCTGCTGGGTACCCTCGGAGATCCCTGTGGCAATGGGTCAGTTTTTTGTATTAATTTTTCAGCTTGATGATTCTAGGACACTGTAGATAGCATAAACTCAATTTCAAAACTACTTGAGGAGCAGGCCATATTCACTAATTTGGTTATCATCAACAAATTCTCATGTCCTATTTTTACAGAGACCCACAGTCTCCCAGTCACTTCAGGTAGCCATAGTATCTATCAGTTAAGGCATTCATTGTTCTTTTCGTTTGTTTGTTCTATTTTTTAAATTAATAGGCCTTATATTTTAGAACATTTTTAGATTTACAGAAATATTGATGGGAAAGTACAAAGAGTTCCCACATACCCACTCCTCCCCACATCCCCCTACATAGCAGACAGTTTTGACTATTATTTACATATTGTTTTACTGGGGCATATTTGTTGCAATTGATGGATCAATATTCATACATTATTATTAACTAAAGACCATAGTTTACATTAGGGTTTGACTCTTTGTATTGTATATTCTCTGGCCTTTGACAAATATAGAATGACTTGTGTCTATCATTACTGCATCATACAGAATAGTTTCACAACCCTAAAAATCTCCTGTGCTCCGACTATTTGTCTCTCTCTCTCTCCCTTTTCCAAGTGCCTAGTACAACTGATCTTTTTACTTTGTTTACTTATTGTTTTGCATTTTTCGGAATCCATATAGTTGAAATCACACAGTATGTAGCCTTTTCAGATTGGCCTCTTTTGCTTAGCATTTAAGGTTTCTCCATGTCTTTTCCTGGCTTAATAGCTCAGTCACTTTTTTATTGATGAATAATATCCATTTTACAAATATGCCACAGTTTATTTATCCATTTACCTATTGAAGGGCATCTTGGTATCCTCCAAGCAATTATGAATGAAATTGCTATAAACATTCATGTGCAGGTTTTTGTGTGGACATAAGTTTTCAACTCATTTGGGTATATAACAAGAAGTGTGATTGCTGGATCATATGAAAAAATAGGATTTTGTTTTAAACAAATGTTTATATATTTATACAGACACACACACATGCACATAAAATATGAGATTGAATTGGCTGTTAGTGACATCCTTCATTTTCTGCTGGGACAGATAAAGAAAGGGTGGTTTCATAATCAGGAAGAGGATAATGATTGTCACACTCACAGAAAAGGTCATGAAGCAAGAGGTGAGATGGTCAGGAGGGTTGGGCTTTCTGCTTCTGTGGGAACCATGATCATCGCAGGTCCTGCGGTTTCTTGGCCTCTGCCATGCTGTTAGCTTTCTGCTGGAATTTAAGATAGTTCCACTTAAGACCATAATGCTGTACATCAAAGACATGCAGAAAGAATAGTTCCGGCCTCACTTATCACAAACAGCTTTACTTCTATTCAAGCGTCTGGAGACTGTGTTTGTTTTTTAACATTATATACACCATACTGTATGTTACATTGACCTTGTAATCAACTAAAACCCCTGGTTCTCTTCAGAGATTCCCCACCCTATACTTGTGCAGCTGACATTTTGCACCTAAATTCAGGACTTCACGTTAATGGCTCCCATCTTATAGATGGAGTGGGTGCAGGGAGGTTAAGTAACTCTCCCCTCCTGTGACCTTCTCTCTACCTCCCTTGTGGCCTCTCCATTTTTTCTTTGTTTGCATTCAATCCTCTAAGTTTTGCATCTTCCTATGCTGGTTGATTTCATTATATTCTTGACCAGATGGTACCAGGGCACTGCATGATGGGGTCAAGGGGGATTTTCACAGTGGTCTTATCTGGGTAGTGTATTTGCAAAATACGATAAACAATTCAGTGGGTGTCTTCTGTATGATCATTATGCTAAAGTAACTGCCTTCCTCTGTCATCTTCATGTGCTACCTCTCCAACCCCAGGAGAAAGGAAGAAGGGGGAAGAAACCCTACAGTTTGATGAGGACCCAGCAGCCCAGTCATCACTGGGTGTCTCAGCAAACGCTTGTTTGGTTCTCCCATAGAACATCTGAGGGTGAGCTCAGTGGGCTCATACCACCGGGTGGCAGTGGCTCCCATCTCTAACCTCCAGCCCTGCATGTTCAGGATGCCAAAGTGAAGTGTTGGGGTATTGTGGTGTTACTGATAAAGGTTTCTTGCTGGAGGGTTTGGTTTTGTAAGAAACTACCAAACTGTCTTCCAAAGTGGCTGTGCCATTTTCCTTTACCACCAGCAATGAATGAGAGTTCCTATTGCCCCACAGCTGTCTTCCAAAGTGACTATGCCTTTTTTTATACCCACCAATGTAGGGGTAGAAAGAAGTGTGATGATCCCTTTCCTCTCCATCATAAGAATAATGGCCAAAACATCTATAATAAAGGACAGATTAACAAGAGAAAAGCATAATAAATTATTTGATCATAGTTTTGTGTGACATGGGAGCCTTCAGAAGACCCAAAGATACAGGGTATGCTTTCTGATTTTATGCTTAGGTTTGATGAAGTATAGGTGACCATGTAGAACTGTGATTAGACAAAAAGGGTATGATGTAATACTAATAGACTGAGTGGGGAAATTCAGCAAGGCCTGACTGTGTAGATTCTTCTTGACCTCTCTGTGCAGTATTCTTTCCTTCTGGCTATGGGGCAAGACCCTTTCTGGGTCTTATGACCTACAATCATAGGTAGGTCAGAGAATTTCTTCATGGCCAGTTCTTACACAGAAAGGGGGAGAGGGGTTAACTGTAATATTTTTATGTTTTATAGCTGGGTTTGGGGAAAGGGGGTTCTGATTTATATGACCCACCTTGGGGAAGAGGGATTCTAGTTTCTATGGCTTGCCTCGGGGGAGAACGAGGGGTGAGACACAGGAGGGCAGGAGAAGATCAGATAGAAACTTTGCTTCTGAGGCTGCTTCTGAGGCTTCTTCTAAGGTCTTCACTTTGGGGTATTTTTTTCTGAGCCCCAACACCAGCAGTGAATGAGAGTTCCTATTGTTCCATGTCCTCACTGGCACTTGGTATAGTCAATGTTTTATATTCAAATCTAATCAATGTATAATGATCTCATTGTTGTTTTAATTTGCAATTCTGTAATAACACATATTGTTCAGCATTTCTTCATATGATTATTGAAATCTGTAAATCTTCTTTGGTGAAATATCTGTTCAGACCTTTTATCCATTTTGGAAACTGGGTTACTTGTCTTTTTATTGTTGAGTTTTAAGGGTTCTTTGTATAGTTTGGATACCACTTTCCTATCAGATAAGTTTTTTGCAAGGATTTTTCTCCCAGCCTCTAGCTTCTCTTTTTATTCTCTTAATAGTGTCTTTCACAAAGAAGTTTTAAATTTTAATTAAGTTTAGCTTATCATTACTTTCTTTAATAAATCATGTTTTTGGTGTTATATTTAAGAAGAAATCACCAAACCTAAGGTCATCTAAATTTTTCTTCCATATTAACTTCCAGGAGTTTTACATTTTTGCATTTTACATTTAGGTCTATGATCCACTTTTAGTTAATCATGTAATGTATATAAGGTCTGTGTCTCTATTCTGTTTTATTGTTTTTGTTTTTGTTTTTTGCCTGTGGATATCCAGTTGTTCCAACACCCTTTGTTGAGAAGACTATTTGTTTTCCATTGGATTACCCTTGTCAAAGATCAGTTGACTATATTTCTTTTTTGGGGTCTATTTCTAGGCTCTTTATTCTGTTCCACTGATATACTTGTCTAGTTTTTTAACAATACCACACTGTGTTGATTACTGTAGCTTTATAGTGAGTCTTGAAGTCTTAGTAGTGTCAGTCTTCTGACTTCCATCTTTTCCTTAAGTATTGTGTTGGATATTCTCGGTCTTTTTCCTTTTCATATAAACCATAGGATTATTTTGTCAATAGCCACAAAATAACTGGCAGAGATTTTTTAAAATTTTTAATTATGATAAAAAACATGCAAAATTTATGATCATAACCATTGTAAAGTGTACTGTTCAGTAGTCTTAAGTATATTTATACTGTTGTGCAAGAGATCTCTAGAACTATTTTGTCATGCAAAATTACAACTCTATATCCAATGAACAACAAATCCCCATTTCCCCCAGCCCCAGCCCTAGGGAACTACCATTCCACTTTCTGTTACTATGAGTTTGACTACTTTAGATACCTCATGTAAGTGCAATCATACAGTATTTGTCTTTTTGTGATTAGCATACTCCACTTAGCATAAGGTTCTCAAGGTTCATCCATGTTGTAACATGTGACAGAATTTCCTTCATTCTAAAGCTGAATAATATTCTAATAAATAATAATAATAATAAAATCTGATATATATATATATACCACATTTTCTTTATACATTCATCTATTGATGGACATTTGAGTTGCTTCCACCTCTTGGCTACTGTGAATAATACTGCAATAAGCATGGGTGTCCACATATCTCTTTAAGATCCTGATTTTAATTATTTTTGGATATATATCCAGAACTGGAATTGCTGGATCATATGGTAATTCTATTTTCAATTTTTTGAGAAACCTTTGTACTGTTTTACTGAGTGTAAAATGGCTGCATCATATTACATTCCTACCAATAGTGCACAAAGATTCTAATTTCTACATATCCTCTCCAACACTTGTTACTTTCTGTTTTTATGATAGTGGCCATCCTCATGGGTGTGAGATGATATCTCATGTGGTTTCAAATTGCATTTCTCTAGTGATTAGTAATATTTTGCATCTTTCAGATGCTTGTCAGTCATTTGTATATCTTATTTGGAGAAATGTCTATCAAAGTCCTTTGCCCATTTTTTGATCTGCTTATTTGTTTTTATACTTGAGTTGTAGATGTTTTATATATATTCCAGATATTAGCCCATTATCAAATATATACTTTGCAAATTTTTTTCACATTTTATATGTTGTCTTTTCACTCTGTTGTTTCTTTTGATGTGCAAAAGTTTGATGTAGACCCATTTGTCTATTTGCTCTTGTTGCCTATGCTTTTGTACCATATCCAAGAAATCACTGCCAATCCAATGTCATGAACTTTTCCCCCTATGTTTTCTTCTAGGCGTGTTATAGTTTTAGGTCTTAAACTCAAGTCATTAATTCATTTTGGACTTTTTTTATATATAGTGTGAAGTAAAAGTTTGACTTTGTTCTTTTGCATGTGGATATTCAGCTTCCCCAGCACCATTTGTTGAAGAAACTATCCTTTCTTCATTGTATGGTCTTGGCACTCTCATTGCAGATCATTTGACCATATAGACAAGAATGTATTTCTGGGCCCTGTATTCTGTACCCGTGGTCTATATGTCTGTCCTTATGCCAGTAACAGTTTTGATTATGCTGGCTTTGTAATATGTTGTAAAATAAGGAAGTGTGAGGCCTTCAACTTTATTCCTCTTTTTAAAGGTTATTTGGGTTATTTGGGGTGCTTTGTTGAAATCTTGAAGAGTATTACATAGAATCTGTATTATGTTGAGAAGAACTGACATCTTAAAAAATTGAGTTTAAATCTTCTTTGATTTCTTTAATCACAGGTTTACATTTTTCCTTATACAAACCTTGTACATATTTTGTTAAATGTATACCTATTTTGTTTTTTGCTGCTAATGTAGACTTCCTAATTTTTCATTTTTAATTTCAAATTCCAATGGTCATTGCAATTGACTTTTGTATATTATCCTTGTACTCTGTAAACTTGCTTTAATTGTTGATTAGTTTCAGGCGTTTTTTGTTGTTGTTGTTAATGATTCTTTGAGATTTCCTACATAGATAATCATATCATTTGTGAACAAATATAGTTTTATTTCTTCCTTCCCAATCTGTGTATCTTTTATTTTCTCTTCTTGTTTTATTGCATCAGCTAGGATTTCTAGAATAATGTTGAATAGGAGTGATAATAGAGTATATCTTTCTCTTGCTCATGATCTTAACAAGAAAACCTTTAGTTTCTCACCACTAAGAATGATGTTAGCTGCAAGATTTTTGTAGCTATTCTTTATCAAGTAGAGGGAGTTGCCTTCTATTCTTAGTTTGTTGAGAGTTTTTATTATGAATGGACATTGATAGGTCTCATGTTTTAATACTTGATTGCTTCACTTTCTTTTTTGCAATATTTGCTGTGTAGTTAAAAGGATGTTAGATATATTTTAGATAGTGTTTCATAGTGTTAGTAGAAGCAGATATTTGGCACATCTACTAGATTATAAAGCCTGAGAGATGTCTGTGTTTCTTCTTTTTCCACACTTACCTCTCTGTCCCTGAATTACATTATTTTAAGTTATTTCTATATTTACCTCCAATATATCACTTTTTTATGTTCATCTGTGTGGATGTTCCCTGGTCCCCCAGTTCCCAGTGTCAAGAATGAGTACTGATACCGAGTCGAGCTGATGATGGAGTGATCACCAACGCAGAGCAATTTTATACAAACAGTTTATCACATAAAGGAATGAATGAAAGTAAAGAAGGAAGCTACACAAAGTGAAAACATGTTCCAGAGAGAGTGGAATGGGTCAGTCTCCACAAGTGGAGAAAGATGCCTAAGTCTGAGCACACACTGTCTTTTACAAGCTCACTAGTTTGTCCTGCCTTTTTCCTGGCAGGGTTGGTTGTCATTTCCCACCTTTGGGGGTGATTGATAGGTTGGTGCTATAAAATAGGCTATGCAACAGTTTCCCTTTCTATGCATGCCTCTTTCCCAGAATCCTTCAGGAAGCTCCACCCATGTTATGCTAATTAGATGGCAATAAGCCCTAGGTCAGCTAAAGTTTACTAGGAACTTTTTACCATGTATGTTCCCACCAGGGAACAGTTCCTAGTCACAGTTTGGTTCCTAGCTACAATTTGGTTCCCACTATCCGCTCTTAGCCACTTCCTTGCGACCTGTTTACCCTCCAGCAGACCTAACAACTTTACGTTCATAACTTACAAGTCTCATCATCTTCAGTATGGCTCATGTAGTAGCATCAGCTTTCCTTCAAAAATCACATCATCAGACTCTCTTCTTCAGAAATTAGGATAGAAAAATAACCGAATTTTAGAGAAATTCTAGTTAATTTCCTTTGTCCCAAAGCAGATGGTCAAATTCCTAAATCTACATATAAGGTTTGTGAAGAGATAGTTTTCCTCTAAATTAGAACTTAACGTGGAAAAACCTCTATGCTTTCCCCTGTATTATAGCCTTAATTAGCTAGTTAATCACATTAATTCTTTACTATGAAATAGTTAATAAAATTATAAATTAATCTAGTACAGTTTAATTTTTTCTCTCAAAAGTTGTTCCAGTTAATGTTACTATTAATATTTTTTAGCTAATATTTAAAGTCCCATTTATTATACTTCTTATTATTCTGGGTATGTGAATCTTGGAATATAAAAAGTCTGGGCTTTGGTACCAGGAGATTTAGGTTTGAAATAACTCTATTTCAGATTTCTCATTGGTTAAAAATAAAATGTTGCCCATATTACAGAATTACTGAAATGGTTAAATTAGATAACATATGAGACTCTACCTAATTTACCACTGTTCACATAGTACATGGTCAATGAAGATTTATTATAAATAAATCTGAGCAAGTTCAAACTCAGTATCTGAATGCTTTACTTACAAAGAGCAGGCCAATTCTATTAACATAAATGGATCAAATTCTATTTGTAGCATATTCTTAACTAAATGAACAAACATGATTTCATTTTGTTTTTCAATAATTTATTTTTAGTAGAATATGACAGACATAATGCTCACAAATATAAAGCTTGATGAATTATAACAATAAACACGCTCAGGTAAATATCCACCCCGATCAAGGAATACAGCATTACTGTCAATTCAGAAGCTGCCATTTAGTCTTTTTATAATCACTATCTCTTTTCTTATCTCGAGTTAATAACTATCCTGTCTTCATTGCTTTGAAATTTATATCAATAGGATAAAACATCATGTAATGATTTGTGCCCGGCCTCCTTCACTCAGCATTGTCTGTGAGGTTCCATCCTGTTATTGAGTGCAGCAGTAACTTGCTCATAGTCGTTGCTATAGAGTACTCTGTTGTATAAATATGTCACTCTTTTAAATCAGTTCTACTTGATGTGCATTTTGGTTGTTTCCAGTATGGATCTATGAATATTTACATATATTACACATATTTTTATGAAGCTATGTATGTTGGATACATAACTTACATACCTAGGTGTAGAACTTCAGGATTTTAAAGTACATATGAATTTAACTTTAATATATACTGAAAAAAATTCCCTAAAGTGGTTGTACCAATTTAGACAGCCTTCAAAATTTATTAATAAAAACATGTGTTAGGAGACACATAAGTTTATAGAAATAACCTTCTCTCTCTTCCTTCTTGTTTTCTTTTTTATCTTTTTATTGATACCTGTGATAAACAATGTTTCTAATTTTAATGTGGCCCACTTTATTGTTATTTCACTCTTAATGGTTAATGCACTTGTATGCAATTTTAAAAATCTTTTATTGTCTGTAGACATTAAGACTGTGTCTTATGTTACATTCTATAAGCTAATTATTTCACCTTTCACATTTAGATCTAAACTTTATTTCTGTATGTGGTCTGAGCTAGAGGAGTTATAAAATTTTATCCATGTGAATAACCATCAGCATCGCTTAATGCACATATTCTTTTTTTCTCTATTGCTCTACAGTGGTGCCACTTTTGTCATAATACAAATATTTCCAAAGTCCTATTCTGTTTCTTTTCTTTTTTTGTCTATCTTTCAACTGTAGCACTTTGTTTTAACCACATTTTAATTATTCTTTCTTCATTCTGTTTCTTCATGCTTCCACCTACGATTACTTTCCTTTTGCCTAAAGAATTGTTTTTAGTATTTTCTTTAATATTAATCTGCTGCTATTGAATTAGCTCAGTGTTTGTTGATTGGAAACATCTTTATTTTGCTTTCACTTTTTAAATAGACTTTATTTTTTAGAGTAGCTTTAGATTAACAGAAAAATTAAGCAGAAGGTACAGTGATTTCACATATACCCCCTGCCTCCATATATACGGACTGTTATTATCAACATCCTGCATCAGGGTGACACATTTGTTACAATCAATGAACTTACATTGACCCACCGTTATATGTAAAGTCCATAGTTTACATTAGGGTTCACTCTTGTTGTATATTCTATGGGTTTTGACAAACATATAATGACATGTATTTACCATTACAGTATCATATAGAATAGTTTAATCACCCTAAAAATATTTTATGTTCTGCCAATTCATCCCTCTCTCTCCCCTAATCCCTGGCAACCACTGATTCTTTTACTATCTCTATAGGTTTGCCTTTATCAAAATGTCATATAGTTGGAGACATACAATATGAAGTAATTTCAAATTGGCTTCTTTCACTTGGTGATATCCATTTAAGGTTCCTCCATGTCTTTTCATGGCTTGATAGCTTATTTCTTTTTAGCACTGAATATTACATTGTGTGGATGGATCAAAGTTCATTTATCCATTCACCTACTGAAAGGTGTCTTGGTTGCTTCCAAATTTTTGCAATAATTAATAATGCTGCTATAAACATCTGTGTGAAGTTTTTGTATGGACACAAGTTTTCAGCTCATTTTAGTAAATACCAAGGAACATGATTACTGAGTCATATGGTAAGAGTATGTTTAGTTTTATACAAAACTACTAAACTGTCTTCCATAGTGGCTGTACCATTTTGCATTCCCACCTGCAATGAATGAGAGTTATTGTTACTCTACATTCTCATCAGCATGTGTTGTAGTCAGTGTTTTGCATTTTTGCCATTCTCATAGGTGTATTGTGGTATCTCATTGCTGTTTTAATTTTCAATTCCACCATGACATATAATGTTGAGCATGTTTTTATATGTTTATTTTCCTTCTGTATGTCTTCTTTCTGTGGGGTCTCTATTCAAATCCTTTACATATTTCTTAACTGGGATGTTTGTTTTGCTATTGTTGAGTTTTTAAAGTTCTGTGTATATTTTAGGGAACAGACAATTATCAGATATGTCTTTTGCAAATATTTTCTCCTAGTTTGTGACTTGCCTTCTCTTTCTCTTGACAGTGTCTTTCACATAGCAGAAGTTTATTATTTTAATGAACTCCACCTTATCAATTATTGAACCAACCTTGAATACCAGGTATAAATTGTGCTTGGTTGTGGTGCATAATTATTTTTAAACATTATTAAATTCAATTTGCTAATATTTGGTTGAGGATATTTGTATCTGTATTGACAAGAGATAGTGAGCTGTAGTTTTCTTTTCTTGTAAGGTCTATGTACAGTTTTGGTATCATGGTAAAGCTGACCTCACAAGGAGTTAGGAAATATTCCCTCTGCTTCAATTTTATGAATGAAATTGTAGAGAATTCGTATAATTGGTATAATTTATTTCTTAAATATTTAGTCAAGTTCATTAGTGAACCCATCTGGGCCTGATGTTTTCTGCTTTAGAAGGTTAGCAATTACATATTTGATTTCCTCAATATTTATAGGCCTATTTAGATTGCTTTTCTTTTTTCTTGTGTGAGTTTTGGCAGATTGTGCCTTTCAAAGAATTGGTTAATTTCATCTAGGTTATCATATATGTGGGTATAGTGTTGTTCATAATATTTCATTATTGTCCATTTTACATACTTGAGATATTTTGTGATCTCTACTCTCTCATTTCTGATATTAGCAGTTTGTGTTTTCTGTCTTTTTTTCTTAGCCTGGATGAAGGTTCGTTTATTTTATTGATATTTTCAAACAACAAACTTTTGGTTTTGTTGATTTTCTCTGTTGATTTCTTATTTTCAATTTCATTGATTTCTACCTTAATTTTTAATATTTATTTATTTATGCTTACTTTGGATTTAGTTAGCCCTTATTCTTCTATTTCCCTAAGGTGAAAGCTTATCTTATTGATTTTAGATATTTATTATTTTCTAATATGTACCTTCAATGATATAAATTTTCCTCTAAGCATTGCTTTTGATGCATCCCACAAACTTTGATAAGTTGTATTTTTATTTTAATTTAGTTTAATTTTTTGACATTTCTTCTTTGGTCCATCTGTTATTATTATTTAGAAGTGTGGTATTAATCTCCAGGCATTTTGGGATTTCCCAGGTTTATGCATATGTCTAAACTCATTAAATTATATGTATTAATCAATGTGCAGTTATTTTTGTATATCAGATATACCTCAATAAAGTTGTTTAAAAAAGAAAGAGAGATTGTTATATTGGATCAAAAAACAAGACTTAATTATATGTTGTCTACTATACTGATTTCTGTTAATGATTTCTAGTTTTATTCCATTGTGGCCTAAGAACACACATTGTAAGGTTTTTGTTATTTTAAATTTGTGAAGCTATATTTTTGACCCAGAATGTGGACAATCATGGTGAATGTTACATATGAACTTGAGAAAGATGTATAATCTGCAGTTCTTGAATTAAGTAGTCTATAAATGTCAGCTACATGTAATTGATCAATTGCTGTGTTGAGTTTATTTTAATAATTTTCAATGGGCTGGATCTCTCCATTTCTGATAAAGGGGTGTTAAAGTCTCCAACTGTAATAGTAAATTCATCTCATTCTCCTCACAGTTACGTCAGTTTTTGCATTATATATTTTAACAATTTTTTGTTAGATGTGTATGCAATAAAGATTATTTTGCTTTATTAAAAATTTTCTCCTTTATAATTATGTAATGCCTGTCTTTATCCTTGATAACATTCCTTGCTGTGAGCTCTTATTTGACTAAAATCAATATAGGTACTTCTGCTTTATTTTGATCAGTGTTAGCAATGATATATATTTCTCCATGTGTTTACTTTAATCAATATGTCTTTATATTTAAAATGACTTTCTTACAGATAACATACAATTCAGTCTTATTTTTTCATCTACTCTGACAATCTCTATCTTTTTTATACAGTTTTATTGAGGTATGTTTGATATACAAAAATAACTGCATATGTTTAATGTATAGTTTGATGAGTTTATACATATGCATACACTTATGACAGTATCACCACAAGAAAAGGTAATAAAAATATCCATCACCTCCAAAAGTTTCCTTGTATCTTTTTTGTGGTAAGAACTCTTAACATATTATCTACCCTCTCAACAAAATTATACATGCAAAAAAACTTGTTATTAGTGATAAGTGTAGAGCAGATCTCTAGAACTTATTCATCTTGTGTAACTGATGTTTATACATACTGAAAAACAATTCTCCATTTCTCCCTTACCAAAAACCCTGAAAACCACCATTCTATTCTATTTTTTTATTATTTTAGGTAACTTATATAAATAGAATCATACAGTAATTTTCTTTCTTAGTTTGGCTTATTTTACTTAGCATAATGTACTTCCATTTTATTCACATTGATAAAAATATAGTAGGATTTTCTTCTTTTTTAAGGCTAAAAATATTCCATTATATGTATATACATTTTCTTTATCCATTCATCTGTCTATAGATATATAGGTTGTTTCTATATTCAGCTGTCATGAATAATTCTGCAAAAAATGAAAATACTGAAGAATACCTTTATCAGGTATAATATTCTTGTTGCAGTTTATTCTCTTCTTTCAGCACTTTGAATTTATCATCCCACTTTCTACTGCCCTTCAGTGTTTCTGCTAAAAAATTTTCTGATACTCTTAGATGGGTTCCCTTGTGTTTGATGAGTTGCTTTTCCCTTGCTACTTGAAAAATTCTCTCTTTGACTTTGACTTTGAAAATTTGATTATATTGTATCTTAGTGAATATCTGCTTATATTCAACCTATTTGAGATTCTTTGGGCTTCAAGGGTATGGATGTTCATTTACATCCTCAGACTTGGGAATTTTTCTATTAGTATTAATTAAATAAGCTTTCTGTCTCTTTCTCTTTCACTACTCTTTTTGAGATTTGCAGAATTTAAGTATTGGTTTACTTGTTGGTGTCTTATAAGCCCAAAGCCTTTCTTCACTATTTTTCATTCTTTTTTTCTTTTTCTAACTTTACCTGAATAATTTCAAATAATTTGTCTTCAAGTTCACTGATATTTTCTTTTCCTTCATCTACTCTGCTGTTGAAGCTCTCTATTGAATTTTTTAGTTCACACATTGTATTCTTCAGCTCCAGAATTTTTTTGGCTTTTTTTTATTTATGGTTTCTATCTCTTTGTTGAAATTCTAATTTTGTTAATATATCATTTTCATGACATCATTTAATTTTTATCTGTGTTCTTTTGTACTTGAGCTTTTTAAGGACAATTATTTTCAGTTTTCTCTCAGGCATTTCATAGATCTCCATTTCTTTGGAGGTCATACACTTAATCTTTATTTTGTTCCTTTGGTGGTATTATGTTTCCTTGACTATTGATGTTCCTTGAAACCTTGCATTGCTATCTTTGCATTTGAAGAAGCATTCCTCTTCTCCAGTCTTTACTGATTGGCTTTGGAGAGAAAGACCTTCACCAGTCAGCTTGGCTAGAGAATATGGGGGTCTCTCAGACCTTTTATATGGATATACTTGTTCCACTCATCTTGTTCCATCTTGGGGGGAAGTCTAAAAATGGTGTACCTTTTATTGATCCCACAAAGCTACAGCAGGTGGTCAGAAACTCCCATTTATTTTCTCTAGGACAGTACCACAAAATATTTAGGTGTTTATGCTTTCTTCAAATCCAGCTGAGTGGAGTTGGCTGCAAAGACCTGCACCTGTTATTGAAATTCATGTGCTGTCTGTGGGGTATTGTACACTCTATCTGTGGGAGCACATGGAAAGCCATATGCAGGGACATATGGAGTGCCTGCAATTAGGGTGCACACAAGGTGCTGAGTGTAATTGTTGGTTTGTTGGGGGATCTGCAGGTGAGATATCCTGCAGGGTTCATGGGCTGGCCTCTTAGGGAAGCCCACAAGCTGGTTAGCAAGAGCCACAGGCAGCTGTTGAGATCTGTGCACAGGTTGCTCTGAGTTCCTGCATCTAGCTTATCCCAGATGATTCAGCTGTGCCAATTCCGTCAGCATTCTGAGTGAGGTGAAACATAAGTGGACCTCCTAGGCAGCATCCCTCAAGGCTGGGAAATCCTTGTTCTCACTTTGTTCTCACTTTCCTCCATGGGAAATATTGTGGGGTTAGGGGGGCCTATCTCAGCACTATGCTATTCGACCTTGAAAATGAAGTGACATAAGTAAAGTGAAACTTCTCTTCTTACTCTTTTAATGTGTTAATTATCATATATATATATATTTTTTTGCTCCACTGGAGTGCTGGAACCTCACAGTTGGACTCGAGGTCTCCCACAATGTTATTCTTGTCTGTGGGTGGCTGCCAAAATCAGTGGTATTCCTATGAGGGGATGAAGAATAGGAATTCCTAGAACACAATCTTGATGACATCCTGCTATATGTATTTTATATTTACTATCATATTTTGAAATTACTTCAGAGTTCCTTATTTACTTCCAGGTTCTCATTTTTTAATATCTCTTCAAAAATATTTTTCTACATGGTGACTTTAATGAAAAGATATTTTAAAATGTGTATCAATTCAAATCTCTGCAGTATCTTATTATCATCTCTTATTATTATTTTCTAAGTTATATATTTCATGTGAAATTTTAATTAGAGTCTTGGTGGTAAATACATGCCCTTAGAAAAAAACTTATTAAGTAACCTGTAATCGTGTTCCTCCACTAATTAACTACAATGCCATAAAAGATATAAGTACAAATTTTTAATTAATGTTTTTTAAAAATTAGTGTTCTCAAAGCATTTTATTTTCCAAAGTTTTGCATGCCTTTTGCAGGCTATTATCCAACTATTTAGATACGTAATTTATATACTTTAACCTAAAAACAAATGTTAGATGGACATAATTTGATCAACAAAATTAAAATGAAGACATTCTATAAATGTATCAGATATGAAGTGTCAGAAAGGCTTGTACAGTAGTAATGTAAAAGAATCTTATCCTTTAAAATGAAGCTGAACTATACAAAATGTATTCTAATAACATTTCCCATGATTTGCACATGTGGGTCATGTACCTCATCACCTAATTTCGTACACACGCACACTTGTTGATGATTGTGATAAATAGTTGCCAAAACACATTAGCTCCCATCAAACATGCACAGACCACTTTTTAAAATAATCAACAAAAATGACATCCAATAGCACAATTAGCTTTCTTAAACCATTGAAGTTGTGTAACATTGGCTTTAAAAAGATTCTTTCCTTTCAAGTTTGATATAAAGTTATTTAGTAGATTTTTGTTAGAACCAAACTGAACACATTGCCCAACTTTAGAAAAAGTTGCATTAATTTATCCATAGGGCTATTCATTTATTTTAATAAACCAATGGCATGACATGAAACTCCCTGGGTATAAACTTTAATAGTTTTCCATCTGGATCTATTAAATACTTCAGTTAGAATACAGGTCAATTGTATGCTTGTAATAATTTTAATTAAAAATAGGAAAAATTGTGGGGTACAAACACATAATTTATCACATTATTTTTGGTGTCAAAGTTTCAGCTTATGATTTGGTCATTTTATTCTTTTATCAAGTGAAAATAGGCAACAACAACAACATAATTTCTTTAAATAGTAATTATTTCAGTTAATTTTCAAGTTTACCTTTAAATAATTTGTGATTTTAAATGCACAGTTAAATTATTGGTACTTTTAATTTGCTTCTTACATTCTTTCACTTATTTTTAACAGTATTTTTAGTATATTTTACATGTCAATAAACAGAGGATTACACTAAATGAAGAAAAAGTGAATTTTTTTACATGACAGTTGAAATAATCTTCACAAATTCATCCATAGTGTTTTAGAGATTAAGAACAGTTTTACTTTTGTTGGAGAGCCATAACCAATTGAAAAGTCACAAATAAATTTTAGTTGATGAGATATCTAGATTTCAAGTAAAATACTGTCATTTTAACATAAAGGACAAGCGTTGCAAAAAGATAAGCAGCTATAATTTGATGATAATAAATGTTTATGAGAATAGAAATGAGACAAGGGTAGGGAAATGCTAACTTTTACACTCACCTGTCATGCTGCATGTATAACATATTTTCTTGGAGTAGTTTTTCTGTCAACTATATCTTCTCTACATTTCTCCCAATAGTCTGCCTGGTGAAAAGTAATTAGATGCATAAGAGAGAAGAAATAAAAAGATCAAAACACACACATATATATATGATGTAGCTTCATTTTGCCAGGAATTATGGGCTTCTCTAAATAGAATATAACTTTTATTAAAGGTAATATTACAGACTAGCAAGTTTCCTGTTACAGAAAATGAGAAAACCCCACAGGACTATTTTCTTCTGTTACAGAGTCTCTTTTGAGATTAATGAAATTTTTTTCAATGTGAGAGAAAAATACTATGACATTGGAAAATTAAACTGTATCTTCAACTCTAAAGTGTCCCTCCCTCTTTTTCTTTTATTGAAAATGGAGAGCATGTTACTTCCCAAGAACAAATTTTCCTAAAAAGCAAAAAAAAAAAAAAAAAGAAAAAAGTTTTAAAAGCCAGTTGTTCACAATTTCTCAGTTATAATCTGTCTTCAGATCTATCTCTAAGCTAGGAGAATTGGGTTTATTTCTTTTTCCCAGAGTTAAGGAAGACATATTGCAATGCAAAGCAGAGAGGTATAATAACAGGATGGTGATTGTAAATTAGAAAATAGTACCATGCAAATGCAGCATACAACAGTGGAAGTGAAACGAGTTTGAAGTCAAGACACACCTTGGTTTGAATCCTGGCTCTGTCATTTACTTTCCATGTCACCTAGGGCAATTAACTTACCTCTCAGTATCAGTCTTTTCATCAGTCAAATGGGAATAATAATGTCACCTCATAGGGCTGAGATGAAGATCTTCTGAAATATGCACACAAAGAACTGAACAAAATACCTAGCCTATAATTGGTATTCATTAAATATTAAACTTATTCTCTGCTCTGCCTCTCCATGTGACACTGAAAAATCCTAGGCTCTTGTATAAATTCAGAAATACAGTTGGAAAGTAAAAGACTTGAGGAGAGTAACATCAGCAAAATAGAATAAGAACTCTCTTTCATCATCCCCTTCAGAAACATCAACTTTGACAACTACTCACAGATGAAAGTGTCTCTATGGGAGTCAGGGAGTCCATTGTATAAGTACCAGCACACCACTGGAGCAAAAATATGTAAGTGTAAACACACTGGAAAGGGTGAGAACATTTTCACTTTACCCATGATATCCCTCTCCCAAGGTGGTATAGCTGACTGCCAACAGGGACCTGTCTTGGCTCATGATTTCTCTTACAGGGGAAAAGTGAGAACATAGAGAATTAGAGCCTTGCTTTCTTCCAGCTGTAAAGGACACTGCCAATAAGGCCTATTTCTTTTTCATCCCACCAAGAATATCAAGATAATTGGTACAGCTGAGTGCTTGAGGGAGATTGGGAGCAGAGAAGAGAGGCTGCAAACCCTACTGACCACTCCATTGACTACATCATGAAACCCCCACCCCATGAGTTAATTGTAATGCCTCACCTAAGGACCCCCCAACTGGCCCATAGGCACCACAAATTTTCCACTTACCTCATGCCTCCCTCCCCAGGCTATCTCCCTGAGCACACCACTGTGACAGCAAGTGTGAGCAGCTCGTGCAAATAGTTGTCTCAAGTTTTCAGGACTGGGAGGTGGCACACAAATGTGAACATTTCAGCAAAATTCCCTAGGGAAAAGAAATGAGTACATCTCAACACTTCGCCTGGATTTTTGGGATTGAAAGAAGGGAGACAATCTCACGACTCCCCCACCCACCACAACTGGGAGCAAGAGGTATGGAGTGGGAGCATACATAGAAAAGATATGCTAGAGCTTCAGAATCCCTAGCCAGGCTGCTTGGTAAAGGCATTTCTCTCCTGAAGCCAGGAAAGAAAAAACTGAGATGACTGCTCTTTGGGATGCAAAGACAGCTATGCAAAACTTCAAATAACAGAAAAAAATCAAAGAAACGTAACCAAAGAAAAACAATATTCCACTAATCAAGCACAAATAAATGGTGATCTACAAATTGCTTGACAATGAATTCAAAATAATTGTTTTAAAGAAGCTCAGTGAGGTACAGGAGAACACAGATAGACAACTTAATAATATCAGGTAAACAACACTTAAACAAAACAAAAAGTTCATAAGGAGAAAAAAATCACTAAAAAAAAACCAAACAGAAATTCTGGAGCTCAGGAATTCAATGAATGAAAAGAAAAATGCAATAGAGAGTGTCAACACAGGCTTGACCGTGAAGAAGAAACAATCTGTGAACTCAAAGACAGATCATTTGAAAACATCTAGTCAGAGAGAAAAAAAAGAATGAAAAGGAAGAAAGGAAGCCTATAGGACTTATGGGACATCATCAAGAGAGTTACATTATTATGAGAGGAATTTGAGAAGGAGAAGAGAGAGGAAAAGGTGAAAAATACTTATTTAAAGAAATATTGGCTGAAAACTTCCCCCGTGTGGAAAGAGATTTGGAAATCTAAATACATAAATCTTAAAAGTCTTCAAACAGTTTCAACCCCACAAAAAAGACATATGCAAGACAAATTATAATCAATCTGTCAAAAATCAAAGCCAAACAGAGAATTTTGGAAGTAGCAAGGGAAAAGAGGCTTGTAACTACTAAAGGACCCGATAAAAGGCTTTTAGTGAATTTTGTAGCAGAACTCATGAAAGCCAGATGAGAGTGGGATGATATATTCAATGCTGTGAAGGAAAATCCGCCCACTGAGAATACTTTACCCAGGAAATCTATCCTTCAGAAAACAGTCTATCCCTGACAAACAAAAGCTGAGGTAGTTTATTGCCACTAGACCCACCTTACAAAAAATGTTAAAGAGAGTTCTTAAAGCTGAAGCAGAAAGATGCAAATTAGTAACATGAAAAAAAAATGGCAGTATAAAACTCATTGATGAAGGTAGATGCATAGTAAAATCCAGAATACTCTAATAGTGTAATGGTGGAGTATAAATCCATTTTAACTGTAATATAAAGGTTAAAGGTCAAAAATATTGACAATAACTATAGCTACAATAACTTGTTAATGGATACACCATATAAAAAGATGTAAATTGTGACATCAAAAACAAAATGAGTGGGGTAGGAATAAAAGTGTTGAATTTTTGTATGTGATCAAATTGAATTTGTTATCAGCTTAAAACAGACTGGTGTAACTATAAGATATTTTAGGTAAACTGCATGATAACCACAATGCCAAAACATATAGTAGATATAAAAAAGATTAAAAAAAAAAGAAATCAAAACAATCTTTCAGTGAAAGGATACATAATTTTAATTAGATAGGAGAAATAACTTCAATAGATCTATTGAAAAACCTGATGACTATAGTTATTAATTTGAAAATAACTAAGAGAATAGAATTAAGTGTTCTCATGACAAAAACTGATAAGTATGTTAGGTAATACATATATTAATCAGTTCAATTGAACAATTCCACAATGTATATATTTTAAAATATCATGTATACAATAAATATATGCAGTGTTTATTTGTCAGTTTAAAAATTAATAAGATAAAACAAAGGAAGAAAAATGTTTAAAGAAGGAATCACAGCATACTAATACAGAATATTACCAAATCACAAAGAAAGACAGCAAGAGATGAAGACAGGATGAAAAGGAACTATAAAACATTCAGGAAACAATTAACAATGTTGCAATAGTAAGTCCTTACCTATCAATAATCACTTTAAATGTTGATGGATTAAATGTTCCGATTAAAAGACAGAGTTGCTGAATGTAATTGTAAAACAAGATCCAAATGTATGCTGCATACAAGAGACTCAATTCAGCTGTAATGACACACAGACCGAAAGAGAAGGGATGAAAAAAGATATCCCATGCAAATGGAAACCAAAAAAGAACATGGGAAGCAATACTCTTATCAGACAGAATAGACTTTAAGACAATGAGTCACAAGAGACAAAAGGTCATCATAATCATAAAGGTATTAATTTATCAAGACAATATAACAATTGTTAATATGTATGCACCCAACATAAGAGAAGATAAATATATAAAGCAAATAACATATCTAAAGGAAGAAACAGAAATAAATATGGTAATAGTAGGGGACTTCAAAACTCTACTTTCAACAATGGATAGATTATCCAGACAGAAAATCAACAAAGAATTGTTGAACTTTAACTATACTTTAGAGCAAATTGACCTAACAGACATACACAGAACATTCCATGTAACAACAGCAAAATATACATTCTTCTTAAGGACACATGGAACATCCCCTAGGATAGATCATATGTTAGGCTACAAAACAAGTCTTAACAAATTTAAGAAGATTGAAATCACAGCAAACATCTTTTCTGACAATAATTTTATAAAACTAGAAAACAATAGCAGGTGAGAAATCAGAAAATTCACAAATATGTAGAAATTAAACAACGCACTCTTGAAATTTCAATGGGTCAAACAAGAAATCAAAAGGTAACTCAGAAAACCTTGAGACAAATGAAAATGGAAACAAACCATACCAAAACCATGGGGTGCAGCAAAAGCAGTTCTAACAGGGGAAAAAAAAACCCATACCAATAAAAAACTCAAAATGGATTAAAGATTTTGACATAAGACCTGTGTAACCTTAAAACTTCTAGAAGAAAATATGAGGGGAAAGCTCCATAACCTTGGTCTGGGCAATGATTTTTTGATTATGACACCAAAAGCACAGGCAACAAAATCAAAAACAGACAAGTGAGACTACATCAAAATGTAAAGTTTCTGGATCATAAAAAAAATCAGCAAAATGAAAAGACGTCCCACAGAATGGAGAAAAATGTAAGGATGGCCTTGCTATAATAACAGGAAAATATCTAATCCTGCACTTTCCTAACAGCTAAAGATCAATCATGAGCTCTCCTTACTCAATGCTGTTTCTCTCCCTAGCTAGAAGGCAACCTGCTGGGACTCTGTTTTCACATACCTCTGAAAAGAGCCAAAGGAAATGTAAATCTTTCCTTTTACATTCACCAGATCACGGCTTTTAGAATCTGTTTCTACAGCCTCAAGGTGTTCCTGAGAAGCTCCTGGATGGACAGCAGGTGGGTAAACTCCAGGCCTTCATTTCCTGCCCAAACCCATATCTCAGGGGCAAAAATCACATCCCCTGTGATAAGGCTGACTACATCTCAGAGATAATAAAGTCTCCAGGAACAGAAGAAACAAGAATGATGGACAACCTGACCTCTTGCAGCTACCTGCTAATTACTCCACAACAATTACTATTTTTTTCTTTGTCCCCATAAAAGCACAAGCCACTTGGTCTCCCTGCTGGCAACCCCTGCTCTTTCTTTGGGATGCCACACCATCTCCCTGCTCTCCCCCGCTTCTCTCTCTCTCTCTCTCTCTCTCATTCTTTCTGTCCTTCTAAAGGGTAAAATAAACTTTTTACTTTTATATATCATAATTTCTGAATGAGAAATCTTTCTCCACCTGCACTGTGAGCACCTACTAGGTTTTCAACCCTAATAGAAAGTATTTGCAAACTATTTATCTAATAAGGGATTAATATCCAAAATATATAAGGAAATGACACAATTCAATAGTAAAACAACAAATAACCTGGTTAAAAATAGTCAAAGGATCTGAGAAGACATTACTCTAAAAAGACATACAAATAACTAACAGGTATATAAAAAGGTGCTCAACATCACTAATCATCACAGAAATGAAAATCAAAACTATGAGATAGCATCTCACGTCTGTTATTATGGATATTATTAAAAAGTCAAAAGATAAAAAGTGTTGATGAGGATGTGGAGAAAAATGAACCCTTTTATATTGCTGGTGGGAATGTAAATTGGTAAAGGCATTAAGGAAAATAGTATGGAGGTTCCTCAAAAATTAAAAATAAAACTACTGTATGATCCAATATATATAACTCAGCAATCCTACTTCTGGGAATATATCAAAAGGAAATAAAATCACTGCCAGCACTCCCATGTTTATTGCAGTATTGTTAAGAATGGCCAAGATATGAAACCAAATTGTGCCTATCAAAGATAAATGGAAAATAAAATTTGATGTATATATAAAATATTATAATAATATACCACATTTATATATACACATATATATAAAACAGAATACTATTCAGTCTTTAGAAAAGAGGAAATCCTGCCATTTGTGACAACATGGATGAACCTGGAGGACATTATGCTAGTGAAATAAGCCAGACACAAAAAGACAAATACTGGATGATCCCACTTATACGTGAAATCTAAAAAGTCAAACTCATAGATACACAAAGTAGAAAGGTGGTTACCAGGCTTTAGTGATGGGGGAATTGGGGATATGTTGGTCAAAGATTATAAACTTGCAGTTAAAAGATACATAAATTCTGGAGACTTAATGTTCAGTGTTGGGATCAGAAATAGATATCCCAACATATGGTGTTATGGCATGCTAAACTAAAGAAGCAGCCTCAGCCTCAAGGTCTCTCTATGACCCTCCCCTGCCTTCCTGTCTCTCTAATACTCTTTCTTTTCTAAAGCATGGAGAGGAGCCATCTCTGAAAATTACATTACCCAACTGAGAAAACTTCTACCAGAAATACAATTGTCTTAAAAACCCTAGGAATCTCATTAAATAACCAAGAAAAGTTAACCACTGGAGAAGAGAAGAGAACAGATACCAAGCCCAAAACTTGTCATCATGCCCATACAAATTTTTTTATCTATTCTTATGAGGAAAGCTCCAGGAGATTACCTGGGGGACTGTATCTGCATAATAAAACAACCTTTGTTCACAATGCAATTCTGCTCCTCATCTTTCTATAACTTGTCCAAAAGCTCTTATTTGTCCTTTGGTCCAGTTTAGTGTCCAACAACAATTATTTATGAACCACTTTCAGGTCATTGGGTCCGCTCATTTATGGATCCCTCCATAATTTTTCTCTCTCCAATAAGGAGGGTATTAAAGTATCAACCACCTGGCCCATTTTTTGAGCTGTTCATATTTTTGTATGGCTCCCATATATTATGCATGTTAATAAATCTATTATGCTTTTCTCTTCCTAACCTGTCTTCTGCTTTAGGGATGTCATCTATGACCCTTTATGATGGGGAGGAAAGGAATCATCCCCTTTCCACTCCAACCAGAGCATGATGATGATAATTAATAATAATGTGTTTTAGACATGAAATTTGCTAGAAGAGTAGATCTTAAGTATTCTCAGCACAAAAAAAGGTAACTATGTGAGGTGATGGATATGTTAATTACTGTAATTGTGGTAATCATTTCATAATGTATACTTGTATTAAAACATCACGTTGTACACCTTAAATACATATAATTTTTATTGGTCAATTATATCTCAATAAAGTTGAGGGGGGCAAAAGTAAAAGACCCAAGAATTAAGATGGAGAGCTACTTCCTGGACAAAAATCCTTCCCAATCCCTTTATCCACCCCTATCACAACTATTTTCTCAAATCCAGTTTGCAAGTTTCTGTTCTGTGCTTTCTCCTACCTTTTTACTATGTGCACACTTCCTACACAAAGCCTTGCCTCTTTAGCCCATGAAAACTCTGACCACATAAGCTATTGCTTATTTTTATAGCTGAAGGTTCTATGCAAGATACAGTCTTCATTAGTGTAGTGATCAATCCAGTTTTTTTTCTTTTTTTTATTTCAGAATATTATGGGGATACAGATATTTAGGTAACATGTATTGCCTTTGCTCTGCCCGAATCAGAGCTATAGGCATGCCCCTCCACAGATAGTGTGCACTGCACACCTTAGGTGTGAATTTACCCATCCCCCTCCTCCCTCCTCCCACCTGCCCAACACCCAATGAATGTTAATTCCATATGTGCACAAAAGTGTTGATCAATTAGTATCAGTTTGATAATCAGTACATGTGGTGCTTGTTTTTCCATTCTTGAGGCACTTTGCTTAGAAGAATGGGGTCAAGTTCCATCCACGATAATACAAGAGGTGTTAGTTCACTGTTGTTTTCTGTGGCTGAGTAATACGCCATGGGATAGATATACCACATTTTATTAAACCACTCATCTATTGATGGGCACGTGGGTTGTTTCCACATCTTTGCAATTGTGAACTGTGCTGCTATATACATTCAAGGGCAGATGTCTTTATTATAGAATGTCTTTTTTTTCTTTGGGTAAATACCCAGTAATGGGATTTCTGAATCAAATGATAGTTCTACTTTTAGTTCTTTGAGATATCTCCATACTACTTTCCATAGAGGTTGTACTAGTTTGCAGTCACACCAGCAGTCTATGAGTGTTCCTATCTCTCTGCATCCACACCAATATTTGTTGCTTTAGGACTTTTTGATATAAGCCATTTTCACTGGAGTTAAGTGGTATCTCATTGTGGTTTTGATTTGCATTTCCTTGATGATTAGAGATGTTGAGCGTTTTTTCATGTTTCTTAGCCATTACTGTATCTTCTTTTGAAAAGTTTCTGTTCATGTCCTTTGCCCATTTTTTAATGGGGTTGTTTGATTTTTCTTGCTAAATTTCCTGAGTTCTATATAGATTCTAGTTATTAGCTCATTGTCGGATGTATAGCATGCAAAAATTTTCTCCCTTTCTCTAGGCTGTCTATTCACTCTAGTAATAGTTTCTTTGGTTGTGCAGAAGCTTCTTAATTTGATCAGGTCCCATTTATTTATTTTTGTTTTGCTGTGATTGCTTTTGGGGTCTTCTTCATAAATTATTTGCCTAAGCCAATGTCTATAAGAGTTTTTCCACCATTTTCTTGCAGAATTCTTATGGTTTCATGCCTTAGGTATAAGTCTGTTAAACATCATGAGTTGATTTTTGTGAGAGATGAGAGGTGAGGATCCTGTTTCAGTCTTCTACATGTGACTAACCAGTTTCCCAGCACCATTCATTGAACAGGAATTCTTTTCCCCAGTGTATGTTTTTGTCTGATTTGTCAAAAATCAGATGGCTATATGAGGATGGTTTTATGTCTGGGTTCTCAGTCCTCTCCCATTGTTCTATGTGTCTATTCTTGTGCCAGTACCATGCTGTTTTGGTTACTATAGCTTTGTAATATAGCTTGAAATCTGGTAAATTGATGTCTCCCAATTTGTTATTTTTGCTTAAGGTTGCCTTGGCTAAACGAGGTCTTCTCTGGTTCCATACAAAGCATAGAATTATTTTTTCTAGATCTGTGAAAAATGATGTTGATATTTTTATAGGGATTGAATTAAATCTGTAGATCACTTTGGGTAGTGTAGACATTTTAACAAGGTTGATTCTGCCAATCCATGATCATGGTATAGTTTTCCATCTGTTTGCATCCTCTGCTATTTCCTTCTTCAGTGTTTCATAGTGCTCCCTGTAGATATCTTCACTTCCTTAGTTAAATATATTCCCAGGTATTTTATTTTCTTTGTTGGTACTGAGAAAGGTATTGAGTTTGTGATGTGGTTCTCAGTTTGACTGTTGTTGGTGTACATGAATGCTTCTGATTTGTGTACGTTGATTTTGTAACCTGAGACTTTGCTGAACTTGTTTACCAATTCCAATAATCTCATGGCAGAGTCTTTGTGGTTTTCTAGATATAAGATCATATTGTCTGCAAAGAGCAGTAATTTGACCTCTTCTGGTCCCATTTGGATGCCCTTGATTTCCTTCTCTTGTCTGATTGCTCTGGCTAGGGCTTCCAATACTATGTTAAATAGAAGTGGTGATAGAGTGTGTTCTTGTCTGGTGCGAGTTCAAAACAGGAATGCTTTCTTTTTTTCCATGTTTAGTATGATGTTGGTTGTGGGTTTGTCATATATGGCTTTTATCATTTTGAGGTAAGTTCCATCTATGCCTATTTTGTTAAGCATTCTTATCATAAAAGGGTGCTGAATTTTGTCAAATGCTTTTTCTGCATCTATTGAGAGGATCATATGGTCTTTGTTTTTACTTTTATTTAGGTGATAGATTATGTTTATACATTTGTGTGTGTTGAATCATCCCTGCTCATCTCTGGAATGAAGCCCACAATCCAGTTTTTAAATTTTCTAATCTGTAACCATGATTACTAGACAAAGACAAAGGATTAACAGACTATGTAAAAATTCTCCAGACTTTAAAGCTTTGAGTCTGAAGTTTAAGAACATGATTGCAATTTCAGAATGGAAAAGATACATGTAAGGCAAAGCAAGCTTAATTTTTAAAGCAATGATTAATCTTGTTTAGAGAATAGTCAAGATTTTATTTTAAATCTTCTATTCGGTCTTCATGATTCAGGAAATAATCACATTTTGATGAAATGTGTTAGGCTAATTAAATCATTCAATGTAAATAATTTTAGATTAATTAATATAATTTGAGTGATATTATTGTGCAGGAAGTCTCAAAAGAAAAAAAGATCATTTGGTCAAAACTTAAGTATTTTTTTTCTTCTCAAATAGATACTTGACTTAAAAACTTTTCCTGAGTGCTCACAATCCTCATGTGAATTTAAAAATGGAAGAAATTGATCATATTAGAATTCATATATAATCTTAAGTGTTTATATTTCAAGAACTTCTACTATAAGAACATATGTTCCTTAAAGACAACATTAAAATTTTAGAAAATTTTTGGTTGACAATTGTAGGTTATACTATAATGCACCACCCAGATTTCTCATCATAACTGAAAGTCTTATTGATACTTTCTCCATGGGCTGGAAGTGTTGTCATCTCACAACCCTCTCCTGTTAGTCCTTTAAGGGAATTTCTCCAGGCTGTAGAAAGTTGCTTCACTCCCTTCTCCAGGGATTTTCACATCCAATACTGATTCATGTGGGCTTAAACATGTTTAACCAAAAATTAACAAAAAGGCCTGATATTCCTGTCCCATTTTGAGACAATTTTGAAGAAAGTCATCTCAGTTTGAAAGATTTCCATTGGATCAGCTGAGGACTTTGTTGGGACTGCTTCAGAGCCAAAAACTCCCCCTCTGGCCAATCCTGCTTCCTTTCCTTCCTCCACAAGGTATTGAACCAGAGAGCATTCTCTAATAATCTTCTCACATTTAATCTACATTTCAGAGTTGGTTTCCCCTGGGAACACAAACTACTATACCACATATCTTAAAAGTTATATGTGGAACTGAGGTGGAGAAAGATGGCCAAATGGAACCCTCCAGTGACAGTCCCCTGGCAGCAATAAAAAA
The DNA here is from genome assembly GCA_023783475.1 of Daubentonia madagascariensis. Taxonomy (NCBI): domain Eukaryota; kingdom Metazoa; phylum Chordata; class Mammalia; order Primates; family Daubentoniidae; genus Daubentonia; species Daubentonia madagascariensis. The sequence goes on from JAKFHU010000166.1 coordinate 3,209,901, forward strand.
TTGAACAGCTCTCCATGCAAGCAAGCACCTTCCTAAGAACCAAAAATCAGGTGAGCAACCACAGTACTTGGTTTTAACATTATACCAAGGAAAGAATCACAGAAGAGGGCAGGAAGACAGTCTTGCATTGTATACGCCAACTCTCCCCCATGCCCTAGCTGCACTGCATCAGCACCAGGTGGAGAGAGGATTTTTGTGCTTGGGGAAAGGAGATCAAAGTGATTGTGGAAATTTGCATTGGAACTCAGGGCCATCTTGTCACAGGGAAACACAACCTAGGGCAGAATTCTGGTGGTACCCATGAAGGGAGCATTTAGACCAGCCCTGGTCAGAGGGGAATTCTCTACCCTAGGCAGAGGAACCTGAGTTCTAGCTAGTTCTACCACCAGCTGATGAAAGCAGCCTGGGGCCCAGAATAAATTTGAAAGGCAGTCAGGCCACAGAGACTGCCGTCTTTGGGAAAGTCCTGCTATTGTTCTCAGCACAGGGCCAGTGGATTTGGGGTGCATATGACCCAGTGAGACACTGTCTGTGTCAGCCAAAGTAGTGCCTGCATCACCCATCCCCCAACTCCAAGCAGTGAAGCTCCAGGAGAGACTCCCTCTAGTTGGGGAAAGGTAAGGGAAGAGTATTAAGGTCTTTGTCTTGCAACTTGGCTGCCAGCACAGTCATAGTAAAATGAAGTACCAAGAAGATACTTGATGCCCCTGATTCTAGGCCATAGTTTCTAGAGGGCATTTCTAGACCCATGCTGGGCCAGAAGGGAACCTTCTGCCCTAAAGGTAAGGACTGAGTCCTGCAAGAATTCACCACATTCTGACTAAATAGCCTTTGGGCCTTGAATAAACATAAATGGTAGCCAGGCAGTTGTTGCCACAGGCCTTGGGTGAGACTGTGCTGGCTTCAGGAGTGACTGGGTGCAGTATCGGCTGTGGTGGCTGTGGTGGCTGTGGTGGAGTGCTCATGTCACCCCTCCCCCAACTCCAGGAAGCCCAGCATGGAGGGTAAGACTCCTTCTGTTTGGGGGAAACTGAGGAAAGAGAGTGAGAGACATTACCTGGTAATCCAGAGAATTCTCCCATTACCTACCCAAGCCCACCAAGATGGTACCACCAGGAGTCTGCAAGAGTTGCAGCATTACTGGACTTGGGGCACCCCCTATTGCTGATATGGCTGCAGTCAGCCAAGAGTTAGATCACAACACTCAATTCCCTTTGAATACCTGGAAAGGTTTCTCAAGAGGAATAGGTAAATATAACCCCAGACTGTGAGATTAGAAAAAAACCTAACTCTTCAATGCACAGACATCAATGAACATCCACAGGCATCAAGAATATCTAGGAAAAAATGACCTCACCAACCAACTAAACAAGGCACTAGTGACAAATCCCAGGGTGACCAAGATATGTGACCTTTCAGATAAATAATTCAAAATATTTGTTCTGAAGAAGCTCAGTGAACTTCAAGACAATACAGAGGATTAACTCAGAATACTGCCAGAGAAATTTAACAAAGAGATTTAAATAATGAAAAAAATCAAGCAGAAATTTTGGAGCTAAAAAATTCAATTGACAAATGGAAAGATGCAACAGAGTCTCTCAACAGCAGAATTGATGAAGCAGATGAAAGAATTAGTGAGCATGAAGACAGGCTATTTGAATATACACATTCAGAAGAGAAAAAAGAAAAAATAATTAAAAATGAAGCACATATACAAGATCTAGAAAATATCCTCAAAAGGGCAAATCTAAGAGTTATCCATCTTATCGAGGTGGTAGAGGGAGAGATTGGGGTAGAAAGTTTTCAAAGAAGTAATAACAGAGCACTTTCCAAACCTAGAGGAAAATATCAATCTTCAGGTACAAGAAGGTCATAGAACACCAAGCAGATTTAACCCAGATAAGACTACCTGAAGGTATTTAATAATCAAACTTCCAAAGGTCACAGATTTAAAAAAAAGGTCCTAAGGTAAGCAAGAAAAAAGAAAAAAAAATAACATATAAGTGAGACCAAATATGTCTGAACATTTAGGCTGTCAAAAGTGGCCAAAACCTTATATAGCAACAGAGAGATTGGCATGACCCATATTCAAACATGAAGGAGAAATAAAGACTTTCCCAGACAAATGAATGCGGAGAGATTCATCAACACCAAATCTTCCATACAAGAAATGCTAAAAGGAGTTCTTCAATCTGAAAGAAAAGGATACTAATGAATAATAAGAATCATCTGAAAGTATAAAAATCACTGGTAACAGTAAGTACACAGACAAATACAGAATACTCTATCACAGTTCACTGTGATAACAGTGTGTAAACCACTTATATCTTCAGTAGGAAGACTAAAAGACAAACTGATCAAAAATAATGACTAAGGCCACATGTGGTTGCTCACGCCTGTAATCCTAGTACTGGGGAGGCTGAGGCAGGAGGATCAATTGAGGCCAGGAGTTTGAGATTAGCCTGAGCAAGAGTGAGACCCCATTTATACAAAAATTAGCCAGGCATGGTGATGTGCACCTGTAGTCCCAGCTACTTGGAAGGCTGAGGCAGGAGGATTGCTTGAGCCCAGGAGATTGAAGTTGCAGTGAACTATGATGACACCACTGCATTATAGCCCAGGTGACAGAGTGAGACTCTGTCTCAAAAAAATAACAACTAAGTCAACTTTTTAAGAGATAGATAGTATAAAAAGATATAAATGGAAACAACAAAAATCAAAAAGCTGGGGGAGGGGGATAAAGTTAAAGTGTAGAGTTTCTTTTAACTTTTGTTTTGCTTGTTTGTTTTTTGTAAGCAGAGTTAAGTTATTATCAGTTTAAAATAATTGGTTATACAATGTTTTTTGCTAGCTTCATGGTAAACTCAAATCAAAAAACCTACAACAGATACACAAAAAAAATGAAAAGCAAGAAATTAAAACATACTACCAGGGAAAATTAGTTTTACACAAAGAAAGATAGGAGGAAAGGAAGAAAGAGAAGACCACAAAATAACCAGTAATCAAGTAACAACACGGCAATAGTAAGTCCTTACTTATCAATAATAACATTGAATGTAAATGGACAATATTCTCCGATCAAAAGGCAGAGTGGCAGAATGAATTAAAAAACAAGACCCAAATATATGCTGTCTACAAGAAACTCACTTCACCTATAAAGACACAAATAGACTAAGGGATGGAAAAATATATTTCATGCAAATGGAAACTAAAAAGAGCAGGAGTAGCTATACTTCTAAGAGATAAAATAGATTTCAAGGCAAAAACTGTGAAAGGAGGGAAAGAAAGTCATTTTATAATGATAAAAGGGTCAGGTGAACAAGAGGATGTAACAATTCTAAATATATATTCTCCCAACACTGGAGCACCCAAATATATAAAGCAAATATTATTAAAGCTAAAGAAAGAGATAGGCCCCAATACAATAATCATTGGAGACCTCAACAACCCACTTTCAGCATTGGACAGACTGTCCAGACAGAAAATCAACAGAGAAACATCAGACTCAATCTGCACAATAGAACAAATGGACCCAATAGATATTTATGGAATAATTCATCCAACAGCAGAAGAATACACATTCTCCTCAGCACATGGATCATTCTCAAGGATAGACCATATATTAGACCACAAAACAAATCTTAAAAAATTGAACAGAACTGAAATCATATCAAGTATTTTTTCTAACCACAATGGAATAAAACTAGAAATCAATAACAAGAGGAACTTTGGAAACTCTATAAACACATGGAAATTAAACAATATACTCCTGAATGACCAGTGGGTTAATGACGAGATTAAGAAGGAAATTTAAAAAATTATTAAAACAAATGAAAATGAAAACAACATACCAATACCTATGAGATACAGTGAAGTACTAACAGAAAAGTTTATAGCAATGAGTGACTACATCAAAAAAGTAGAAAATCTTCAAATAAACAACCAAATCATGCATCTTAAATAACTAGAAAAACAAGAACAAAAAAAATACAAAATTACGAGAAGAAAACAAATGATAAAGATCAGGCAGATATAAATGAAATTGAAATGAAAAGAAAACAATACAAGAGATCAATGAAATTAAAAGTTGGTTTTTTTAAAAGATAAATAAAATTGACAAAACTTTTTCCAGACTAAGAAAAAAATAGAGAAAACCCAAATAAATAAAATCAGAGATGAAAAAGGAGATATTACTGCAGAAATTCAAAGAATCATTAGAAACTACTATAAGAAATAATATACCAATAAATTGGAAAACCTAGAAGAAATGGATAAATTTCTAGGCACATATACCCTACCAAGATTAAACTACAAAGAAATCCAAAACTTGACTAGACCAATAAAAAGTAATGAGATAGAAAGAGTAATAAAAAGTTTCCCATAAAACAAATGCTCAGGACCTGATGGCTTTGCTGCTAAATTCTATCAAACATTTAAAGAACTAATACCAATCCTACTCAAATGATTCTGAAAAATTGAGAATGAGAGAATACTCCCAAACTCATTCTACAAGGCCTATATCAACCTGATACCAAAATCAGACAAAGGCACAACAAAAAAACCAAAACTATAGGCCAATATCTCAGATGAACATAGATGCAAAAATCCTCAAAAAATACTAGCAAACTGAATTCAACAACACATTAAAAAGATTATTAATCATGAACAAGTGGGATTCATCTCAGGAATGCAAGGATGGTTCAACATAAACAAATCAATCAATGTAATACATCATATCAACAGAACAAAGGACAAAAACCATATGATAATTTTAATTGATGATGGAAAAGCATTCGATAAAATCCAACATCGCTTCATGATAAAAACTCTCAAAAAACTGGACATTGAAGGAACTTACCTCAACATGATAAAAGCCATATAGCACAGACCCACAGCTAGTGTCATACTGAATGGGGAAAAACTGTAAGCCTTTCCAGTAAGATCTACAGCAAGACAAGGATGCCCAATTCCACCTCTGTTATTCAGCATACTATTGGAAGTTCCAGTTCAAACAATCAGACAAAAGAAAGAAATAAAGGGCATCCAAATTGGAAAGGAAGAAGTCAAATTATCCTTCTTTGCAGATGATATGATCTTATATTTGGAGAAACCTAAAGACTCCACAAAAAAGCCCTTAGAACTGATAAACAAATTCAGTAAAGTTGCAGGATACAAAATCAACATACAAAAATCAGTAACATTTCTATAAGCCAATAGCAAACAATCTGAAAAAGAAATCAAGAAAATAATCCCATTTATAATAGCAACAAATAACATAAAATACATAGGAATAAACTTAATCAAAGAAGTGAAGGATCTCTACAACAAAAACTATAAAACACTGATGAAAGAAATTGAAGAGAAAATAAAATGGAAAGATATTTCATGCTCATGGATTGGAAGAATCAATATTGTTAAAATTTCCATACTACTACAGATCCAATGCAATCCCCAGCAAAATACCATTGATATTCTTCACAGAAATAGAAAAAAATATTTTAAAATTTACATTGAACCACAAAAGTCCCAGAATAGCCAAATCAATCCTCAGCAAAATAACAAAATTGGAAGAATCACATTACCTGACTTCAAATTATACTACAGAGCTGTAGTAACCAAAACAGCATGATACTGGCATGAAATCAGACACATAGACCATGGACCTTAGACCATTTCCATACTATGTACACCTGAAGCTCTGCTGAAATATAATGTTACTTCTACATAAATCCTCACAGCACATAGTGCGTAACATTTTCCTTTACAAATCTAAGATTTTCATTTTCTTGAAATTCTTGGTTCAGAATAATGTATATTTAAATTAATACATATTATTTTTTTTTACTAACTCTTTGTTTTAAAGTAGTCTGCATTGCCAGCTTGTCTATTTAGGTGACAATATAAGATGGGTATTATAATCATAGGGCATTATAACCTACTGACTCCATCCTACTTTTTATATACTTCAGAACTTTTTCCAAACTATTGTATGACAGTACAGTCAGAATGAATTATTCTCACAGGGGTTTAATTCCCAGAGCTTCAATCTAATGTTCATTCTATTCTCAAAGACAAGTCACGGTAACATTCGCTGCAAGAAAACTCAGCTTTCATTGTTGTACATTTTAAATGCCAGTTCTTTCTTTGTTTTTCTACCTGTGTTTAATATGTATTATTTAATACATGTGTACATTTACTATATATAAACATATATGTGGTAAATAAACATTTAATGTATTTGAAGACCATTTGTTCACTAGGACGAATTTATTGAAAACAAAGTCTTATTGCTTTGCCTTCTACTCTGGCTAGTAATTCTGATAAAATTTCTAGGAAATTCACTCTCGTTATTGTCTAAGTAGCAGCCATTTATAGATGCATAGTATGATGAGCTACAAAAATTAAAAAAAAAACAATATGAAAAGCTATCATTTGTGTTTGGTTTACTATATGATGCCAAACACTGCTCCATACATTTTGCATTTATTTACTCACTTAATTCTCATAAAAGTAATAGAAGATAGATACTACTACTATCCTTATTTTACAGTTTAGAAAACTGAGGCACAGAGACTGAGTAACATGCCCACTATCACAAAGCTAGCAAGTGGAGAGGTTGGGATTTGAACTCAGGAAGGCTGTCTCTAGAGTTCGTGCCTTTAACTGCTGTGTATAGTGCTTCTCATAAATCATAAGGGACTTAAAGACTCCATGCATCTAGTAAACACTTTAAAAATTAATTATGCTTTTTATTTATATAATACATTAACATGATTTAAAATTAAAACACAAAGGGTTATATTGAGAAAGTGAAACAAACAATTCAATGCCTCATCTTTCCTTATCATCAGTTTTATTGCCAGAAACAACAGCTTTCAAATAGTTTAGTCATTTTTCTGAAGTTTACCTTTCTGTTTCAAAATAACAAGCTTTAAATGTTTTATTTGATTTATCCATTCCAAACATTATTTTCTGATATTTTGCTACAGCAGAGGAAGATTTCTTTCTAGTATTTGACACCCCCTTCTCTCCATCTTTTAAAATTTATTTTTATATATCAATTTTTTCATAGATCAATAGCTAATATTTGCATCATTTGACTAAGTTGATGGTGTTCACTGCAAAGACATGGAGTATAATATGACTGTTTACTTTTGTATACAATAATTTTCTTCAGGAGTTAATAATTGCCTTGTTTCTAAAAATTGTTTCATTTTCTACGTGTCTATTCATAATTATTTTCACATACTTTTCCAGATCTGTAAGTATACACCTTTACACATTATTTTCCTAATGATAAAAACTATCAGACAATCTAGCATTTTTTTCTTTCCCTAGAAAACTCTTTCCTTGAGTTTTTGTCCTCCTGTCCCATCCCTGACTCAGTGTTCTGTAGGCTTGCAGCACAGGGATCATCCCGGGACATCCTTTAATTCTTTTTCCTGCATGGATTCCCTATTTCCCCTATCCCACATCTTCTCTCTATTTCATTTAAATCTCTCATTTTGAAAGAGAAGCTTTCAAGAAAGTGTGCATAGAAAGTATATTTTTGGTGACCTACTCTTATACTTGATTCTGAGTTTGGTTTGGTAGAGAATTCCACATGGAAATTATTTCCCCTCAGAATTTTGAAGGTATTGTTCTATTATTTTCTATATTGCTGTGTAATGACATTCCAATTACTTACTTTTTATGTATATGATTTTTTCCCAACAATTTTGAGGTCTTACCATTGTCCTTGGAAATAGGACATTTATTTTGATCATGTGCAAAAGTTAAGTTTTGTTTTTGTTTTGTTTTGAATTCGTTTTTTAATTCAGTGTGCTAGTATTGGACCATTTCTTTGTTTCTTTTTTTCTTCCCTTCTCTAAAAAATACATAATTGCATCTGCTGTCTTTGTTCTCTCTGAAAGTACCGTTAGTCATGTGTGAAACCTCATAGTTTGATCCTGTTCAATTTCTCCAGAGACTAAATCTACACTCTTTTGCCAAGGTTGAGAAAGAGTTGCTTTTCTGTATGGGAAAAGGGTGAGTAGTGCGGCATCTACCAACTACATGTAAAAATGCTTAATCCCCTTAGTTTAGCTAGTTGCCCCTTGTCTTGTTCCCACCCATCTCTCCCTCACCTTTGATAATACCTATTAATCTTTAAATTCTGAAACTCGCGAAGGTTCTGTGGAGGGGACTGATTCACTTCATTTTATCATTTCCTTATGAAAGCATTTTAGATTGTAGCTTTCTCCATTCTGCAAAGACATTCTTTCATTCACTTTCTGCTTTCAAAAACATGTATTGCAATCTCTTGTCCACTGATGTTCTCTTCTTATGCACTCACCCTTGTAAGTTCATACCTTACATACACTTTTAATGTCATTACAGGAGAGTTTCAGATACAAGAGGAAATAAACATATGGGGTTAATCTGTTATATTTAGCTAAAATTACAACAAACCATTTCCCCCCTACAAATGAAACCTACCCCTCCAACAGGAATTTTTTGGCCATAGATGACAGCATGCAGTTCCAACTATTAATAGTTGTGACCATTTTCCTAAAATATTCCTGTCAAAAACATGGGGTGCACTTACAAAAAATTCTTGAATTTAAGGGTCATAATATGTACTTTTCAATATCTATCTGCACAGCTGGGTAAAAATTTCTATCATTGTCCTTGTCACTGGGCATTAAGGACGATAATGCCAACAGGAGAAAGGCTAGTCCATATGATTCCCTAAATTCATCCCAGAACTATAATTTTGCCAATTGGCCTAAGATAAAAAATGGCTTATAATCTCTTGAATTTTTTTTTCTCTTCATTTCACTTATGGACGGACCCTGATGGCTTCCTTTCTGCGTACATCATCTTTAAAATTTCCATACTATATATTCTAATATATTTTAAAAGTTATAGAATATTACTGTTTCTTGAGACAAGCCAAGTTTCCACCAAAGAAACAATGTCCCTAAAATATAATAAAATGCATGTAGTACTTCACAATTTTAGTTTCATGTTGAGTCTTTAGAGTTAGATATGAAAAGAAATGACAAAAAGTACTAGTTCATTTAGTTTCCTACACTGACTAAGCAGCTTTATTTATTCAAGGGCAAAAGAAAAAAAAAAGGAGAAGAGAAAGAAGAGTACTTCAGTTCTCCCTAAATGTAAATTACTGACACAATTGCAGATACTTATGCCAACATAAAGCTGAATTTAACAGGGCCCTCTGGAGTTTTAAATCCTTTGAACAGTGAATCTAATGGCTGGTGTGCACTTTCTTTCAGGGGAGTTGTCAGTATTAAAATGAGAAATGTGCAGGTAGGGAAAAATTCACCTTAGTGAACTATTTGCCTAATAAAAATTAATGATCGGTTTCTTGTTTATGTCCAGTTCACTGATTATCAATAAAAAGTATTGGATTGAGAATCCATTATCCACATTTATTAAAATTACACTCAGAGCCTATTACAGAGTGCTTGAAATGTAACAAACACTGAAAAGGCTTTCTGGCACCCGGTAATAATTAGTTCAAAGTTTAATGGAAATTTTTGGCACTCTTGTATTTCAGTAGTTGTTTTCTATAATATAAAAATTTTCCTTGGTCATGTGGCTGAGCCATTACAATCCTGATTTAGTTTTCTTAAGAATTTTTATTCCATGATAAGATACTTTTCTCTGATTCATAATTCACTCAAAAGCTGACTTAGTGCAATGGACAGTGTAATTAGTATTATAGAGATAATTGGAATGCTCACTGCTTTTCCAATACAAATGAAGAACAGAAATTGTCATTTTATGCATAGATAATTCAAGAGGAAAATGTGGTAAAAACGGAAAGAATGCTCTATATAAAAGTTGTAAACTAATGTGCAAGCTTTCTAATATTTTGAGATCTTAAATATTCATATTTTAGTTCAGGCTAAAGGATTAGAATATTGCTGTCAGCATCTAAGCAAACATTCAATCATCCTGGAACTACCTAAAAATCAAACATATTAATCATTTTATTTTTAATCGTATTAATTATACATACAGAATACATGTGAGTGCATGTGTGTGTACACATATAATATAACTGTTAGAAGAAACATATCCTAATACAAACCAGACTGTAAGATCTTTGTGGGCAAGATTTGGCTTTACACTTTACACTTATATTCTGGTACTCCCTAGCATAGAGTTAGGCATAGCTCAACAAATAAATATCTCTGATAAACAGTACTAACTTTGTACTCTTCACCTATGCCACTGAGGAAATTAGCATTTTAATAAAGAGATCTAAAGTTGATGCATACATATTATCATCAATCTGGAAAATGGTTCCTTAAACCTTCCCACAGGGTACGTTACCTATATAATCAAAGTAAGATATATGTAATTGATCTGAGAAAATACAAACATTTTGAATCATAGGATGCTACAACTGTAAGTCACAATAGAGATCATCTAGTTTAAGCCTCACAAAATTCAGTGGAAAGAATTTATAACTAAAAAATTGTCTTCCCATGCTCACCAGGTTAGGTGGTTACATGTTACTGTTCCTTGTATTAGCCCAACTGGCTTATTTTTTTAAAAAAGAAAAAATACATATATGTTTATATATTAGCAAAGAGAAAATTGTTTTTTCTCATTTAATGATAAACAGATTTCTAGAAAGAGAAGTTGCTTGTCTTTGTAATTTTCCTTGAAATTTATTGATCATTTGGATGGTGCTCATCCCTGTAATGGAGCACCAATATGAGTGATAGCATATTGACTGAGTACATTATCTTAACAAGGTGCTACTACTCCAAGCCAAAACATATTTATTTATAAACAAAACAGAAAATGACTATACTTATAGGACATGTATAGCCAAAGCATTAAATTCTTTACCCTAACATTGTTGTCTGCTTTCTTTACAAAACCTGGGTTGCGTGAATTAGAATACAGTTTATCAAAAATACAACATAAGAAAATGGTGAAACCTCAGCCATTCCTGGTCATAGTCTTTGTATATAAGCATGAATTAAGAGAGATTCATAAAAGAGATTAGTCATAGAAGATATTGTTTTTATTTTTGTAAAGGCTATTCAAAATCTCTGAATTAAGATGCTTTTCAGCCCCAGTTCACTCTGCAAAAACTAATCTTAAACTTCTAAATGTATTACTTGACATTTTATAGCTGTCAGAACCAAATATCAATTTTTTAAATGTTAGTGGAAATTGGATAAGAAACCACATCTCAAAGGAGAATCACCAGAGTATAGAGGAAGGCTATTAATTTACTTCCCATTACCACCTAGAATCTCCTTTCACTGTTCATACCTATCTATCATCTTCTCTGCTTAGATTATACCCATAAAAATAATTTCCTGAGTAAGGGACTGAAAAATATCACCCTGTGATTTATATTTGATCACTAATCTATGATTCAGACTTTAACTTAACTATGTTAAATAGTGCTTAATTTTGCTGTAACAAGATAGTTACTAGTGAAGATTATCTTAAATAACTTTTAAATACTAAAGATCATTTGGTAGATTTCACAAGCATTTCAATGATTACATTTTGCCCTTTGATGTGCAAGATAGTAGCGAACAAATCATAGATTCCTGAGGTCACAAATGACCTCGGGCTACTTCCTTCCTCCCTGCTTCGCCTTTAGGCAGGATCTCATTTAGCCTGCCTTAACGTTCTTTCTTTCATACAAAAAAAGTATTTTCCTTTTTTCAAAAAAAATACATATTCATTGAAGAGTAAACAGAAACATGGAAAAACACTCCACTATGTCCCATCTTTTATAATCCTACCTCCATGAGATAAGAATATTTTATATATACTTCAAGGCATTTTTTCTGTTTTTGTATGTATACTCATATTTTAAAGAAATATTATATACATAGTAATCTGATCTGTTTTTCTCACTTAGAGATACATTTATGAACATAATTCCAGGTCAATAAACAAAGACATGCTATTCTTAATAATTCTTCAGAGTATCCAATTGCATGGATACACTATAATTTATTTAGTCTCGTCCCTATTGTTGGTCATTGTGACGCTCTTACTCTCTTAAACTTTTTTTTTAAATTTTAAACACTGTTTTAGTGGGCATCCTAATGTACATGTCCTGTGGATGTGTTCTGTTTTTCTTTGTGGATAAATTTATAGAAGCAGTATTTCTTATTCAAGGCATGTAGTGTTTGAAGGGATTTGATAATATTAACAAATCATACACCAGAAAAGTGTACATAAGTTTATGAGATTGTTATTGCCCCAGCCTCAGCCAAAATGGTAGATGATGATAATTTTTAATTTGATGGATTTAAAAAATGGTATCTCATTGTTACTATATAGGATCATGTGATTTTCAGTAAGGTTAACTAGTTTTTATGTAATAGTTAATCATTTTGTACTCTTGTGAGTTCACCATTCATGTCTTTAGTAAATTTTGGTAGTGTTTTAGTAATTTTATTATAAATATGTATTTCTATGTTTCCTGAATGTGTCCAATGTCTTCTTCATTTTTTCCTTTTATTTTTAGTTGACACATAATAATTTACAAATTTATAGAATATGGAATGATATTTTGATACATATATACCATGTGTAATGATCAAATCATGGTAATTAGGATAGCCATCACCTCAACATTTATCATTTTTTTGTGTTGGGAACATTCAAAATCCTCTCTTCTATTAATAGCTTTTTAAAAATATATACTAGATTATTAACTATATTCACCCTATAGTGAGTGCTATAGTATACTAGAACTTATTCCTCCTATTTAACTATAATTTTATATTCTTTAACCAACCTGTCCCTATCCTCCCCTCCCCTCTATACTTCCCAGTCTCTAATAACCATATTTCTATTCTCTACTTCTATGAGATCAATTTATTTTTTAACTCCCACATATGAATGACAACATACAGTATTTATCTTTCTGTGCCTGACATTTTACTTAACATAATGTCCAACAGGTTTATTCATGTTGCCATGAATGACAGGATTTCATTCATTTTTAAGGTTGAATGGTATATCATTGTGTACATATACCACATCTTTATTTATTCATCTGTTGAAGGGTATTTAGGTTAATTCTACATCTTGGCTATTGTGAACAGTGCTGCAATACACATGGGGGTTCAGATGTCTCTTCCATATACTGATTTCCTCTCCTCTGGATAAATACCCAATAGTGGGATTGTTGGATCATATGGTAGTTCTATTTTTACTACATTGGGAAACTGCAATACTGTTTTCCATAATGACTGTATTAATTTACATTCCCACCAATAGTGTATAGAAGTTCTCTTTTCTCCACATCCTTGCCAGCATTTGTTATTTTTTGCCTTCTTTGTAATAGCCATTCTAACAGGGGTGAGGTGCTATTCCATTATGGTTTTGATTTGCATCTCCCTGATGATTAGTGATGTTGAGCATTTTTTCATGTATTTGTTGGTCATCTGTATGTCTTCTTTTGATAAATGTCTATTAAGATACTTTGCCCATTTATAAATGGGATTATTTGGTTTTTATTTCCTGTTGAGTTGTTTGAGTTCCTTATATATTCAGGATATTTGTTCCTTGTCAAATGATTACTTTGCAAATATTTTCCTTCGTTCTACAAGCTGTCTCTTCACTCTGTTGATTGTTTCATTTGCTGTGCAGAAGATTTTTAGTTTGATATAGTTTCATTTATCTATTTTTATTTTTATTGCCTGTGCTTTTGTAGACTTACTGATAAAATCTTTGCCTAGACAAATGTCCTGAAGGATTTACCCTATCTTTTCTTCTGGTAGTTTTACAGTTGTGGGTCTTATGTTTAAATCTTTAATCCATTTTGAGTTGATTTTTGTATGTGGTGAAAGATAGGGGTCTAGGTTCATTCTTCTGCATATGGATATCCAGTTTTCCCAGCAACATTTCTTGAAGAGTATGTCATTAACCCAATGTATGTTCTTGGTGTCTTTGTTGAAAAATCAGTTGGCTGTAAATATGGGGATTTATTTCTGGGTTCTCTATTCTGTTTTATTGGTCTATGTGTCTGTTTTTATACCAGTACTATGCTGTTTTCATTGATACTGCTTTGTAGTATGTTTTGAAGTCAAGTAGTGTGATGCTTCCAGCTTTGTCCTTTTTGTTTAGTATTGCTTTTGTTATTCAAAGTCTTTTGTGGTTCCATACGAACTTTAGGATTTTATTTTCTATTTCAATAAAAATGTTTTTGGTATTGTGAAAAGGATTGTATTGCATCTGTAGATTGCTTTGGATAGTATTAATTCTTTCAATCCATGACCATGGGATGTCATTCCATTTGCTTGTGTCCTTTTAACTTCTTTCAACAGTTTTTTGTAGTTTTCATTGTAGAGATCATTCATCTCCTTGGTTAAATTTATTCCTAGGTATTTTATTTTTTGTGCCTATTGTAAATGGTATTTAAAAATTTTTAACTAGTTTTTTATTGATGTTTAGAAATGTTACTCATTTTTTATGTTGATTTTGTATCCTGCAATTTTACTGAATCTGTTTATCAGTTCTAAAAGTTTTGTTGTGGAGTATTTAAATTTTCTATACATAAAATCATGTCATCTATGAGGAAGAAATATTTGACTACCTCTTTCCCAATTTGGATGTCCTTTTTTTTCATTGCTTAAAAACTCTGGCTAGGACTTCAAGTACTATGTTGAATAAGAGTAGAGAAAATAGGCATCCTTGTCTTAAAAGTTCCATTTCTCAGAGAAAAAGCTTCCAGCTTTTCTTTGTTCAGTATATTAACTGTGGGTTTGTCCTATATGGCCATTATTGTGTTGAAGTGCGTTCTCTGTATACCTAATTGGTTGAGAGTCTTTTAATGAATGAATGTTGAATTTTATCAAATGATTTTTCTATATATATTGAAGTGATTGTATGGTTTTTGTACTTCATTTTCTTGATGTGATGTATCACATTTATTTATTTGCATATGTTGAACCATCCTTGCACCCCTGGGATAAATGTCACTTGATCATTTTTTTAATGTCCTGTTGGATTTACTTTGCTAGCATTTTGCTGAGGATTTTTGCATGTATGTTCATCAAAGATATTGCCTGTAGTATTCTTTTTTTGTTGGGTTTTTGTCTTTTTTTTTTTTTAATCAGGGTAATACTAGCCTCATAAAATGAGTTAAGGTAAATTTCTTCCTCTTCAATTTTTTTTGGAATACTTTGAGAATAATTGGTATTAGTTCTTTATAAGTTTTGTAGATTTCAGCAGTAAAGCTATCTCGTCCTGTACTTTTCTTTTTTGGGAGAGTTATTATTACTGATTCAATTTAATTACTTGTTATTTCTCTGTTTAGATTTTCTATTTTTTCCTGGTTCAATCTTGGTAGGTTGTATGTCCAGGAATTTATCCAATTCATCTAGTTTTTAAAATTTGTTGGCATATAGTTGCTCATATTAGTCTCTAGCGATCCTTTGTATTTCTTTGGGATCAGTTGTCGTATCTCCTTTTTCTATTCTGAATTTATTTCTTTGGGTATTCTCTATCTGTTTCTTAGTGTACCTACTGGTACAATTTAGTTAATCTTTTCAAAAAATGAACTTTTTGTATCCTTGACCTTTTGTATTTTTTTCTCCATTTCATTTAATTCTGTTTTTATCTTTATTATGTCTTTCATTTTACTAAGTTTGGGTTTTGTTTGTTCTTGTTTTTCTAGTTCCTTGAGGTGTATTGTTAAGTTATTTATTTGAAATCTTTCTATTTTTTAAATGTAGGCATTTATAACACAATAAAATTCCCCCTTAGTATTGTTTTATTGTACCTGTTAGGTTTTGAGATGTTATTTTTCTATTTTAATTTATTTCAATAAATTTTTAAAAATTTTCTTCTCAATGTCTTTATTGTCCCATTGGTCATTCATGAACATGTTGTTTGATTTTCATACATTTGTACAGTTCCCAAAGTTTCTCTCATTATTGATTTGTTGTATTATTTTACTTCAGTCTGAAAAGATGCTTAATATGATTTTGATTTTTTAAAATTTGTTGAGTCCTGTTTTGTGTCCTAACATATGATCTTCCCTGGAGAATATTTTATGTGCAAAAAAGAAGAATTTGTATTCTGCAACTATTAGATGAAATGTCTGTGAATATCTGTTAGATTCATTCAGTCCATAATATAGTTTAAGTGTAATGTTTCTTTCTTAATTTTCTGTCTAGATGATTTGTCCAATAGTGAAGGGGGGTGTTCAAATGCCCAGCTATTTTTGCACTGGGATCTCTCTTTCTCTTTAGCTCTAATAATGTTTGCTTTATATATCTGGGTGCTGCAGTGTTGGGTGCATATATATTTATAATTATTATATACACTTGGTGAATTTATCCTGTCATCACTTTATAAACACCGTCTGTCTCCTTTTACATTTTTTGACTTGAAGACTATTTTGTCTGATAGGTGTAACGACTCTTATACACTTTCGGTTCCCATTTGCATGGAATAATTTTTTCCCATCCTTTCACTTTTTGTTTATGTGTGTCTTTACAAGTGAAGTGCATTTCTTGTAGGCAACATATAGTTGGGTCTTATTTTTCATCCTTTTAGCTAGTCTATATCTTTTAAGTGGAAAATTTAAAAATGTTACATTCAAGGTTGTTATTGAGAGGTAAGGATGTACTCTTGTCATTGTGTTAATTTTTTCTGATTGTTCTATGCACACTTTGTTCCTTTCGTCCTTTCTTCTTGTTTACCTTTGTGGTTTGGTGGGTTTTTTATTGACATTCTTTGACTCCTTTTTCTTTCTCATTTGTATATCATCACTGACATTGTGTTTTATACTGTCTTGTGTTTTCATGATGATGGATATTGTCCTTTCACTTCCAGATGTAGAAATCCCTTAAGTATTTCTTATAAGGCTGGTCTAGGGTTAATGAATTTCCTCAGTTTTTACTTTTCTTGGAAAGGCTTTATTATTCCTATTTTATTTCTGAAGGATAGCTATGCTTGGCATACTATTCTTGGCTTGTAGTATTTTACTTGGAACACTTTGAATATATTATCCCATTATCTCCCAGCCTGTTAGATTTCTGCTGAGAAATCTGGTGTCAGTCTGATGTAGATTCCTTTATATGCAACTTGATACATTTCTCCTACTGTTTTAAAAATTCTTTCTTTGTCTTTGACTTTTGATGATTTGACTATTATGTGCCTCTGATAGAAACTTTTAAAATGTAATCTCTTTGGGGACGCTTGAGCTTTCTGTATCTGGGTGTATATATCTCTCTCAAGGCTTAAAAAGGTTTTAGCTATTATTTCATTAATTAGATTTTCTATCCCTTTTCTATCTCTTCTGGAATTCCCAAAATGCAAACATTTGTTTGCTTAATGGTGTCCCATATGTCATGTAATCTTTCTTCATTCTCTTTAAATTTTTTTTGACCTTTTTTGGTCTGATTGAGTTGTTTCAAAAGGTCTCTCTTTAAGTTCAGAAATTCTTTTGTTTGCTTGATCTAGTCTATTGTTTAAGCACTCAATTGTATTTTTTATTTCATTCATTGAATTCTTCAGTTCCCAGATTTCTGTTTTGTTCTTTTTTTTAAATACCTCTTTTTTGAATTTCTCATTTAGATTATGAATTGGTTTTCTGATATATTTGCATTTTCTCTACCTTCTGTTGTATCTCACTGAGTTTCCTTAAGATCATTATTTTGAATTCCTTATCAGAAATTTCATAGATTTTCTTTTCTTTAGCATCTGTTAGTGGAGAATTATTGTGTTCCTTTGGAGGTGTCATGTTTCCTTGCTTCTTAAATTTCCCTGTGTCCCTATACTGGATATCTGCACATCTGGTGTAATAGTCACTTCCTTTAATTTTATGGAGTAGTTTTCATAGGGTAAGACTTTCCTATTAATATATCTCTGATGTTGATTGGGTACAGTCCTTTGGCTTTGGCTCGAGGTGGGTGCAATATTATAGCCTCTATGATTTCTTTGGGTATAATCAACATCATCTGTGTCTGTGACTTCCTCAGTTGTTTAGGCTGAGCTTTTTGTGCAAGCTGTGGTGTGGCTTTGGTGGGGATTTGACACCAAGGGTCCTGGTCTTCTGGCCCCTGGAGGCACCCATGGCAGCAGTGGGCTTGACAGTTCTCAAGTCTTTGGGCAGAATACATGTGTTCTTGCAGTGGCAGTGGTGGTCTCCTGGTTGGACTGTCCTAGGGCTTCCAGGGAGAGGTCAAGGTCACTGGTTGCAGCAGTGAGCTTGTATAAGCCTCTCTTAGGCTCTGGGGAGCGTTCATTTTGGCTCCCTATGTTCTGGGGGCAGCCTCCTTGATGTGCCTGATTGCCTATTCCCCAGGGTATAGGGCATTGTGTGAGCTCAGTTTCAGAAGACATGGCTGCACTGCTGGGTCCAGCTGGTGTTGCAATGCTGAAGTCCTCTGCATAGATATTAGGGGATGTAAGTGGGGTCCCAAGGATGTTAAGATGTAGGGACTATTGGCCCCCAGGCAGGACATTGCCTGGTGGTGGCTCCAGTCTCAAAACGGTGCTGTGCTGCAGCAGCTTGAGTCTCATGGGGTTGGGAGAAACAGCATAAGTTCTCTTTCTGTAACAATGCAGTTGTGTATAATGCAGATAGTTCCCTATGCTAGAATTATGGCCTATGAGGGCTGAGCAGCTCTCCTATAGCTAGGATCACAGGCATCTGTGGTGGGAATGTGGACTGCTGGGACTTCTTACTTACCTTTTCCATGCAATGAGGAGTCCCTCTTGGTTGTGAACTGATCCTAACTGGCTTCTTTGCTTCTCTTTCTATGCTGTTATCTTGCATTTTCATGTCTTAGAGGATCTTTATCACTTCTTTCCTGAATTCCAGCGTTCTGGCTTAGATGCTCTATTTCATGTGTGGTTACCTACTTGCTGATTTGATCCTTCTTTGTGAAGGAGGTGAGTGTGGGTTGCCTCTATTCAGTCATCTTCAACCCCTTTTCATTTATACAATTTTAGGAGTAAAGAAATTCAGTTTTAAAGCAAATACTTTTTGTTGGTTCATCTGGGAATCACTTACTCTTTTGAGTAGCAGAATAAAATTTTAGGATAAACTTCTGGTTAACAGAAAAGCAATTGTAAGGCATGAAACCATAAGAATTCTAGAAGAAAATTTAGGAAAAACTTTTCTAGATATTGGCCTAAGCAAAGAATTTATGAAGAAGACCCCAATGGCAATCACAGCAACAAAAAAATAAATAAATGGGACTTGATTAAATTAAAAAGCTTCTACACAGCTAAGGAAATAATCAACCAAGCAAATAGACAACCTACAGAATGGAAGAAAATATTCACAAGTTATACATCCAATAGCTAGGATAGCTTTTATTAAAAAGTACAAAAGCAATAGATGCTGGCATGGATGCAGAGAGAAAGGAACACTTATACACTGTTGGTTGGAGTGCAGATTAGGACAACCTCTATGGAAACAGTATGGAGATTCTTCAAAGAACTAAAAGTAGATCTACCATTTGATCCAGCAATCCCCTTACTGGGTATTTAGCCAAAGGAAAAGAAGTCATTTTATCAAAAAGACACCTGCACTCGAATGTTTATTGCAGCACAATTCCCAATTGCAAAGATGTGGAATCAACCCAAATGCCCATCAATTCTTGGGTAGATTAACAAAATGTGATATATATATACTGTGGAATACTACTCAGCCATGAATAAGGATGAGTTAAGGCCTTTTGCAACAATTTGAATGGGACTGGAGGCCATTATCTTAAGTGAAGAATCTAAAGAATGAAAAAACAAACACTACATGTACTTGCTATTAAATTGGAACTAACTGATGAGCACACATGTGCACAGAGGGAAGAAAAACTCAGTGGAAATCAAGCAGGGGGAGGGGAGGAGGAGATGGGCAAAAACCTACCTAACAGGTGCAATGAACACTATTGGGGTGATGGGCACACTTATAACCCTGACTCAGCATTACAAAAGTGATCCATGTAACCAAAAACATTTGTACCCCCTTAATATTTTGAAATAAAATAAAACAATCAGAACTGTTCAAATGATTAATGGAGAATAAACCTGTTAAAAATATATTTTTTTGCAGTTTAATTATTTCCAATAATACAGAACAGTTTCCAATGCATTTACATATAATTGTAGTGAGGTAACAAATTGAACTTTCACTACAAATAAGTGTTCAGAAAATAAAAATTCTTTTTTTTTTTTTGTCTATAGTTAATATTACTTTTCTTCTGAGCACTGACTCACTGGTCAGCACAAGACCAATAAAGAATCCAGACTGGTTTTGTCTTATATAAAATTGCTCCTTTTTCAAATAGCCTTTTTTCCCTTTTTCTTTCTGTCTAAAATGGCACAATACTGGTTTTGAGCAGAAGTTTTGGATGCAGACCTTATGAGTTCATTGGCCATTTACTGGAGTTACTCACTAATTTTCATTTCCTGTGTAATGGGGATAATGATAATACCTGCCTCATATTTCTGGTGGAGATGAAGCAACATCATGCATGTCAAATGATTAGAATGGTGTCAGGCACATGATAAACATTCAATAAATTTTTGTTACTACTTTTTAAATAAATAGTACATAAGAGTAAGTGTATGTACATAAGATGTACAGGTGGAAATACATATATAATGACAGAGATAAATAATAGATATAACTAGATATAGATATAGATGATATGGCTATAGATATATATAGAGAGAGATACAGATATAGATAGTTTTGTTTGGCTAAAAAACCCTAATATAGTAAGGGTGTAGCTGAAGGGAACTCTGAGCAGAGAAGAGAACTTGGGGTCCTTAGTCTCCATATCCTTTGTTATTCTCTGGTATCTTAAGTCATATCACTTTTCTACCGAGGTACTATTTGCCAAAAATAAACTTATGGCTGAATTTTATGGATGGAATAACATAGGATCTGGTCTCTTTTGCCTTAATCTTCGCCCAGTGGTGCTTCCCAGTTGGCTCAAGAATAATTTTCATTCTTGTGGACTATATACACCTCTCTGGAGTCTGTTTATATTTATCCCTGGCTTTCACTTTCAGCAGTAATGCCCAATAATTAAAGCTACTTTGACCCCACTTCAGTGAATATATTATACAAATTCTCAAGCCAAACATTTAACTACTACTGGATAGTGTTCATGCCATGTGGGAGACAAAAGAAAGTTAAATGTTAGGCCGTCTCCTTGTTTGACCACGTTTTGTCCACCAAGTTTTCTTTTAACTGTGCCCAGATTGATAGGGACATTATATTGCCTTCAGATTTATTTCATCTATTACATATTGCTTCATAAAAAAGAAGTGCTTAAAACAAAACAAAACAAAATAAAATCATTTATTATCATTATGCTGTGCAGGTCAACTGTGGGTTAGCTAACCTAGGCTGGGCTCAACTGAATGACTCTTCTTCAAGTTCTGGCAGCTTAGACACATCTACTTCTCTTACAGGGCTGTGTATAAGCAGGTTTTCTCTATTCTATGTGTGTTACATCCATATTGGCTCAGTAGGGTATCCAGGACAAATTCTTCTCATAGTGATAGAAGAAGCAAAAGCCTTATTTTGAGAGAAATACACTCTACTCACAATAATGCTATGGTAAAAGTATGAATGCAAAGAGGTATGAAAAATTGAGTTCAATCATTTAACCTATCAAAATTATCCTCACCTACTATCATGAATCACTTTCTCTGAGGTAAAATTGGGAGATGAGAAATTATGACAAAAGCCTGCCTTGTGTCTGATTTTTATTTCCTACAATATCTCAGAGTCAGACAGAAGATAAATTTATTCCCTTTTCATTTCCTATGTATCTCCTTTTCATAAAACTCAAAGATCTTGACAGTTTATCCATAGGTGTGTATATGTGTGTATATATATATTAAAATATATATATGAAGAAACTAAAGTAATTTAGACATTCTCTTTTCAAGAAAATATCCCGCCTCACAAATGTAATATTTTGCTACAAAATCTAATTTATTATTAATTTAAAAAATTTGTTTGTTAACCATACCCACTCTTCACCTATCAACTGCCTCCCTCATCCTTAATTTATGACAATAATTAATCTGTCATCCATTTCTTTAATTTTGTCATTTCAGTAACGTTATATAAATGAAATCATACAACATGTAACCTTTTTGGATTGACATTTTTAATTCAGCATAATTTCATCCAAGTTGTTGTATATATCAATAGTTTGTTACTTTTTATGCCTCAAGAGTATACCATGGCATGAATGTACCATAATTTGTTTAATCATTCACCCTTTGCAGGGTATCTGGGTTGTTTTCAATTTTTGGCTATTGCAAATAAAGGTACATAAATATTCATGTACAGGTTTTGTGTGAACATAACTTAATGTTTCTGGAATAGATTGCCCAAGAGTGCATTGCTAGGTCATATAATAGTGACTTTTTTATGTTTATTTTTTCAGTTTCATTGGGTATAATTGACAAATAAAAATTGTATATATGCAAGGTGTACAGCATGATGTTTTGATGTTCATATACATTGTAAAAAGATTCCCACAGTCAGGCTAATTAATATATCCATCACCTCACATCATTGCCTTTGTGTGTGTGTGTGAGAGAGAGAGAGATATAAGAATATATAAGGTCTACTCTCAGCAAATTTCAAGTATACAATACATTATTATTAACTACAGTCACCATGTTGTACATTAGTACTCCAGAACATATTCATCTTATACTCACCTGTTTGTATTCTTTGATCAATATCTCTTCATTTTCCCCAATCCCACCCCTGGTCACCTCCTTTGCATTATCTGTTTGCCTGAGATTGATTTTTTTAGATTGCACATATAGGTGAGATCATGCAGTATCTCTCTTTCTGAGTCTGGCTTATTTCATTTAGCATAATGTCCTCCAGCTTCATCCATGTTGCTGAAAATTGCAGGATTTCTTTTGTTTTTAAAGTTGAATAATATTTCATTACATATATATACACACACACACCACAATTTCTTTATTCACCCATCAATAGACATTTATATTGTTTCCATATCTTGACTGTTGTGAATAATGCTGCACTGAACATGGAATGCAGATATCCCTTTGAGACAGCAATTTTATTTTCCTTGGATATATAACCAGAATCGGGATTGCTGGGTCATATGGTAGTTCCATTTTTAATTTTTTGAGGAAACTCCATATTGTTTTCCATAGTGACCATACCAATTGACATTCCCACCAACAGTGTACAAGGGTCCTCTATTCTCCACATCCTTGCCAACACTCATTGTTTTTTTTTATTTTGGCAATAGCCATCCCAATAGGTATGAGGTGACATCCCATTGTGGTTTTGAGTTGCATTTCATTAATGGTTAGAGGTGTTGAGATTCACTCTTGTCACTTCTATTTAACATAGTACTAGAAGTCCTAGCAAGAGCAATTATGCAAGAAAAAATGAAAAGCATCCAAATAGGAAAGAAAGAAGTAAAATTATCTCTTTTTGCAGATTATATGATCTTCCACGTAGAAAACACACTAAATATACCAGAAATAAACTGTTAGAACTAATAAGTAAATTTAGTAAGTTTGCAAGATACAAAAATCAACATTCAAAAATCAGTTGTGTTTTTAAACACTAACATAAAACTATCTTAAAACTATATTAGGTAAACAATCTCATTTATTAATGTAATAGCATCAAAAGAAATAAAACACATAAGGATAAACTTAACCAAGGAAGTGAAAGACTTGTACACTGAAAAATATAAAGCATTGATGGAAGAAATTGAAGAAGACACAAATAAATGGACAAACATCCCATGCTCATGTATTGGAAGACTTAATATTGTTAAAATGTCCACACTACCAAAAGTTATCCACAGACTCAAAGCTGTGAAAAAAAAAAAAAAAAAGAAAGCATATCAATGTAAGCAGTATCTCATCACCCGGATTTTTCTGTATCCATACCTGCTGTGGTCTGAATGTGTCCCCCAAAGTTCCTGTGTTGGAAACTTAATCCCCAATGCAACTGTGTTGGCAGGTAGGGCCAATAAGAGGTGATTAGGTCATGAAGTGTCTGCCCTCATGAATGGATTAATGCCATTTTCATGGGAGTGGGTTAGTTTTTGCAAAAGTGGCCTTGATATAAAAGTGAATTTGTCCTCCTCTTGTTCTCTCACACATGTACTCTCTTGCCCTTTCACCTTCTGTCACAGGATGATGCAGCAAGAAGGCCCTTGCCAGATGCTGGCACCTTGATATTGTACTTCCAGGAATCCAGAACCATGAGCCAAATAAATTTTTTTTCTTTACAAATGACCCAGTCTGACCACAGACTTGTGTTCTATTATAACAACACAAAATGGACTCAGAAAATGTCTATATTGAATTTTGGTGGGCACAGAAACTAGCTTACTGATAATTCCCCAAGTTTAATCAAATACACAAAAAATTAGTATATTTTTCTGTACTAACAGGAAAAAACAAGTGTGATTTAGCTCTGAGTGAGAATAAAACATGGCTTTATGGGTTGATTAATCAATACACCATTTATAATGACTAGTTTGGCACTTTATATAGAAACACATATTTAAATTTAAAGCCAGTAATTCCTTTTCCATAGGAATCAACAAGTATTTCACTTAAATCTTATTTCAAGCAATAATTAAATGCTACAAACCAATTAAATGCTTCCTGAAATTCGTCAAAGGATTCACCCTTCTTAAAATGTAAATATTCCAGAAAAAAGTAGGCTTCAAGCTTATTAATAAATATTTTAAGGCAGGCAAAGGTGAGAAAATTAAACACTAAGTGAAAACACTAAATGTTGGTAGAAGTTGGATAGATCTCTAAATAAGGAAAATGTAAATGGGTGCAATGAGAACGGAAATACTATGCTTGATTTACCTCACATATTTACAACAATATGACAAAGAATGTTGTTACATAGCCAGAGCTTGCTGATTCCTTTGGACGCTGATGTATGATGACAACAGGTCTCCAAATCATATCGTATACAGCTTCAAGTGATGGAATATAGTTTCTATGGGAATCAAGCCCAATATCAGTGAAGCATGTGCAACTGTAGCAGTCTAGAGGCAGTCTGAACTACTCACACCACAGAGCAATGAACAAACTTTCTGAATGTGGCCCATCACTTTCCATATTCCCTGGGCCTTCAAAGTTATTTAGGTGGTTAATTTTCTACCGGCTTCCTTCCATGAAAAAAAGTAGTAAATAACTGAGCAGCTAATTTTATAGTTTATACAGTTAAAGAATAAATCAAGATTACTTGATGTTATTTCCTAGTATTTTCTCCAGCTGTCATTCCTCACTATCTGCCCCTTAAAGATATTGTATATCTTAACATTACCACTAAATGTTAATGTTCTTCTTATTCATATGTGGTGTAAAAAAGAGTAAATATATTCCAAACTTGCATTTTTATGACATTTTGAGGACAAATACTTCTATATGAACATATTATCCACTTTCTATTGGAAGTCAAGGAGAAAATAGTGTTCCATATACTGTACACATTTCTGATTTACACACCTTTGTGGAATGGCTGAAGTAATAGCTTTTAAAATAATTTTACTAATTCAGGCATATCTACTGGGTGCTGACTACTCCAATATAGTCATCCATTGTTGTTTCTATTTTCCCAAACAGAAAGAAACCTCTACGTGCAGAGTCTTTCATCAAGTAGATTTAAAAATGTTAGTTTCATCTCCCGAGACACCACCTGTGAAATAAGCACCAAAGTAACTGAAATTCAATGTCAAGCAGTTTTTAAGGAACTGATTTCTGAGAGACAATGTAAAAAGTCTCATCGTCAGTAATTTTCTTAATCTAATCACCTCCAGAAAGAGTTGTTTCTTCCTCAGGCTAAATGTATTATCAGGAAGATATAACCTATGATAATAGCCAAGAAAATGACTGATTAAACCGTGCAATGAAACTATTTTTGTGAGAAACTATTTTTGCGAAAATAAAAACATTTTATTTTCTACTATCAAAACATGTTGTAATTTGTATTATGAAATGTTAATAGATAATCATATAACAGTTAAGGCAGATTCTTCAAGTGACTCAACTACCCCAGTTGCTTAAAGACAGTGCCTTGTTTTGTGAAAGAGAGAACACAACTTATATTCAGTTATGTAGTTAGCAACTTACAAATAATTTTTTAAGTTCATTTGTAAGTCACTTTTATGGTAGGCTGGAAAGAAAACATAGTTCATAAAACTCACTTATAAATCATACAACAGTTCCTAGGTTAGCTCACAAGAGTCTATTTGATTAGGCAGGCTACATGTTACATATTTAAAGTTAACAAGCAAAAAATTTAAAAATAATTATATATAGCTCTTGCCCTTATTTAAAAATGGCAACTATATCACTGGTTTTTAAAAATGTTTTCACAGTAGTTTCCTGACATGTTGAAATATTATCAAAAAAACAAATCAAAGAAACAAATAAGAAATGTTAAAAAGAATCTTAAATGGTCATTCTTGAGAAGAATGGTAGAGGCAGATATGGAAGTACATAGGACTCTCCTAGAGATTATTATTGCAAAAATTTTAGCTATTTTTAGGAATATAAGGGGTAATGGCATTCATTCCTTATTAAACCTGATTATACCTAAAAATATGTAGTTTTTGTTGATAAAGGAATGCCACTAATACAAGTCTAATATTCAGTCAGGGTGCATTCGGAACTCATAAGTGGAACAAATATATACATATTGTTTTTCTCTGAAGGCAATAAAATTTTCTCACTCCAAAAAAGCAAGGGCCTTGTCAATTTCTCCAGGATTATTCATCTTTCTGCAATGTTGGCATTTTGGGGCTCTCAGTAGTTCTTTTTTAGGGGCAGATAGGTGTGACACCTTTGCTAACCCATCATAAGTGCCACAGCCAACACTCTTCTAACAAAAGACAGGTTAACAAAAGAAAAGCATAAAGAGATTTATTTAATCAAACTTTTACATGACATAAGAGGCTTCAGAAATGAAGACCCAAGGATCCAGGGAAATTTGTCCATTTTTATGATTAGGTTCAATGGAGAATGGACAGCTGCATGGAACTGTGATTGGACAAAGGGTATGGTCTAATGGTAATAAACTGAGGGGGTAAACCCAGCAAGGACTGTCTGCTCAGATTATTCTTGGCCTTTCTGTGAAGCATTCATTCCCCTAGGTTTGGGACAGGAACCCTCTGGAATGAGGGTCTTCAAAGGAGAAGGGAGAGAGTGACCTTTCCAGATTTTATGGGTTGCTTTAGGGAAGAAGAGCTCTAGTTTCTATGACCCACATTGGGGAGGAGGAATTCTGGTTTCTATGACTCACTTTGAGGGAGAAAGAGGGCACAAGACAGGAGGACAGGAGAAAGCCAGAGAGACCTTGCTTCTGAAGCCCTTCCAATGTCCTTCAATTCAAAAATTCAAAATACTCAGCATGCCCAGGTGCCATACTTTGGGGTGTCATTTTCTGAGCCCCGACACTCTCCAAGGCTCTTGTTATTCTCTTTCTCTTTCTCTCTCAATCTCTCTTTCTCTCTCTCTCTCTCTCCTCTCAATATCATAAACTTTCTCTTTTACTAATATCAAACTAGTCAGATGATGGCTGTACAGTGGCATTCAAGCCCTGTCTTCTCACTAAGATCATGGCTTCTCTAGCTACCATAGATGGAAACAGGTGGACCTAAACTCCAGGGACCTATGTGGTAGAATAATGTAAAATAATTATGTCTGCTGCCTGATCTCCTGAATATACATCTACTGGAGAAAGAGGGATGGAGAAAGGGCATATTAGTTCATTTTGTGTTGCTATAAAGGAATGCCTGAGACTGGGTAAATAAAGAAAAAAAGGTTTATTTGGCTTAGAATTCTGATGGCTGAAAAAGTTCAAGTTTGGGCATTTGCATCTGGCAAGGTCCACAGGCTGCTTTCGCTCATGAGAGAAAGTAAAGGGGAGTTGGTGCATGCAGAGACAACATGAAGAGAGAGGAATCAAGGGGGGGGAGGTGCTAGGCTCTTTTTAACAACCAGCTCTCACAGGAACTAATAAAGTGAGAACTCACTCACCACCACCGCCCCAGGGAGGGTATTTACTATTCGTGAGGGATCCACCCCCATGACCCAGATATCTCCCATTAGGCCTCACCTGCAACATTGGGGATCAATTTTCAACATGAAGTTTGGCAGGACAAACATCCAAACTATAGCAAAAGTTAAGGCACAGAATCTAAGAGGGGTAGATAGGAAGGTTTTGTGCAGAGAGGCAATGTCTAAAGGGCACTCAGCCTTAGGTGTGAGCCCATGTCTCTGTCCTTACATATCTCTAGAATCAGGACACTGGCCATCTGATCAAGGAAGATGGGAGGAAAGAAGGTATTATTTCTGGGAATATATTGAGAATTGAAAGAAACCTAAAAGCAATCTTGTATTAGACATATAACCTATGAAATACCAATAATTAAAGAGGAAACTTGAAAACAGTGGGAGTAAATTGCAATCTAAAGTGTTATATAATAGCGGGCACTAAAACATCAGATAAAGTCTACTTCCCTTAACACTGCCTACTTCTGGTTATTCATCCTGTGGGGCAAAGTCTAAAACTGTCCTTAATAATTGTGGTATTTGCACATCAATACTGGGCATATGGAATTTGTCTTCATACATATGATGAATTGAAAAGAAGAATATTCCATATTTTAAGAAACTCAGCTGTCTGGTTTTAAATGATGTGTTCTAAACACACTGTGGCCACTTCAAGAGATTTTTGGAGGAAGTTTTACAAGATCATATTATTAGTGACACATAATTTCAAACATCTTTTTTAGGCAAAAGGAAGATTGGGCTCAGAAAAAAATATCCACTATTTTAAAATTTTATTCTTCAAAAGGAGTTCAGCTTTACAAACTATTTTCTGTTATTTTACCTGTCTTCTCACCATCTTCTTTGGGCTGCTTTGTGCAACCAGATTTTTTTTCTGTACTTTGCATAGCCCTCAAATTATAGCTATAACTGCATTCATTAATAATATTTTTAAATAAAATCATATTATGTCTTACCTGTAATAGAAAGTAAATTAAAGTCATCTGGACCCATCTTCCCATTTTCCAGATGAAGATACTAGAGCCTATGGTAATGCAGTGAAATATCTAACTCAAGGATTCAGGCCTCAAACTTCTAGTGTTGTGTTTCGATGTACCACATTCTCTAATTTACCTTGGTTTTGGGGTTTTATCATCTTATATTTAAAGTAAAAAATCTAATGCCAATATCAAAGCCCTGGAATGCAACTGACACTAGTATATTCTTTCACGGGTATAGTAAAATTAGTTAAATCTATTCCATGGTGTTTTAAGTAACTTATCAAGGTCACCAATGACCTCCACATTGTTAAATACATGGTCAATCCTAATCCTCGTCTTTCCTGACTTATTATCAGTATTTGACATTGTTAATAATTAATTAAAATGCACATTTAAAATTTTTTTTAAATACATTTATGGAGTTTGTGTGTCAAATACTACTCTAGGCTCTGGTGGTAAGGCAATGAACAAAACAGTCAAATATATTTGCCCCCAGGGAATTCTACCTTCAGAATATATTCAGAATTCAGCTACTTCTCACTGGTTTCACAATTACCACTCTGCTACAACCACTGTTGTTGCTCATCTAGATTGTAATAACCTCTCAACTTGTCCCTGCTTCTACATTCAATCCTCTTAAATCAATTTGCACCCCAATGAATAGAATGATTCTTTAAAAATGCAAGTCAGCTCTCTTTACTCTTCAGCGCAAAACTTCTTAGAGGTGTCTCATCTCACTCAGGATGTTAACCAAAGTCCTCACTATAGCTCGTTCTGGTCTACATGATCTGGTTCCCTGTAGTTTCTCTGATTTCCCACCTTATTTCTCCCACCCTCACTGACTGATTCAGTTACATTGGTCTCTTTGCTATTCTTTAAACGCACCAATCTATTTGTCCTGTAAGACCTCTCCACTAGCTATTCCTTTTACCTAAGATGCTCTTCCCTTAGATATCTACGTAGCTCACTGTCTCACTTTTTATTCAAATCTCTGAGGTCTTCCCTGACAATAATACTTATAACAGCAATCCCTCCTTCACTGGGCACTCCCTTTTCCTCTCTATACTTTTCTGTAGTGTTCACTACCATATAACATAACCCACTAGAATAAGCTCCATGAGGGTAGTGGTTTTGTTATTGTTGCTGTTTTTTTTTTCTTTTTTTGCCTAATTTGCTCATATGTACATCTCTAGTCGTGTCTGGTATGTAGTAAATAATTGATAAATATTTGTAGATTGAATGAATGAATTAGTTCTCAATTTTATTCTTCAGAAATAGGAAAGCTGTTTTCTCACTTGATAATTGTCTACCTCTGTCTTATTAACAACAACAAAAAAATCTATGGAGTGCTGGAGCTGTAACTTCTAAAACCTACTATCGAATCTCAACTCCACACTGTAAGAAACTCTTTTAATAGTACAGTCTTACAGAGTAGTGAAAGATATATAAGTCAAATTATGCTAATACAGATGTGATGATGGGGAAAATCAAACCAAATGTTTTAATAATTTCTTTCTGATACTGGCTGTTTTCACTTATCTGAAGATTGAGAATTTAAGTTGATTTTCTAGTCTCCACCATCATTTGTGGAACAATTTCTACAAAGAAGCAGTAAATCTAATGTTATTCTTTGGGTAAAACAATTTATGCAGAAACAAACATGGAGGAAAGAGATGTCTAGATTATTAATCAGAGCAATAGATTCACAGTAGTCATATACAGACAGAACTCAAACCCAAAGTAAGAGATATTTTATGCCTGATTACAGTCAGGCTAGCTACTTACAAAATGGGAACATTTCTAGGTGTTAACAAAGAGCCAGGAGGTTACAACAAATGTTCTGCTGTGCTTGCGGCATTTACCACTTCATTTATCAAAATGAGTTTGCTTTTCCAAACTCTCTTGGAATTCCTACAAGATCATAAGCTAACACAAGAATGTTCTTCTCTGCCTCAGTGGAAAAGAAGAAAAACAGAGATTCAATTTTTCACTTATCATGATACCTAACAATTCAGACAAATTTCAAAAATGGGTCCATATGCTTTGAGTGAGATAATAAATAAATATAACCCTTCTGAAAACTTACATGGCAATTAAAATCTTTTAAAATTTCATGTCTCTTTATAATTTAATTTATAAGAATTTATCATGAAGAATGACTCAAGCACAGATTTATTTACCACGATACTCATCATTGCATTATTTGTAATAGTTAAATTATTAGGAAGAAGCACTTAAATGTCCAAGAATGCAATATTGAAATTTCACATCTTTCACAATGGGCATTTACTGATAAGGTACTTTTTTCATAGGCCATCCTATTTCTTCATCTATGAGTATTAGGATTATGACATAAAAGGTATGATATGAACAAGTTCAGTGCCACAAGTGCCACCGAAAGTGTGGTAAAAGTACCAAAGTTAATCACTAATAGTAAATTTTACAAATGACATTTTTGTATTTATTTTATTTACAATAAATCTATAAAGCCAAAAGTGAGTTTAGATAGCAATGGATGTTTGTGTTTACTGTCAGTTAACTCAGCATTTTCTTAATGTATTTGGCAATGGAATCTTTTCTTTTGGTATAACTATTAACATCTTAATAGAAGAGATTTCTTTGATATCAATTTAGGAAACACTGACCTTATCCTATCTCCTCATTTTACATATTAAGAAACCAAAGCCCAAGGTCATGATGTGAATTAACCAAATTTGCACAACTAATTATAATATTTACCTAACTGAGGTTAGAATTTAGGTCTCCAGACACCAAATCTAGTTTTCTATTTCTTGTGGCACTCTTACTCTGTAGGCATGCATTTTATATAACTGTAAGTTCTATGAGTTGTTATACATATATCCTTTTATTTTTTTTGATAGGCTAAAGTCCTCTTCTTTATTTTCTAAACCCTTTAAAATTTGGTGACACACTAGTGACATATCCCTCTTCCTCCTCAACTTGCATCCTTTCATCTAATCAGGATAATCTCGTTAGACTCCCAAACTGTCCTACAGAATAAAGACCAGATTAGTAGACATGGCATGATAATACTCTATAATCTGTCCTCATTATTTCTTTTTAGTCTCAGCCTCTGTTATTCATCCTTCTTTATATCCTGTGACAAATAAAAGATATGTAACCTCCTCCTATTCCTTCTTCCAGGGCTCACTTGAATGTCACTTCTTCATTGAAGCATTTTAAATATTCCTACCTCCACCATCATTCCCTTTTATTCAAAACTGAGCTTTGCACCTTAATGTGAAAGTATTAGTTCCCCAAATAGACTGTCATTCCTTGACAGCAGAGGCAATGTCTTATGTGTTTTTGTATCATAGTACCTAACACAGTACATGACACATAGTAAGTGCTTAAAACATTTATTGAAAGAATGAATGTCATGCCCAATTATACTATAACTCATTCACCAATGTTATTCTTTTCATAGGCAACCTTATTATCTTACCTTTTTAGTTGACTCCTAACCATTTATCATGGCCAAGTTCAATTTTTCCATCACCTGACCAAATTGCTTCAGTCCTCTTTAGTAAATAATGCTTACTACTCAGAAATGCCCCTTACTATACAGCTTCACGTTAGACTATATATAGTCATTCATTATTAGCTCTTGTTTCCTAAGTGTCCAACATTTCTAAAGCTATGTTCCTTGTCTTATGATGTTGGACCTATCCCCAAGTTTAAACACTGAGCAGCTGTTCAATCATAGGGAAGAAAAGTAATGTCTTTTCCCTATTCATTGTGAGGTTCATGGCGGAGATTCCTATAACAAAAGACAGATGAACAAAAGAAAATCATACAAATCTATTTAACATATTTATGTGACATGGGAGCCTTTAGAAATAAAGAAACAAAGAAACAAAGAAAGCTATTTATTTTTATGGACAGTCAGGCAGAAGTATGATTGAAGGACAAAAGGGCATGATCTAATGGCAATAACCTGGGGGAAACATAGCAAGACCTGATTGTTTGGTTTCTTCTTGGCATCCTTTTGTGACATTTCTTCCTTCCAGATATGGGGTGGGACACTTGTCATATGAGGATCTTCAGGAGAGAATAAAGGGAGAAAGTCAGCATGATCTTCGTAGGTATTATGGCCTGCTTCAGGAAGAAAAGAGTGAGGAAAATTTTAGTTTCTGTGGCTCACTTCAGGAGAAAAAGGGGCAAGAGAAGATCAGAGAGACCTTCCTGCTTCTGCTGTGTTCTCAATTTTCAAGGTGCCATATATTAGGGTAGTGTTTCCTGCACTCCATCAAAATACACAAATATACTAAAAATGATTTTGGATCTTGAGATTCCTTTTTGTATAGAAGTTGGAGACTGTCTTTGAGTTTTCAGTTCCTGCATAATCTAACAGATAATGACATCAATTTCAGAAACCCATAGGAACTAAGAGTATAACAGAGGGAACAGCCTGAAAAGAGGCAAAATGTATTACAAGCTGTCTCTTTAAAACTTCCCCCACTCTTTTTGGGAATTAAAACCTGCATCCCTGACTCAGGCCAGTGGTCAGGAGGGGCAGAGGAGTGTCTTTTGTTCTTTGTACCACAGGAGATGGCTCAACAGAACTGTCCGGGCAGACATCAGGACATTGTCTTCCCAGGAGATGGCATCAATCAGAACCATCAACTGTAGTTAAACAACAATACCCTGAAGCTGAAAACCTTTCCTTTGAAAGCTCTGTATTTCTGCTTATTGGTGGGACAATATTATTTTGATATAGGAGTCTGCCATTCTCCTCATTTGCTGGCAAATTAATAAACTTCCCTTTCCTTCTCCTCAAACTGCTTGTCCTCGTTCTTCTGATGTAGCCTCGGGGACAAGTGCCAAATTTTCAGTAACAAGAGTGCTTACTGATTATACAAGAACTCAAATTATGTCCCCAGATATTTCTTCTTCAATTTCTTTATCCTAAATGTTTCCTTTCATTAGCATGAAGAAGTCTTTTGAAGGGTTTTCTTGATTAATAACCAGTGTAGAAGCAAAAAGAGTTTTCCTTCTTGCTCTGAAGGTTCAAATGTGCTGAAATGAATGACAATAAGTAAATTAACAGGAGAAAAAGGCATACAAATTTATGAACATGCATAAGCATGGGAGTCATATACAATAAGAGACTCAAATAAAGGCCAGATGTTGAACCATGCACACCCTCTTCATAGAGGAGGGGGAAAATGTAGGCAATTTTGAGAGGTTGTAAATGATTTTAGGGAAATTAAATGGATCTAAAGAGCAGATCATAGTTTGTAAATGATTCTCTTTGGAAACTGAATGGAACCTACCAGTTGCAGAAAGTGAGGGGCAGAACTGCACCGCAAAAAAAAGTTGTCTTATGCAGATAAAGTCTCTTAGGTAATCTCTCAGAGCTGTCCTCAGAAGAATAGATGAAAAGTCTGTC
This sequence comes from Daubentonia madagascariensis, assembly GCA_023783475.1. Taxonomy (NCBI): domain Eukaryota; kingdom Metazoa; phylum Chordata; class Mammalia; order Primates; family Daubentoniidae; genus Daubentonia; species Daubentonia madagascariensis. The sequence goes on from JAKFHU010000166.1 coordinate 3,244,380, forward strand.
TGAACATGGTGATGATTTTTGGTCTTTTTTCTTTCAAGGTGGTTAATATTTCCTGGTTATTTGATCAGATTCCTAGGGAGGGGGTTTTGAGACAATTGTATTTTTTTTGGAAGAAGTTTTAATCAGTCAGATAAGGTAATGTTCAGAGAGAGCCCCTCCCTGTACTTGGGGGCATGGAGAAACAAGAGAAGGTTAGAAAGTTTTTGGTTCTGAGGCATCTCTTAATATTTTCAATTTCCTTTAATTCAAAGGTGCTCAGCATGCCAAAGCACCATACTTTGGGGTACCATTCTCTGAGCCCCAACACCAAGAAACAAGGAAATATATTTCTTTGCTAATGGAGATTTTCAAAGAGATATTCTTTTACTGAAGAAGTCCCTTAGTCAGATAAGTTTTGGAAATACTGCATTACCTAGCTCTTCTGGTGAATATTCACACACACATTAGCATATGAAAGGCTCTGGGAAATTTTGTAGATTTGCTTACAGCTTTACATGTTATTTAACTTAAGCTTCAACGTATCCTTGTAAGGAAGGTACTCAGGTATTCTCATTTTATAATAGGGAAAACTAAGGCACAAAGAGATTAATTAATTTGCTCAAGGTAACATTGCTAATAGTTGTTGAATCCAGGATAAAGGCAGTGAACTGCATGAATCTAATGCACATGTCCTAATGACCACACATAGTCTGTCAATAAAGCATTCCATAAAAATGGATTTTATTATAGGAACATGTATTAATCATGATAATAAAACACTTTATTAGTGTTTTCTATATGTTTTCTCACTGTGATAAAACAGTTTATATGCATCATGACACTTTACTCTCAAAATAACACTATGAGATAGTTGGAGGATATCACACAGCTGGAGAAATAGAGATGTAGTGATGTTAAGCAACTTGCCCAAGTGTTCACAGCTGTTAATTGGTAAAGCTGAGATTCAGTATCTGGAAGGGAGATACACTTAATTTGAGATTAAGGCATCTCTCAACAGGGATTTAAATGTTTCAGAAAAGGCAGTACCACCCAAATGGAATAGTTGCTCATCTTTGAATGGCAGTGCCCACATGGTTATTCCAAATCAATTTAGAATCAAAACACTCTATTGTATTCTTTTTAGGAAACATCAAAAAACTAAGAAAACATACTTGTAGATGCATAAATAACTGGCAAAAATGAATTGTGATTACTCATTAAACAAATAAGTAAATGTTACTTTTTCTAAATGTTGCTGAACCGTTTCTGTTGTAGAACCCCAAATTCAGGTTTATGTACCTGATGTGCAGCTGAAGCCAAACACTGTCACAACAGTGCTTGAAGATAGAGAAAGGTTCAATTTTTCCAAAGTGAGAAGGCAGGAGAGCAAAATCTCTCAGATCCATCATCCCAAATAGATGAAGTGGGGTGGTTTTATGTGCCTAAGTGGGTAAGGGAGGGTGTTTCAGGGGTCCAAGTGTGAAATCTGTGTTTCTTTAGTCTCAGATAATATCTTGAGCAACCAGACTTCTGAGTATCAGCAGCTAACTTCTTCACAGACATTCATTTCTTCTGCAAAACAAACACATATTTTTTTCTTCTGACCCTGAAGTTGTCACTTCCTGTTTACAAGAAAGACAGTATACCAGCCGTTAATGATTACTGTGAGAACAGGGTATATTGGGCAGGAAGCAAGTGGTTATTAGATGTATGAAAACAAGGGCCTAGTCAGAATTTACATTATGTCAGTCACTAAAAGTGCTGAAGTACTAAAATCTCAAGGGGCCCAGTTATGTTTCTATACCTTGAATGATGTACTTATGTGAGGGAAAAATGGAAATTCACTAAAAACCTCTTACCCTGAAACGGACAAGCTATAGCCCTATCTATGTTAATTGCTTCATCTGCTTCTGTAAAACTGCTTGTCGCCACACCCACAGGAATGTTTGTGAAACTGATGTTATAAAAAAAGAAATTGAAATTGACTAACGCCTGAAGCTCATGCTCCCTAAACAGCTCCCCCTTGCAGCAGCTACCTTGTAAATTACAGTAACTTCCATATGTGTACACTTCCTGGTATAAGCCGCTCTGTACCACCTCCTTGCTCTTGAAGTATAAAAGACAAGTCCCCCTGACCAGGGGTGCTCAGAATTTGGTGGAAGAGTCCCCTCTGAGCCCGCCAGTGTAAAATAAACCTACTCTGTCTGCATCCTCGTGTACCTCTCAGTGTTTCTCTCAGCAACATTACCCCGGTTTTGCCGTTTACACTTAAAGACATTATAAGGTTTGATTAATTGAGAGGAGGTGTTCATAAATATTTTTATAAACATTTTGAAAAGGTTAACATATTTTAAGTAAAAGTAAAATGTATTTTTATAGTAAAAGAGAATTAAAATCAGAATGTAGAAAAGTTCAACATAATGGAGATTGTGGTATAAGTAGGAAGGGAGGGTCTCCAGGAACTATAGGAATTCAACCAGCTTGAGCAATCAGCCTGTTGTGCAACTTCTTGTTTTACATCTTGTTTTCAGAACCCTGTGAGGCTTATGGCCACTCAGCTGGCTAAAACTAGCCCCTGACAAACCATGGCAGCTTATAGATGAACTCAAGTGAACTTTCCTCATTATCATACTAAAGTCTCCGCCCCAGGAGGAGCTAGGAGGAGCTACAGCTTCATTACTATAAAATGCAACCTATGTGCTAGCATAATTGTTGTCAAAACTACAAGGAGGTTTTGGTCTAGGTCCAGTTACTCCTCCCACAAAGATCCAATTATTGAGACAATGATGATTGCCAAGGAAGAAAGGAATTTTTAATATGACAGATTTCTTGTTGGGATAATGGGAGGAGCCAGGAGAATGGGAGGAGCTGCTCAAATCCATCTCTGACTAATGGAGATCATAGGCATTTAAAGGAAGGGCCACATGCCTTGGGGCAGGTCATGGTGTAACTAACAAGGGACTAGGTGCTTTGGGGGGATGTAGTGGGGGAAGGTGAATCTTGGCATCAGGAAGTCTGCCCAATGGCCTTCAGAATCTCAGCTCCTTTGTCATGCAGAAAATCCACCACTTCTGGGAAACTACTCAAAAGATCAAGTAGTTAGTCAAGGGAGAGGAGAGGAGTAGGGCTCATTGAAATTTGTTCAGTGGTGGGCTGGTTACATAATGACCCACTATGCCTGCACAACTGGAACTCCTCCACTACGTGTGATGACACATCTTCTTTCTCTATTGCTCTGTAAAAATCTATACCACTTTCCCTCAGGGAGACACTGCTTTGTAGAATATGGCCAGTGCTCTCCTTACTTGTTACAAGTAATAAAACTCCTACTGATAAAGATATGCATTCTCATAGAGAGTCATTTGTTACTTACCAGGTGAATGAACCATGATTTTTCAGGTAACAGTGGCTTTAAAAAGAAATTGTAATTTTATTTCAGATGTATGAGATGTGAGAGAGAAAACAAGTTTTCTCTACCCTTCATAGTTCTTAACTGGGAATCCCTGTAACAAGACAAAGTAAAAGAAGAAAAACAAGTAGAAGTTTATTAACACTTATACCTCATGCATATACGAGAGACCAGAATATGCCACCCCAAAATATAAAGGATTGTTGAGGTGAAGGAAATTAAGAAGAAACTGATACAGAAAAGCTTTCTGCCCTCCATTTGTCTAAAAGCAGGACATAGATTTACAAAGAGAAAAGGTATTTTGCACAGCCTTATACCAGGGAGAACAAAGATTCACAACTGAGGATGTCTTTAGACTCTTATTGGACTCGAGACAGTACCAGAAGAATCTACATTAACTAGCTTTCTTAACTTTTATCTTCCATATATTTGCCTTTCCACAATTTTCCACTCCTAGAGAGACAAATTTCTTTTACTTTGCCTCATCACTTCTTTAAAAATTTACTGTTCTTTGTTGAAGATGCTATACTAGCTAGAATTCAAAACTACCTGTCTGAGAAGTACACATTCCTTGAGTGTCTCCCATGTATATATGACATATACATATTAATAAACTTCTGGGTTTTGTTAATCTGTCTTTTGTTACACGAGTCCATTCCGACTAAGAACTTATAAGGATTGAAGAAAAAAAGAATTTTCTTCTCTTAAATATACATTGTCAGGTTCAAGTTTGTTTTCCCTGCTTCTTGGTTCCCAGTACCAAACAATGGCTACTGGTACTGAGTGGACAGAATGAATGAGCAAGCCAAACAGGGATAAGCAAGTTAAACATGATTTATTGAGCACAGACCACCCCGGAGAGAGGATGGGCCTATCTCTGCGAGTGGAGAAGACCCCATGGAATAAAAGTTTTGTTATTTTTATTATGGATGTGGGGGTTGTAGCTTTGGAGTGGAGACTGCTCCCTGCTTTCTGAATCCTCATAATCCTTTCTGAAAACCCACTGGGGGAGGCAGGGTGAAACCATAATGCAGCCACGTCATGAGGCTCTACTTGGTCACCCTTCTCCTACTAGTGTGTATGCTTCGTGCAGGGGAAAGTCATTTAACCATAACTTCCCATTGTTGTGATTAATCACTCCTTTTCCTATTGTTTGATCCCATGGAGTCATTTGTTTAACCTTCCTTGATCAACCATTGCTGGGCTTGGGAGACTCCGGCCCTGATGCACCTGCTGGCTGAGGCGTCCTCCTCCCCTAAGTGCACCCTAACACACATGGGATAAAACTCAGGAATATGAGTGAATCTTTAGAGTAGATCTCAAAGAAAGTGTTTAAACTACAGGCTTAAATACCATTGTTTGCTGAAATAAAGAAAGATGGTTATGGGGAAAACCCTGGTTGTGGGGAGATGGTCAGGAAAAGCAAGGAAAATAAGGATGAGATTTGTTATGCATATTTAAGTGGATGCCTTCTCCATTTAGCCATACCTCTCTCCCTGGGACAGAAAGAAAGACACACTTACAAATAGAAATTTCCTTTAAAGATGTAAATTTACGTTAGAAAAGGGCAACTTTTCAGAGCTACTCCTGTGTCTGCTGTTTCTCAAAATAACCAGATTGAAATTATCAATACATCAAAGAGGATTATTTTGGGGTAGCACATTCTGGTCTTCTACAGTCATATTTTAGAGTGGTGTGTCCTTAGCTCCAACAGAGAGGTTGTGTTTATTGAACACATTAAAGGTATTGTGCACATAGAGATCCAATTCCCAGTTTTATATATCCACCTCTGTGCTGGATGTCTCACCAGTGGAATTTTTTCAGGTATACATTCTAAAATAAAGATGAGTTGACATTTGTCATATAGTAGAAACAGAACTGGTCTTGAAGTCAGAAAGTTTAGGTCTGCATTTGATGGTGTAGATCTGCATCTAGTGTACTGCCTGGCATATAGTAAGTGGCTTTTACTTAAAGAGTGGTGAATATATAAATAGATACCACTTACTGGCTCTGTGACACTGGAAACTTACCGTCTTCTATTCCTTAGATTTTTTTTTCACCTGAGAGAGTGGAATATAGCTGCTACTTATCACCTAGATTAATTTCAGAAAATAAATATGGTGACTCATGGGGAAGAATTTTTAAAGCCGTATTTACAGGTGACTTCTGGACTAGATGAAATAACTTACAGATAGACTCATTCAGTTTTTCTTGGCCCACCTGCATGCTTTAATTGATAAACTACTATGTATACCAGACACTTCTAAAAAGTCTATATGGAGGGTTACAGACACAAAAAAAAGTGGTATCAGTTGCCCTTCACCCACCCTTATTACAGATCATCTGGCTTAAAAAGAGAGAGAAAATGGAGAAGCAAGTTCTAGTGGTGTATCAAGAAATTGTTCTATGCCCTGTCCCTGTCTCAGTATGAGTCACAGTGAGGGGAGGAGAAACAATTCTCAGATAGGTTTGGTGGGGAGCAATGAGAATACGGGCTTGAGATATCTTAAGACTGGAGTAGTAACAAGGCACACAGAGTTCCTCTTCCAGGATGGCTTGGGAGAAATAGGAATGGATGCCTGAGGTGTCCCAAAGTTGGGCCTAAGCCAATCTTGCAGTCTGCACACACTGACTTTCATTGCAGCTGAATGTTTTCTCATGAGGCAGAGAGCATCTCATGGGTATAGTACAGAAAAGCAACTGATGTCAGATGCTTTGTAGTAGGTATGAGAAAGATGCTGCTGGCAACTATACAGAGAGCCAACTAGAGAACAGATGGGGGTATGAATGTCATGATAGAAATAGTAATATGGAGGACAAATGATGTTAAAGGGCCAAATTGACCTCTCCTGTGGATTTTTTTTGGCACTGGTGTGCCACCTGCAACTTCAAAGAAAGTACAGAGAATGGGAGAAAACATGGCACCTTAGTTGACTGAGAAAATCTTGAATTGATTAAGACTATCTGATCTGGCTTTTTTTAAAAAAAATTGTTTTGCTACTGTAAGGGTAAATAGATGTGATATCTTTTCTTACCCATTATAAAGATCACAGCTGACACCCCTCTAACAAAAGACAGGTTAACAAGAGAAAAGCATGATAAATTTACTTAATCAAAGTTTTATATGACACAGGTGGCTTCAGAAATGAAGATCCAAAGATTCAAGGAAATCTCTCTGTTTTTATATTTAGGTTTGATGAAAAATGGATAACTATGTAGAAATGTGATTAGACAAAAAGGTGTGGTCTAATGGTGACAGACTGAGGGGGGAAACCCAGCAAGGCCCAAGCGTTCAGATTCTTCTTGGCCTTCTGTGTAGCATTTCTTCTTCCTAGGTATGGGGCATGACCCCTCTGAAATGAGGTTCTTCAAGGGAGAAGGGAGAAGGGAGAGAGTGATGTTTCTAGGTTTTATGGTTTGCTTTGGAGAAGGGGAATTCTCATTTCTATGACTTACCTTGGAGGAGCGGAATTCTGGTTTCTATGACTTGCTTCAGGGGAGAAAAAGGAACAGGAGATAGGAGAAGAGAAAAAGGTCACAAAGATATTGTTTCTGAGATTCTTCCAATTTCCTTTAGATCAAAGTGCTCAGCATGCTAAGGCACCATACTTTGGGGTGTCATGTTCTAACCTCCAACACCACCTGGTAGGATTGGGATACAAAACAAAAATGCAGTTGAAGATTATGGGCTGAGAGGTATACTGGTACAAGTAGAAATCAAACTTTTCTCTAATCAGGTATTGTTAAATTAAAATTCATCTCTAAATTTAAGGAACAAGATTCTTGCTATTTGAATTCCAAATATAGTATGAATTTTAGTTCTTCCTTTGGAAAGAGAAAATTTCTAACAATGCTCTGAAGGAAATTTTCCAGTGCAAACTGACAATTGCATAACTTTAACATTTTCTCATCCTCTAAGTTAAGATAATCACAGGTAAAACTTCAGGGAATTTCATGTCTACATAGTCACAGTTTTTTTTTTTTTTTTTTTCCTGAAAGGAATACATCAAGTTATGTCCTTTATCGCTTGATAGAGGTAAAAGGATTTCTTTTCTTTCTTTTTTTTTTTTTTGAGACAGAGTATCGCTCTGTCACCCCTGCTGAGTGCAGTGGCGTCATCACGTCTCACTGCCACCTCAAACTCCTGGGCTTGAAGAATTCTCCTTCCTCAGCCTCCCAAGTAGCTGAGACTACAGGCCGGCCCTTTTTTATTTTTGGTCTTGCTCTTGCTCAAGCTGGTCTTGAACTCCTGACCTCAAGCGATCTTCCTGCCTCAGCCTCCTAGAGTGCTAGGATTACAAGGCGTGAGCCACCGCGACCAGCCTGGTTTCATTTTTAATTTTGTACTTTCTAAGCTGACTTTTTCAATCATGTATACATATACTATGCATTTACTGAACTGGTGTTTTTCCATCAAAAGTTGTTAACTAGGCTATGAGATTATGAGCAATTTGTATTTTTCTTTATATTGATCTTATTAATAATGAATAAAAGTTATTTTAAAATAGCTAGTACAAGTGCAAATTAATTTAAAAATATGGGGCACTGTTTGGCTTGTTGATAGGAAGGGCAGACAATTTGAGCTACAAAGTCAATTTCAATATTCTATTCCCAGACAGAATAAGTGAAGAGTGCTAGAGTCTGGAAAAGATCATAATATTCTCTCGAATACTCCAAAATAGTACATATTCACTGGGATTAAATATCTCTGAAAATACAGATGTCTTCTGTTAAAATTTAGTCAGATTTAGACCAGTAGCCAAGATTTAAAGGGTGCAGATTCTTGACTGAGGTTAATAGAAAAGTTGGGAAATTTGCAGACACAAAACAAGCTTAGCTAGGTTAAGGGATTTTGGAATATTTAAGAGGGAGTCTGGGAATCCTGGGCATCAAAGAGGAAACAAACAAACAAAACTGGAAGTGAAATATGGGTTTAAAACCTCAAGTTAGGAATAGCACTAAGTATGTAAGAGTGAACCAAAGAATACATTTTGCCCCTTTATGGGACTTAAAGTCTAGTGAAAGAATCAAAAATAAGCAAGCTGACCCCTTCTGGCCACATTGTTAAAAAAAGAAAGAAAGAAAAATAAGCAAGTAAGTAAATGAAAAATATTTAATTACTGTTTAGGATAAATGTAATGAAGAAAAAATAGGCTGCCATAAGAAAAAATATGGGGAATTATTTATTTATTTAATTTTAAATAATTTTTATTGATGCATAATAGATGCCCATAGTTTTGGGGTGTATGTGATAATTTTAGACATTCATAAAATTTGTAAAGATCGAATCAGTGTACTGGGGATATTCATCACCTTACATATTTGTCTTTTCTCTATACTAGAAACATTTGAATTCTTCTCTTCTAGGTATTTTGGAATGTATGATAGATTATTCTAAACTATGGTCATGCTACTGATCTATTTCACATTATTTATTTCTTCTATCACACTGTATATTTGTACCTATTAATGAACTTGTAGTCATTCCCTCCTCCCCCCTACCCTTCCCAGTCTCTGGTAATCACCAATTTATATTCCATCTTCATGAGATCTGATTGTTTTAGCTCCCGCATATGAGTGGGAACATACTATATTTGTCTTTTTGTGCTTGGCTTATTTCACTTAACATAATGACCTCCAGTTAGATTCATGCTACAAATGAGAAAATTTCATTCTTTTTTATGGATGAATAATATTCCATTGTGTATATATACCACATTTTCCTTATTGATTCATCCATTGATGGGCATGTAGAGTGATTCTATAATTTGGCTATTGTGATTAGTGCTGTAATAAACATGGGAGTGCAGATATCTCTTTGACATACTGATTTCATTTCCTTTGGATATATACCCAGTAGTGGGATTGCTGGCTCATATGGTAGTTACAGTTTTAGTTTTTTGAGGAACCTTCATAACTATTTTCCATCACGGCTATACTTATTTACATTCCCACCAACAGTGCATAAGAGTTCCCCTTTCTCCACACCCTGGCCAGTATTTATATTTTGTCTTTTTGATGCTATTCCATTGTGGTTCTGATTTGCATTTTCCTGATGATTAATGATGTTGAATATTTTTCCATAAACCTGTTGGTTTATGGTTTTGTATATCTTATTTTGAGAGATGTTTATTTACCTTATTTGCCAATTTTTTTATTGAATTGTCTGGAATTTTTTGCTGTTGAGTTGTTTGAGTTCCTTGTGTATTCCTGATGTTAATCCTTTGTTGAATAGTTTGAAAATATTTTCTCACATTCAACAGATTGTCTCTTCACTCTTTTGATTCCTTCCTTTGATGTGCAGAAAGAAGCCTTTTAGCTTGATTTAATCCCATTTGTGTGTTTTTGTTTTGGTTGCCTGTGCTTTTGAGGTATTACACAGAAAATCTTTGCCTAGACCAATGTCCTAGAGTGTTTCCCACATGTTTACTTCTAGTAGTTTTATGGTTTCAAGTCTTAAATTTCAGTCTTTAATCCATTTTTATCTGTTTGTTGTATGTGGTGAAAGATAGGGATGTAGTTTTATTCTTCTGCATATAGTTATCCAGTTTTCCCAGCACCATTTATTGAACAAATTGTCCTTTCCCCATTGTATATCCTCGGCAACTTTGTCAAAGATGATTTGGCTGTAAATGTGTGGATTTATTTCTGGGTTCTCTATTCTTTTCCATTGGTCTGTGGGTCTGTTTTTATATCAGTACCGTGCTGTTTGGGTTGGTACAGATTTGGCATAGATTTTTTAACTTTTGAAGTCAAGTAGAGTGATGTCTTCAGCTTTGTTCTTTTTGCTCAAGATCGCTTTGACTATTTGGGTTTTTTTGTGATTCCATATAAATTTTTAGATTTTTTTTATATTCCTGTGGGGAAAGTCATTGGTATTTTGATAGGGATTGCATTGAATCTGTAGATTGCTTTCGGTAGTATTTTCATTTTAACAATGTTAATCCTTCCAATCCATGAGGATGGAATATCATTTCATTTTTTCTGTCCTCTTCAATTTCTTTCATAAGGATTTTATGCCTTGTATAGACCTTGTACTTCTTTAAAGTTGATTCCTAGGCATTTAAATTTTTTTGCACATATTGTAAATGGTAGTTTTTAAATTTCTTTTTTAACTAGTTTGTTATTGATGTATAGAAATGCTACTAATTTGTATATGATTATTTTGTATCCTGCGAATTTACCGAATTTGCTTATCAGTTCTAAGAATTTTTTTGGTGGAATCTTTAGGGTTTTCTAAGTACAAGATCATGTTGTCTGTGAACAAAGCTGATTTTACTTCTTCCTTTCCAATTTGGATGTCATTTATGTCTTTCTCTTGCCTATTCCTCCAGCCAGAACTTCCAGAACTACGTTGAATAAAAGTGGTGAAAGTGAACATCTTTGTCTTGTTCCAGATTTTACAGGAAAAACCCTCATTGTTTTCCCCATTTAGTACAATGTTAGCTGTAGGTTTATCATATATGTCCTATATTATTTTGAGGTATGTTCCTTCTAGACCCACTTTGATGAGGGTTTTTGTTATAAAGGGATGTTGAATTTTATCAAATGCTTTTTCTGCATCCATTGAGATGATCACATTCTTTTTGTTACTGGTTCTGTTAATGTGATATATTATGTTTATTGATTTATATATGCTAAACCATCCCCACATCCCTAGGATGAATCCCTCTTGATCATAATGAAAGATCTTTTTAATATGTTAAATAGTATTTTGTATTTTGTATTTAGTATTTTCAATAGTATTTTGTTGAGGACTTTTGCATCTAAGTTCTCCAGTGATAATGGCCAGTAGTTTTCGTTTTCTGTTGTGTCCTTGTTTGGTTTTGGTATAAGGGTAAGGCTGGCCTCATAGGATAAATTAGGAAGTATTCCCTCCACTTTAATTTTTGATGAGTTTGAGTAGAATTGGTATTAGTTCTTCTTTAAATGTTTGGTAGAATTCAGCAGTGAAGCCATCAGGTCTTGGGCTTTTCTTTGATGGGAAACTTTTTATGGCTTTGATGTCATTATTTGTTAGTGGCTTATTGATGTTTTCTATTTCTTCATGGTTCAATCTTGGTATGTCATATGTGTCCAGAAATCTATCCATTTCTTCTAGGTTTTCCAATTTGTTGACACATAGTTGTTCACAACAGTCTCTAATGATTCTTTGCGTTTCTGTGGTCTCAGGGTTCTTTCTCCTTTTTTGTTTCTTTTTTTATTTATTTGTTTGTTCTCTCATTTTTTCATAGTTTAGCTAAAGGTTTGGGTTATTTTATCTTTTCAAAAAACCAATTTTTTGTTTCATTTTTCTTATGTATTGTTTTTAGTCTCAATTACATTTATTTGGGCTCTGATTTTTCTTTCTTTCTTTCTTTCTACTAATTTTGGGTTTGGCTTGTTATTTTTCTAGTTAGGTTGTTTAAATGAAGTATTTCTAGTTTTTTAGTATAGGCTTTTATTGCTATAAACTTACCTCCTAGTACTTCTTTTGCTTTATCCCATAGATTTTGGTATGTTGTATTTCCGTTTTCACTTGTTTCAAGAAAATTTTTATTTTCTTTCTTAATTTCTTTATTGACCTATTGGTCATTCAGGACCATGTTGTTTAATTTCCATGTGTTTGTGAAGTTTCCAAGGTTCCTCTTGTTATTGAGTTTTAGCTTTATTCCAATGTGGTTAGAAAAGATACTTGTTATGATTTATAATGTCTTGGTCCATTTAGTGTTGCTGTGCAGGAATATCTGATACTGCATAATTTATAAATAAAAGAGGTTTATTTGGCTCACAATTCTGAAGGCTGTACAGGAAGCATGGTGCCAGCATCTGTTTCAAGTGAGCACTTCAGGCTGCTTCCACTCAGGGTGGAAGGTGAAGGGGAGCTAAGCAGTAAAGAGATCATATGGCAAGAGAGGAGAGGGAGGTACCAGGCTCTTTGTAACAACTAAATCACTTGGTAACTAATAGAGTGAGAGCTCATTTATTTCTACAAAGATGGAACCAAACCATTCAAGACAGATTCACTCCTGTGATCCAAACACCTTCTATTAGGCCCCACTTTCAACACTGGGAATCAAATTTCAACATGAGATTTGGAGGGGTCAAATATTTAAACCACAGCACCTACTTTTTGAATTTATTCAGATTTGTTTTGTGGCCTATGATATGCTCTATTCTGGAGAATGTTCCATGTGCTGATGAAAAGAATGTGTATTTAGCAGCAGTTGGGTGAAATGTTCTTTAAATATCAGTTAGGTCTATTAGGTCTAGTGTGTAGTTTAACTCTCATGCTTCTTTGTTGATTTTGTCTGGATAACCTGTCCATTACTGACAGTGGGCTGTTAAAGTCCCCTATTTTTATTGTATCGCAGTCTACCTCTCCCTTTAGATCTACTAATGTTTGCTTTATATACTTGGAAGCTCAAGTGTTGGATGCATAGATATTTATACTGTTATATAATCTTGCTGAATTGAGCCCTCTATCATTATATAGGGACCTTCTTTGTCTTTTTTTTGTGCAGTCTTTGATTTGTATTCTATTTTACCTATGTATATTTAATCCTGTTCTTTTTTGGTTTCCAGTTGCATGGAGTAACTTTTTCCACCCCTTCACTTTCAATCTATGTGCCAATTTATAGGTGAAGTGAGTTTCTTGTAGACAGCATATAGTTGGATCTTGTTTCTTTACCCATTTAGCCATGCTATGCCTATTAATTTGAGAATTGAGCCCATTTATATTCAAGATTATTATTGGTAAGTTAGGACCTACTGCTGCCATTTTGTTGCTTGTTTTCGGCTTGTTTTGTAACTCATCTTCCTTTCTTACTGTATTCCTTTGTGGTTAATTGATTTTCTCTGGTAGTATGTTTTAATTTGTTGCTTTTTATTTTTAGTGAATCTATTATAGGTTTCTGCATTGTGGTTCCATGAGGCTTACAAAAAACACAGATATAACAAATTATTTTTTAAGTGACAACTTAAATCACTAAGAAAATAATAGAAACAAAGAAAATAATTTTAAAAATCTAAATTCTCACTCCATTACCCCCCTACACTTTTAATTGTCTCAATTTATATATATTTATGTTTATGTCTCTTAACAGATTGTTGTAGCTACTATTGTTTTTGGCAAATTTGTCTTTTGGCCTTTGTATTAGAGTAATGAGTAGATTGCCCACCGCAATTATAGTATTAGAGTATTCTAGTTTTGTCCATGTATTTAATTTTACCAATGGGTTTTATACTTTCAATTTTCTTTGCATGTTAGTGTTTTTTAAATTTCAGATTGAAGAAACCCCTTTAGCATTTCTTGTAAGATGGGTCTGGTGGTGATGAATTATCTCAGCTTTTGTTTGTATGGGAAATACATTATCTCTCCTTTATATTTAAAGGATAACTTTGCTGGATATAGTATTCTTGAATGCCATTTTTTTCTTTAAGCACTTTGAAAATATCATTCCACTCCTGCCTGGCCTGTATGGTTTCCACTGAGAAGTTTGTTGCCAGATGAATTGGAGCTCCTTTACATATTATTTGCTGCTTTTCTCTTGCTGCTTTTAAGATCCTCTTTTTGTCTTTGACCTTTTAGAGTTTGATTATTATATGACTTGGGGTAGTCTTATTTGGGTCAAATTTATTTGCTGTTCTCTGACCTTCTTGTACCTGGATATTTATATCTTCTTCAATTTTTGGAAAGTTTTCTGCTATTATTTCTTTGAATAATCTTTCTACCTTTGGCTCTTGCTCAGCTCCATCATGAACACCAATAATTCTTAGATTTGGTCTTTTGAGGTAATTTTATATATACTGTATGCAATATTTCTTCCTTTTTATTCTTTTTTTTTCTTTTTTCTCCTCTGTGTATTTTCAAACAGCCTGTCTTAGAGCTCACTGAGTCTTTCCTCTCTTTGATCCAATTTGCTGTTGAGAACCGCTAATGAATTTTTTAGTTCTGCAAATGTTTTCTCAGTTCCAAGATTTCTGTTTTATTTTTTAAATTATTTCAATCTCATTGTTAAATTTCTCTGATAAATTCCTGAATTGTTTTCCTGTGTTATCTTGGAGACCACTGTGTTTCCTTATAACTGAAGTTCTGAATTCTTCATCAGAGGGTTCACATATTGCTGTCTCATTAGGATCAGTCATTGGTTCCTTGTTTTGTCCATTTGGGGAGATCATGTTTCCCTGTTTGTTATTGTTTCTTGTGGATGTACATCTATGTCTTTGCATTGAAGGATTAGTTATTTATTCCAGTGCTCTCCATCTAGCTTGCTTTATTTTCTTAAGGATTCTTTACTACTAGGTTACTGCCTCTTTTCTGGCTTTAGGTGGTGCCTTATGTCCAGGTTCATCTTGGCTCCAGTAAAGGATCCGAGTGCTACCCTTTCCAAATTGGGAAAGTCCCAAAGGGGATATTACAGCAGCATGGAAAAGTTGGCTAGGTTTTCATACCCAGAGTACCTGTGGAACAAACCTTCTACAGTGTGGTGCTGCTGAACAGCCTCTCTGATTCAGTATCTCATATGACCAAGTTACAGATAGTAGTCCCACCTCCCGCCTTTTTCTCTGCCTTTCCTAAGGGATATTTCTCCCTTTAGGCCCTCATAATGCTTGCCATGAGTTAAGTCAGGGACAAGACTTTTGCCAGGGAACCCAAGATAGTGGGGAAGCTAGTTATCCACCTTGATCTTATGTTTTTCATGGTAGAAACTGTGAGTTGGGGGAAAATTTTCTGTGTGTTTAGTGCCAGGCTGAGTGGGAGGAGCTGCATTGCAGATGTGGAAGTCCAATTCTTTTACCATTTGCTTGAAGTTTTTTCACTTTTCTGTAACCCCAGGAACTATCTCACCTTCATCTTTGAGTTCTGGGATATTTCTGGTGATAATCTCAGTGTTATATATTTATTTTTGGTTTTCTGTGGTGAGGAGTGAAGCCAGCTAGATTCTATGTTGCCATTTTGTACCTGGAAGTCTTATTTTTTTTAATTGTAATTCCTTTGGGATTTTTCATTGCTGTTGTTTGGTAAGAGCTCTTAACACAAGCTCTACCCTCTTAGATTTTTAAGAGTACAACTTTTATTATTTATAGGCACAATGCTGTATATCAGATCTCTAGAACTTATTCAACTTGTATAACTAAACTTTATACACATTGATGAACAAATCCTCATTCCTTACTACCCCCAGCCCCTGGCAATGACCATTTTATTCTTCCCTTCCATGATTTTGAGATACCTTTTATTGATGGAATCATGCAGTATTTGTCCTTCTATAACTGGCTTATTTCCCTTAGCAAAATGTCTTTAAGATTTATTCCATTCCTTATGAACGATCTGGTGGGAGGGGGGAAGAGAGAGAAGAAAAATTTAAAAAAAAGATTTATCCTTGTTGCATATGGCAAGATTTCCTTCTATTTTAAGACTGAACAATATTTCTTTGTATGTATATATTACATTTCTTATTCAATCATCCATTCATGGACATTTAGGTTATTTTCACATCTTAGCTAGTGCAAATAATGCTGCAATGAACACAGAAGTGCTAATGTCTCTTCCAAATCCCAATTTCAATTATTTTGGATAAATACCCAGAGGTAAGATTGCCAGACCACGGGGCAATTCTATTTTTAAGTTTTTGAGGAACCTCTATACTGTTTTCTTTGGCAGCTGCATCATTTGGCATTCCGATCAACAGTGTGGAAGGGTTCCCTTTTCTCCACATCCTCATCAACATTTTCCGCCTTTTGTTATTTTGTTAATACCTATCCTATCAGGTGTGGGGTGATATCTCATTATGGATTTGATGTGCAATTCTCTGATGATTGTGATGTTGAGCATATTTTTCTATACTTGTTGGCCATTTGTGGTCTTTGGAAAAATGTCTATTCACACCTTTAGCTCACATGGTAATTATGTTAGGTTTTTTGCTATTGAATTGTAGGAGTTCTATATATATTTTGAAAATTAACCCCTTATCAGATATATGTTGTGCAAATACTTTCTTTCATTTGTAGGTTGCATTTTCATTTTGTTGATTGTTTCCTTTGCTATACAGAGATTTTAGTTTGAAGTATTCCCACTTATCTTTTATTTATTTATTTTTCCTTGCCTACGCTTTTGGTGTTATATTCAAGAAATCATTGCCAAGACCCATGTCATGAAGATTTTCCTCTATTTTTCCTCTATTAGTTTTACTCCTTTGGACATTATGTTTAAGTCTTTAATCCATTTTGAGTTGACTTTTCAGTATTTTATGAGAATCCAAGTTCATTATTTTGCATGTAGATATTCAGTTTTTTCAGTGTGGTTTGTTGAAGAAACTATCTTTTCCCCACTGTATACTCCTAGCAGCTATGTAAAAGATCAGTTCACCACATATGTGGGTTTATTTCTGGGCTCTCTATTCTGTTTCATTGGTCTTTATGTCTGCCTTTATGGCAGTATCATACCATTTACTATTGCTTTGAACACATTTTAAAATCAGGAAATGTGATGCTTCCAGCTTTACTCTTTTTTAAAAAGATTGCTCCTCTCCCTGACTCAGTACAGAGCAAATGGGCAATAAACTCCAACTTCCAGCATATGCTGGGTCCTGCTAGCTCTCAAAGACAGGCAAATTGGGAGCCAGGCCCCGATGTACCAGGTGGCAAACCTGAGATGCTACATGTGTTATCCAAACTCTTCTTTTTATTATTTTTAAGAAGTATACGCAAATAAGTAAAACAAGTATCTTAAATCCAGTGCCATACCTTACAGAAACTTAGGTAAATACATACAGCTAAGCCTCATGGGAAGAATAGAAACCAGGCCTCAAAGAGATGGGAATTAAGAGACAAGTTAGTGTTTAAAGCCTATCTACTATCTAGGTTAATTTGTTCATTTCCCTCCTCCCTTCAGCAGCAATGTTTAGTTAATTTTCTAATTTGCCCTTACCAATTAACTACCTTGCATTATGATCTGTTAATCTTTTTATCTCCTATATATTTATAGCTTTTACTTACTCATGACTTCTATGGCTTCATTATTTCTTCCTACTGTTTTCTCTATATCTTTCTTCATTTTCTCCTCCTACTAGATAACCAATACTCTTTATGAGTCATATTAAAACCCCTGCATAAAGTTGATTTGACTGGTTCATGTAACCACTATAGCCACAACTGGGCAGGCATTTTTTTTTTTTAGTACATCAAATCAAATTTTTTAGGTGAGGCAATATATTGGTTTTCTTTGGGCCAGAAAACTATCCCTATCTTAAAACTATGACATTGTGAATATTTGAAGGGTTAGTCAATTCAATATAATATTATTAGCAGTAGTTTATAAATTAGAAAATGGTTTCATAATATCCACAAGCTAATCCTACTCCAAAATAGTATTAATATAATTCAACTAGTATATCTCTCTCATCAATCACAGTTACTCTCCATTGAATTAAAATAAATTTTTCTCTCTTCATATTATTCATTCATTTATTCTTCCATTCTCTCAATACATTTTGGTATACATCTGAAGGTATTTCTGTATCATTGGAGCTTTAAAAGAAGTCATTTTGTATGTTAATAAACAACATCAAATCTCAGTGTCATATTACAAATGTTTTTATTCCTCACATTTTATTCAGCTATGAGCCAGCTGTAGTTCTACTCCATATTGCTTTCATTCAGGACCCAGAAAAAAAGAGTAACCCTATCTGTGACAGGCTCTGGAAAATGCTATTCTTGTGGCAAAGGGAAAAGAGCAAGAATATGGTAAACGTCTCTTGAAGTCTCTGCTCAGAAGTCAAATAACTCATATTCCATTGGGCAAAGCAAGTTATATTGTCAAGCCTAACATCAATGGGGCCATATGAAGCAATGCAAATCAAATGTCAACATGCATGAATTTATAAAACCTCTTATTAGAAAGAAGAATGAATAGATGAGAAGAAACCATACAATCCATTGCATTTCATTCTCATGGTCATAGATGTTCACTTTCCTTCCTCATGCATGCAAAAATAAGCACACACCTTTTTCCAAGTAAGGCTTCAAAAAACCCACTGAATCACAGCATCAAACTGAAAGTCTAAGACCTTGGAATAGTTCCTACATCAAGTTTCTAAATTCAGGAAACTACAAATTAAAAACAAGTTTTCCAGCCTCCCAAACATCTAATATATTAATACAACTATGGAACAGTGACACTCACATTCTGAAAGTGGAAAGCATAAACTGTAGTCATTCACTGATCAATAGGAACTCAACAATCCTGCTGGACAAATATACTAGATAGGAATTTTTCCTTGGTTATATTCCAGTTCCACTTTCTGGAAGGAGATTTTCAGTCAGTTGTTCTCCATTGCTCTTAGTTCTGTCCTACGGATAGTGCTTCCTTTTCCATCATCGTCCTTAGCCACACCTGAAGAGGTCATAAAAAAAATGTTCTCTTATTTTACTCCAGTCAGTTTAATGTACTACATTAATAATAGCTACACCCACAATTCTTTCAAAATATGTCCCTTCACTAGACATGGAGGTAATTTGAATTTATTAGCCTTTTGTGATACCACTGTCTCAATCTGTTTACCCTGAACGATTTTATCCAATTTAAAACCTGAATCCACTCAGAGTATAAAACAAAATATGTGACCTTTGTGACCATGTGTGACTTGATTTGGTTTTTTATAGTGGCTAAGTCTTTATTACCTTAGCTGACTTTTGCTGTTCAAAGCATTTCTTAAATTTTTTTTCTCATTTGATATTAGGAATAATTGTACCTTTTCCTTTTTTCTTTTTTGCTTTCACCTCTTCTTATAAAGTACCCAGTTTTTTTGAGATTATCTATTTCTTCTTGTACCTTGTCAAATTATAGCATTAAACAATCAAATCATGCTTCTAATAGTCTGATGTCCAATTATTCACCTAAAACAATAAATTTTTTATGTAAGTACCTGCCTTCCAAGTTGTTACAGAAAACAGTTTTATAAAAATATTTTGTGATTGCATATATGGGCTGCCATTTTTCCAACGTCTGATGACAGTTTCCTTGCCATGCACAATGTGGCCCCCAAGCCAAAGACACACACCCACACACAGACACACATAGACACACACACACACATATACATGGTGTTTTGTTATGACAGCACCAAAATTATTAATATTTATTAATATTTATACTAGTCAGTTTCATTGTAGTAACTAACAACTCTAAATTCTCAGGGGCTTATCACAACAGAGGTTTATTTTTTGCTCACATTTTATGTTGGCTGCAGGTTGGCTGTAGCTTTGATTTTTGTTTCATTTTTCCAAGACTCACTCTATCAAAGAAGCCTCCATCTGGAAAATTATTTGAGACATATCATTATGGCAGGTGGAAAAAAGGAACAGAGATGGTGAAAACATGCAATGGCTCCTAAGGCAACTAGTTAGGCATCATGTCTGCTCATATGTCATATGTCTTTGGCCAAACATCACCAAGCTCAACATCAATGAGGTGGGAAAATATATCCCTCCCTCAAGAGGCACTACAAAACCTGTGGCAATAAGTGGGGATATATAATTCCTACAGGAAAAAAGAGTAAATAGTAGAGAATAATAAAATCTACCACAGCCTGCTAGAAAAGCTTATGAAAACCAGAAATTTTTACATAAAGAAGAGAACAGTGAATTACCATCCACTTTATACTTACTTCCATCTATTTGGTGGCCAGACACACTCGGCCAGATAAGCAACCTCTGAGCTGTGTAGAATTTTCCCAATTCAGCTCTCGCACTGCAGCCAAAAGCAATTGTGTTTCTACCCACACCTAAGGAGGATCAGGGTCAAAGTAACCCCTAGCAGCTACAAGGCCCCTCCCAAAGCACTGGGGTTTCATATATCCCACCTGTGGGACCAGAGTCTGCCATGGGCACAACAGAATACCTAGCTATTGGGGAGCTGTGGATTCATACCTTCAAGTACAATCCACCAGCTTGGAGCTTAAGCTGGGAGAACAAACTCACTACACTCCACCAGGAAGAGGTGAAGACAACACTTCAGAGGTAACCCAAGAGATCCACCAAACTTCCTAAAATACACTTAAGACAATACACACCAGTACTCCTCTCCTTGGCTCTGCCAAGGAACAAACCTTGGGGGCTAGGAGACTGGGCCATAAACTAGCCTCAGCACCCCCAGCTCTTGACCAAGAGGCCAGATGAGAAAAAATCAGTGAAAGAACTCAGGAAACATGAAAAATCAGAAAGAAAAGCCACCCCCAAAAGAAATCATTTGTTCCTCAGAAATGGACACCAACTCAAATGCTATAGGTAGAATGACAGAAGAGGAATTTCATTTAT
The DNA here is from genome assembly GCA_023783475.1 of Daubentonia madagascariensis. NCBI lineage: Eukaryota > Metazoa > Chordata > Mammalia > Primates > Daubentoniidae > Daubentonia > Daubentonia madagascariensis. Next base: position 3,265,066 of record JAKFHU010000166.1, read on the forward strand.
GGATTATAAAAAAGCTCAATGAAATTCAAGAGAAAATTGAATCCCACCGTAGAGAAAGTACAAGAAAAATGCAAGAAATGAATGAAAAATTTTCTAAAGAAATAGGAGTATTACAGAAAAATCAAATAGGAATTCTAGAAATGAAAGGGGGAATCAAGGATCTACAAAACATAGTGCAAAGCCTTAAGAATAGGCTGGATTGTGCAGAGGAAAGAATCTCAGAACTGGAAGATAACTTCCATGTGCTAAATAAATCAATCCAATAGGAAGAACACAGAAACAAGAGACAAGAAGAAAAGCATACAAGAAATGTGGGATTATGTAAAGAGGCCAAACAAAAGGATCATAGGCATCAAAAAGTCCCAAAACAGCAAATATTGGCAGAGATGCAGACAGATAGGTACACTCATACACTGCTGGTGGGACTGCAAATTAGTACAATCTCTATGTAAAGTAATATGGAGATGCTTCAAAGAACTAAAAGTAGAACTACCATTTGATCCAGGAATCTCATTACTGGGTATTTAACCAAAGGATAAAAATACATTCTGTAATAAAGACATCTGCACGCGAATGTTTATAGCAGCACAATTCACAGTTGCAAAGATGTGGAAACAACCCAAGTGCCCATCAATACACGAGTGATTAAATAAAATGTGGTATATGTATACCATGGAGTATTACTCAGCAATAAAAACAATGGTGAATTAACACATCTGCTATTATCCTGGTTGGAGCTAGAGCCCATTCTTTGAAGCAAAGTATCACAAGAATGGAAAAACAAGCACCACTGGTACTCACCATCAAATTGGTACTAACTGATCAATACTTATGTCTCACATGGAAATAATATTCATCACCATGTGGGCAGGCAGAGGGGGATTGAGGGGATGGGAAAACTCTCACTGATTGGATGCAGGGAGCACAGTTTGGGGGATGTCCACGATTGTAGCTCTGACACGGGCAGTGCATGGGCAATATATATAACCAAAGTGTTGTAACCCCATAATATTCTAAAATAAAAGGAAAAAAATAAGAAAATAAAAAAATAAAATCAAGAGAAGTATGCCACTCTTTCCACTTCTTTTCAACATAGTACTGGGAGTTCTAGTCAGACCAATTAGGCAAAAGAAAGAAATAAAAGTCAATCTAATAGGAGTGGAGATGGGAAATTGTCTCTATTTGCTGATAACATGATCTTGTATATAGAAAACTCTAAAATCTCCACCAAAAAGTGTTAAAACCGGTAAAAGTATTCTGTAAGTTTGCAAGATACAAAATCAACAAACAAAAATTAGTATTGTTTCTATCCACTATTAACAAACTTTCTGAAAACGAAATTAAGAAAACAATTCAATTCACAATATTAATAAAAAAGTCAATCATTTTGTTATAAATTTAACCAAGGAGGTGAAAGGCATGTATAGTGAAAACTGTAAAACACTGATGAAAAAGATTGAAGAAAACCCAAATAAATGGGAAGATATTTCATATTTATGGATTAGAAGTATTAATATTGTGAAAATGCCCATACAACACAAAATCTGCAGATCCAATGTAATCACTATCAAAATTTCAATGCCTTTTTTCACAGAAATGAAAAAAAAATCCTGAAATTTGTATGGGACCACAAAAGACCCAAAATAGCTAAAACAATCTTGAGCAAAAAGAGGAAAACTAGAAGCATAACACTACTTGATTTCAAAACATACTGTCAAGAAAGTATGGTACTGACATAAAAACAGAGACGTCTACCAATGGAACATGATAGAAAACTCAGAAATGGGTTTAGATGATAATCTCAAAAGACACAATCCCAGTGTCATAATCTTGAATGTAGAAATTCCAAAAGATCAAAATTCCTGAAGTCTAAATTCCTAAAAGTCTAAAATCCCTGATGTCTAAAATCCTGAAAATCACAATCACAGGGTAGCTGAATCATTTTAGGTGGAACTATTACCTTGTTGTCTTTATTTGGAAATTAAGTATGGTTTAAGGAGCTGTGTATGGGTGCCAATCAACACAGGGTCAACTTGTTGACTTAATTTTAGATGTCAGCTTGACAGGATTAAGAAATACCTAGCAACCTGGTCAAGCATTATAACAGGTATGTCTATGAAGGTGTTTCCAGAGGCAATTTATGTGTGAGTTTGAGAGGATTAGGTGGGTAAGTTCTGCCCTCAATGTTGGCAGGTGCCACCAAATCTGCTGGGGACCTGTTTAGAGAACAAATACAGAATGTGAATTGGTCTCTCTCTGAGAGCTGAGACAGATATTACTTCTGCTGCCTCAGACATCAAAACTCCAGGCTCTTTCCAATCTTTGGAATCCAGGACTTATACCAGTGGCCCAATGGGTCCTGAGGCTTTCAATCTCAGACCAAGAATTACAAGATTGTCTTCCCTGATTCTCAATGTAAAAATGTTGAAACTTTCTCAATAAATGAAGAGATTTTTTTTGTACATCTGCATTTGTGATAGATAAAATTTCTCAAGATCTTTCTCAAGTCACTCTTTGGGTGACCGTATATGTGGTGGTAACCCATCATGGTTTTTGACCAATCTGGTCAAAAGACTTAGATTGTCCATCACAATATTTCAGGTAATTACAGTTATAAAACTGGGGGCACACAATTACCAACCAAAGTGATATGTGATTATACATTTCACTTTTTGACATCATTCTTTATGAATAGGGTTTGGTTGCTCATAATTGTTATACTCATGTGATGGTCATTAGTATACTTGAGTGTTTATGCTTGCAAAAATATTGCTTATTTTATTGTGTAGAGTGGCCTATGAAGTGGTCTGTGGTGTTTTTATGTTTCTCAAGTAAATCCCCTTTTAAAAATGTAAATAAATATCTTTAAAAATTTTTAAATATTTTCTCCAAAATTACATTTCCTGGATTTTAATCTTTTAGGATTTCAATATTTTGGATTATGGCTTTCAGTACTGTGTCTTTTGGGGTTATGATTGGTTACCCTAGAAATAAACTCACACATTTATAGGTAACGAATTTTTGACAAAGAAGCCAAGAACATACAATGAGAAAAGGACAGTCTCTTCAATAAGTGGTGGTGGGAAAACTGGATACCCACATACAGAAGAATGAAATGAAATCCTTACCTTACATGATATACAGAAATCAACCCAAGATGACTTAAAGACTTTAAATATAAGATCTGAGACTGCAAAACTACTAGAAGAAAACAGGAGAAAATCTCTATGACATTGGTCTGGGTAGCACTTTTTTGGATAAAACCCCCAAAACACAGGCAACAAAAGCAAAAATAGACAAATGGGAACGGCACCAAACAAAAAAGATTCTGCACAATACAGGAAACAATTAACAAAGTGAAAAGTGAAGAGACAACCCACAGGATGGGAGAAAGTATTTGCAAACCTTTCCTTTGATAAGGAGTCAATATCCAAAACATATAAAGAACTCAAACAACTCTATAGCAAGAAAATAAATAACCCTATTTTAAAAAGTGAAAAAGACCTGAACAAATATTACTCGAAAGAAGACATACAAATGGCTAAGAGATACATGAAAAAAATGCTCAACATACCTAGATATTAGATAGATGTAAATTAAAACCACAGTGAAATATCCCCTCACACCTGTTAGAATGGCTTTTATCAAAATGATTAAAGATAACAAGTGTTGGAGAGGATGCAGAGAAAAGGGAGCACTTATACATTGTTGGAGGGAATGTAAATTAGTCTAGCCTTTATTGAAAATGATATGGAAATTCCTCAGAAAACTAAAAACAGAACTACCGTACAACTCAATAATCCCACTTCTGGGTATATATTCAAAGGAACTGAAATTAATATGTCAAAGGGATATATTCACTCCCATATTCATTGCAGCATTATTCACAAAAGATATGGGAAAAAAAGCTAAGAGTCCATCAATAGATGAATGGATAAAGAAAATATGGTATATATACACAATGGAATACTATTCAGCATTGAAAAGGGAGGGGAATCTTATCATTTGCAACAACATGGATGAATCTGGAGGGCATTATGTTGGTGAAATAAACCAGACACAGAAAGAGAAATACCACATCATGTAACTTATATGTGGAATCTAAGAAGGTTAAACTCATAGAAGTAGAGAGTGGAATGATGGTTACCAGAGGTTGGGGGATGCAGGGAGGGAGAGAATGGGGAGTTGTTGATCAAAGGATACAAAGTTTCAGATAGACAGCACAATAGGTTTTGAAATCTATTTCATAGAAGGGTGACTACAGTCAATAATAATGTGTTATATATTTCAAAATAACTAAGAAAGTAAATTTAAAATGCCTCACCATAAAAAATGATAAGAGAGGTTGATGAATATGTTAATTATCTTTATTTAATAATGTCACATTATATACACATATCAAAACATCAGATTGTACCTCACAAATGTATATAATTATGATTTGTCAGTCAAAAATAACATTAATAATAAATTATCATGGTTAAATTATAATTTAAAAAGAAAATACATAATCTGCTCAGCTGTATCTTGACTTCCACATATATAGTAAACAGCATTACATATCTCATACAGTATTATAAAATAACTATCTATCCCTTGGCTTCCATATTAACACATTCTCCTGATCCTCCTTTTTTGTTTATGGTCACTCCTTTAGGTTTCACTGGAGGCTCAAACACTGCTATTTGATCACTAAATGCCTGTATTCATTAAGTTCATTTATATACATTTCTTTTCACTCTATACTATTTGCCAGGGAAATAATATCCATGCCAGTGGCATCAGTGACCATCCATAACTCCCAAATACATATCTCTAGCACAGACCCCTTCTCTGAGCTCCAGACCCTTAGAGTTCAACTACCTTTTGGATGCTTCCATTTGGATAACTAAAAAAAACATAAAACACAAAAGACTCCAAATTGAACTCATAATTAAACCATCATCTGCCTGGGGAACAGAAGGACAGAGATCTTCTTTGAATAGCACTACTGTTCATCTAATTAAAAACCTAGCACTAATTTTTGACACTTCTCTCCCCCTTACTTCCTATATATAATCCAGAAACAAATGGTATTGACTTTTTATCTCCTATCTATCAGATCTGTCCATTTTCTTTTCAATATCCATTGTATTTTTTATTTTAAGCTATCATGAAGGGATTCTTGCCCCGCTTCTAAGCTGTTCCAGACATTGATACTAGCTAGAGTAATCGTTTCAAAATGTGAATCTCTTTATGTCTCCACAGCCCATTACCCTGCCCCTTTAAATATTAATATTTCAATCATTCAAAGTATTTAAATACTTAAATACTATCTGATTAGGATAATGACCAACATCTTTAAAGTGATCTACAGAAATCTGAATGTTCTGATATGTGCCTCTCTCTCCAGCTTCATCTTGAACCATGGTAACTCTCATTCTACATTCTAGCCACACTCACTTTCTTTCACTTCTTCAAAGACACCACACTCTTTCTTGTGAAGGGCTATTTCATATAGTGTTCCCTTAACCTGAAAGGCTTAACCTCCCCTATCAGCTCTGCTATGATCTGAATATTGTACCCTCCCAAAATTGAAACTTAATCACCAGTGCAGTAATGTTGAGAGGTGGGGGCATCTTGAAGGTGATTAGGTCATGAGAGCAAAGCCCTCATGGATGGAATTAGTGTCCTTATATAAGAGTCCTTGAGAGAGCTTGTTTGTTCCTTCCGCCATGTGATGACACATCTGGAAGGCACTATCTTTGAAGTAGACAGCCAGCCCTTAGCAGATGCTGAATCTGCTGAAGCCTTGATCTTGGACTTCCCATTCTCCAAAATTGTGAGCAATAAATTTACGTGGCTTATAAATTACCCAGTCAAAGGGATTTTGTTATAGCAGCCCAAACGGACTGAGGAAACCTCTCCTTATGATCTCAGTTCAAAAGTCACATACTCAGGAAAGCCCATTTTGACCACTTGATCTAAGAGACATCCTTCTGTTATATGTTCTTCAAGCACTGTGTACCCTAGCAATGATCAGGGATGCAATTTAACACTTATTTGATTATTTAATTAATGTCTGCATCCTTTACTAAACTCTAAATTCCAAGATATCATGGAATTTTTTCTGTTTTGTCTAAAATTGTAATCCTGTTGCCTAGGATAGCACCTAGCAACACAGTAAACACTGAATACATGTCTGTTTAATAGATGATTACAAAAAAGAGATATGACACTAACCAGTTTCATATTTATAATATCAACAAGTTTTCTTTTATTTTTTTCTAAAAGCTTTGCAATAATATACTCCTTTTAAATGGCCATAAATGTATAGCTATAAAACCTAAACATCATAACCAAATCCATCATTGAGCAAATCTAGCTTTTCTAGCCATTCTACTTCTCTATGGGCCATACAAAGTATGACCCTAAAAAACCGGTAACTTTGGTGCTATAAAGAAACCTAGTTATTTCTTTATAGTTACACCTGATCTACTTGTGGGTAAGTGACAGAAGCCCACACCCTATCTTGTCCTATCACCATAAAAATTATCTTGAGCATTGTTTCTTACACATTTTTATCACCTTTAAGACTCGTTATTATGCTAAATAGAAAACAAAACCACTCAAATTGTCTGGGTTGTCATTTTCACAACTTTAAAAAAATAACTGGAGTGGTAGTTCCCAGAGTCTTCCCTAAAAAGAAAAATTATTCTGTCACTTGTTAAAAACTATAAGGAAGACTTTATTTAAAATTATTGCAATAGGAGTCAATATTATTACAATAAAAGAGAGAGATTGATCTCAACTCTGAATACAGCAAAGACAGCTGGAGATTTATAACCAAAAAAACAGAGTGAGTGGGTTAGTGGATGGAAAAATACTAGGAGGAATTTCATTAGATATGAAGTGTCGGGGATTCTTAATAAACTGACCTAACAAGATTCTTGCTAAAGACAATCCAAAGACTTAGATATCAAGGGTGGGAGATAAAGAATTTGATCAGATATCAAGATTAAGGGGATTCTCACTAAACTAACTTAGTAGGATTCTTTGCTAAAAACTAGACTCAAGAGGCCCAGGTCAAGGCCAAATTGAGCAAAGGGTTCAGAGGAGTCTGACTAAAGTTTGGTCAAGGAGGGAGTCTTTGTCACTTTCCAAAATAAATTTTCAGCTCACATATTCAAACCTCATTTCATCGCTAATCAATTGCATTATATCCATCTAACATTATGAAAACTTGCAACCTTAGGAAAAGTACCTAAATGTGCCTGAATATGTTTTTTTCTAGTTTAAAAGTCCATTTATAATTTTCAGCCTTAGAATTGTTTAATCACCCCTTCACCTAGATGAGTACAATAAAATAACAGAAAATGAAGCTGATAAAAAGATGCACTAGACTAGGATCATCTCTTGGAGTATATGGTAAGAGGCAGTCATACTATGGGTGTTCCCTCCCTTCTAACTTAGAGTATAAGAAACAGTTCTCAGAAGCATGAATTCCTGAGAATACAGCTTCATCACATACTAGTGGTATGATTGTGGGGAACCTACTTAAACTCTTCTGTCTCAATTTGCTCATCTCTCAAATGGAGTGATTAATAGTACCTAATTCAAAGGGTTTTTATGAACAATAAATGAATTATTTGTAAAGCACTTGGAACTTTAGCTATCACATAGAAAGAGCTATCTAAAATGTCAGTCAGTTAAGGGGCCAGGTGTCATGACTCATGCCTGTAATCCCAGCATTATGGGAGGCCAAGGTGAAAGGATCTCTTGAGGCCAGGAGTTCAAGACCAGCCTGGGCAACAGGAGGCCCTATCTCTACAAAACATAATGAAAAGTAGCCAGGCATGGTGGTACATTCTTGTAGTCACAGCTAGTAAGAAGGCTGAGGAGGGAGGATGGCTTGAGCCCAGGAGTTCAAAGTTACAGTCATCACACCACTATAGTTCAGCCTGGGTGACAGGGCAAGACCCTGTCTCTAAAAAATAAAATAAAATAAAATGTCAATTAGATTAAAAAAATAATAAAATAAAGCATCAGCAATCTAGTAAGTAGACAATATATTATTTGGAGGAATATCCAGTGGTATGTCAATAGATGTCATGATCTAAAAGGTTTCTTTGACCAAATGAGTTGGGGAATTTGGGGTGAAATAAAGTTGATCAGTTTCTTAGCTAAAGTACTTCTCAGAACCTTTGATAGACATTGTTAGTCCATGGATCTAGTGTTCTGTACTTTGGGAAATACTATCCTAAGAAATTTACAATATATGGAGGTGGAGGGAGAAGGAAGGTTAAAGGTTGATGCCAGTTATATTTTGTATGCTAATATCTGGTTGCCACCTCTTAAATCCAAATTACTAAACACCTCCCCCCACCCCTCTGAAAATCATAGAGGCCACAACTTTTCTCGCTACATGCTGGATTTATATGTAATTTACAGTGTAAGTAAAAAACACAGGTTTCAATACCTGAGTTGGGATCTGGGCTCTACTTTTACTATCAGTATGACCTTAAACAATGTTCTTAACTTCTCTTGACATAAATTTTCTCATCTGTAGAAAGGAAGGCAAGGATATCTGTATGTCCAAGGTTGCTGGAAGATTTCAGTGATATAATTAATATGCATTAAAGCACATACTCTGCCATCATAAAAAATATTGCTAACTTTCCTCCCTCTTCTCTCCTCTGTCCATACAAACTTCTCTTTCACTGTTTTAATAGATGCGTCTTGCACTTAGCAAAATTCATACATTAATTAAAGACACATAAATAATACAAAATGAACTTTTTGGTCTGTCATAATTATTTCTTTGTTCTTAAAGTATAACTTTTGTTGAAAAATGTGATACACTTTGTCAATTTTCATGTAATTCTTGTTACATGGGCCAAGCTAATTTTCTCTATATTATGCCAATTGTAATATATATGCTATGATCACAGCCATAAATTTTAATACGTGCTTTATTAAATAATGAGTAACTGAAGCCAAGATGGCTGACTAAAGACAAAGCTTGTCAGACCACCCTGCAGAAAAGTTGAGGATTGGGCTGAGGAGAGTGGAGAATGATTACTGCTTGGAAGTGAACCCCAGGGATAGACACCAGTGGGGTTCAGGAACACAACAAGGAAGAACTGAGCACCTGAGAGAGAGGAAGATAGAAGGGAGTAATTGGTGCAAACTAATTCCAGGGAGTTCTGGAGCCCAGGGAAAGGGTAAGGGGATTTTTTCCCTTACCCCACATGGGTGCCTCAGGCCAGCAACAGGACACAGGCCTCTCATCCCGCAGGGTAGTGCCATGAGAGACCAGACAGTCATCATCCCTGCATCGAACTCCTCCTGCTCTGTACCTCCTCCACTCCTGGTGTCCCAGGAAGTAATTTAGGTTCAAGCCACTCATAGCCATGTGGCCACACCCACCCTATAGCAACCGCTGAAGTATCTTCTGCTGAGTGACTTGGCTCCCTGCAATGAGAGCACATTCCCAGCTGAGCCTGCCTTGGGCAATGGGAGTGCACTCCTGGAGCGCATTCCCAGCCGAGCCTGCCTCGGTCACTGTAGCTGCCTCCACAGATCAGAGAGGAAGGTGGTTGTGCTTCCATAGCTTAGAGAGGTAAGTGGATGGGTGTCTCCCCCCAACTCAAGAGCAGTACAGGAAGTCCAAAACCCTTTGCCCAAAACATAGCACCCGCTAGAGTTCTCTGTACTGAGTGACCTGCTTTCAGCACTGGAGGTGTGTTTCCAACCCCAGCCAGTAGGGCAACCTCAGTTTGTGGTCTTCCTGCCCACAGGAGTTTAGCACCTTCACCTGCACAGACAGCAGGGTGGGGAGGCATGGGGGAGAGATCCCAGTTCCAGGGTCAGGCAGCAAGGGAGAGCCCATGCCCATAGGGAGGGTATGGAGGAGTACAAGAGAGCAAGGCTCTGTGGGTGGCCTCATCCACCCTTCCCTGGAAAACCACCAAATTGGAGTTTGCTTTGCCATTGTGACTCAATTTGCATATGTATTGGTTCCCATGACAACCGAATGCCTCAGATGCCACAGGCTGAATCAGAGCAGCTTCCCCCATCCCCACTTACTTCAATAGCTATTAAGGAGCAGTGGATTCGTACCCACAAGTACAACCCACCAACTTGGAGCTTAAGCTGGGGGACAAAACTCACTACACTCCATTGGGAAGAGGTGAAGACAACAGGTCAAAGGTAACCCAAGAGCTTCATCAAACTTGCTAAAGTACTCCTAAGGTAATTCAGGACCAGAGTTCCTCTCCCTGGCATTGTCAGGTAACACTCTTTGGGTATTTGGAGACAGGCCCATAAACCAGTCCTAGCACCCCCAGCTCTCAACCAAGAGGCCAGACGAGAAAAAATCAGTGAAAGAACTCAGGAAACATGGAAAATCAGAGTGAAAAGTCACCCCCCAAAAGAAATCATTAGCTGCTCAGCAACAGATACCAACTTAAACAAAATGGTTAAAATGACAGATGAAGATCTTGAACATGGATTGTAAGAAAGCTCAATGAAATTGAAGAGAAAATATAAACCCAAAATAAGCCACAAAAACAATGCAGGAAATGAATGAAAAAAAATCTAAAGAAATTGAAGTACTATGGAAAAACCAAACAGAAATTCTGGAAATGAAAGATGCATTCAAGGAGTTACAAAACACAGTGGAAAGCCTTAATAATATGCTGGATCACACAGAAGAAAGAATATCAGAGCTTGAAGATAACACCTATGAGCTAAACAATTCAGTGGAAAAGAAAGAACACAGAAACAAGAGGAATGAACAAAGCATACAAGAAATGTGGGATTGTGTAATGGGCCTAACATAAAAATCATAGGCATCCCTGAGGGCAAAGGGAAAATACACAAGGGCTGGAAAATATATTAAAAGGAATAATTGAAGAAAATTTCTTTGGCCTAGCTAGAAATCTAGATATCCAGGTACAAGAAACACATAGGACTCTGGGGAGATTCATCATGAAAAGGCAGTAACCATGTCACAAAGTTGTTAGGCTGGCCAAAGTAAACATGAAAGAGGCACTCCTTCGAGCAGTAAGGTGAAAACAGCAGGTAAGCTAAAAAGGAAAACCTATCATACTAACTGCAGATTTCTCAACTTAAACCTTGCAAGCCAGAAGGGACTGGGGACCCATCCTTACTCTTGTAAAACAGAATAATGGCCAGCCAAGAATTCTATATCCAGCAAAACTAAGCTTCTTATATGAGAGAGACATAAAGACTTTCCCAGACAAGCAATTGTTGATGGAATTTGCAAAGACCAGACCTGCCCTGCAGGAAGTACTCAGACCTGCATTATACACTGACCAGCACAATAGACACCCGCCAGTATAAAATCACCCAAATGCTAAAGTCCAGAGCACTGATTCCACAATGGCTAGAGTGGTAAACTTAAACAATAAGAGTCCACCCAACAGGATTAACAGAAATCCACCCCAAATATCAATTCTCTCAATAAATGTGAAAGGCTTGAATTGCCAACTGAAGAGACATAGGCTGACTGAATGGATTAAAAAAATAAAAGCTAAGTATCTGTTATCTCCAGGAAATGCATCCGACACATAAGGACTCATTCAGACTAAAGGTGAAGGGATGGAAAAAAATTTCCCAGGTAAATGGAAACCAAAGGAAAGCTGGTGCATACATTCTTAGATAACATAAACTTTAAAGCAACAAAAGTAAAGAAAGACAAAGATGGTCACTATATAGTGGTGGAGGGAAAAATTCAACAAGAAGACTTAACAATATTAAATACTTGTGCACCCAACACAGGAGAGCCCAGATACATAAAGCAAATCATGCTTGATCTAAACAAATTGATAAACAGCAATGCCATAATAGCTGAGGACTTCAACACCCATTGACAGAAGGGGACAGATCCTCCAAGCAGAAAATAAGCAAAGAAACAATGGATTTAAATAGAACTCTAGAACAAATGGGCATAAAAGACATCTACAGAATATTCCACCCAAATTAACACTTAATACACATTCTTCTTGTCAGCTCATGGAACTTTCTCTAAAATTGATCATATCCTAAGCCACAAAACAGATCTCAACAAATTTTAAAAAATAAAAATTATACCAGGTATCTTCTCAGACCATAGTGGAATAAAATTAGAAATCAATTCCAATAAAAAAACTCATCTCTACACAAAGTCATGGAAATTAAACAATCTACTGCTGAACAATTATTGAGTCAAGGAGGAAATTCAGACCGAAATCAAAACATTCTTTGAAACAAATGATAAGGGGAAAACAAGTTATCAAAATCTGTGGGATACAGCAAAAGCAGTCCTGAGAAAAAACTCATAGTCCTAAATGCCCTCCTCCAAAAGACAGAGAGATCACAAATCAACAAAATAATGAATGAAATCATGGAACTAGAAAAGGAAGAGCAAACCAATCCTAAACCCAGCAGAAAAAAAAAAAAAAAAAAAAGAAAGAACCAAGATCAGAGCAGAACTAAATGAAATTGAGAAGAAAAGAGCTATACAGAAGATTAATAAAACAAAAAGTTGGTTCTTTGAAAAGATAAACAAAATTGACTGGCCTCTTGCTAGATTGATCAAAAGCAGAAAAGAACGGACTTTAGTAAGCTCAATTAGAAGTGAAAAAGGAGAGGTCACAACTGATATCATGGAAATACAAAACATCATCTTTGAATACTGTAACAATGTGTATGCCCAAAAACTTGAAAACGTGGAGGAAATGGACAAATTCTTAGAGACATACGACGTCCCTAGGCGCAATCAGGAAGCAATAGAATTCCTAAACAGAACAATATCAAGCACTGAAATTGAAGGAGTAATAAAAAATCTTGCAATAAGATTGCAAGATGGTTTCATTCCTGAATTTTACCAAACCTACAAAGAAGAACTGGTACTTATACTGCAGAAATTATTTCATAACATTGAGAAGGAAGGAATCCTCCCTAACCCATTTTAAGAAGCCAATATCACCATGATACCAAAGCCGGGAAAGGACACAACAAAAAAAGAAAACTGCAGACCAATATCCCTTATGAATATAGATGCAAAAATTTTCAATAAAATCTTAGCAAAGTGACTTCAACTGAACATCAAAAAAATAATTCATCATGATCATGTGAGCTTCATCCCATAGATGCAAGGATGATTCAACATATGCAAATCTATAAGTGAATTCATCATATAAATAAAAGCAAGAACAAAGACCATAGAATCCTCTCAATAGATGCAGAAAAGACACTTGACAAAATTCAGTATCATTTTATGGTACTTTTAACAAAATAGGCATAAATGGGTCATACCTCTAAATTATTAAAACCATATATGACAAATCCATAGCCAACATCATACTGAATGAGGAAAAATTGAAAGCATTCCCACTAAGAACCTAGAACCAGACAAAGCTGCCCACTGTCTCCACTTCTATTCAACATAGTGCTGGAAGTCCTTGTCAGAGCAATCAAGCAAGAGAAGGGAATCAAGGGTATCTAAATGAGGGCAGAAGAGATCAAATCATCACTCCTTGCTGACAACATGACATTATATCTAGAAAACTCCAAAGGTTCAAACAAGAGACCCCTCAAACTTATAAATGAATTCAGCAATGTCTCAGGATGCAAAATCAATGCACACAAATCGGTAGCTTTCACATACACCAATAACAGTCAGGCCATGGATCAAATCAACGATGCAATACCTTTCAGAATAGCATTAAAAAAATTAAATGTTTAGGAATATATTTAACTAAAGGAGTGAGAGACTTATATAGGGAGAACTATGAAACACTGAGAAAAGAAATTGCAGAGGATGTAAACAAATGAAAAACCCTACCATGTTCATGGATCAGCAGAACCAATATTGTTAAAATGTCTGCACTACTTAGAGTGACCTACAGGTTCAATGCGATCCCTATTAATATACCAAGACCATTTTTTGCAGATCTAGAAAAAAGAATTCTATGCTTTGTATGGAACCAGAGAAGACCCCGTATAGCTAAAACAACCTTAAGCAAAAAGAACAAATTGGGAAGCACCAATCTACCAGACTTCAAGCTATACCTCAAGGCTATAGTAACCAAAACAGCATGATACTGGCAAAAGAACAGAGATAAAGACCAATGGAACAGGACTGATAACCCAGATATAAAACCGTCCTCACATTGTCATCTGATCTTTGACAAAGTAGACAAAAATGTACACTGGGAAAAAGAATTCCTATTCAATAAATGGTGATGGGTTAACTGGATAGGAATATGTAGAAGACTGAAACAGGATCCCCACCTCTCACCTCTCACAAAAATCAACTTACAATGTATAACAGACTTAAACCTAAGGCATGAAACCATAAGAATTCTAGAAGAAAAATTTTTTAAAAACTCTTATAGACATCAGCCTAGGCAAAGAATTTATGAAGAAGACCCCAACATCAATCACAGCAACAACAAAAATAGATAAATGGGACCTGATCAAATTAAAAAGCTTCTACATAGCCAAGAAAACTATCACCAGAGTGAACAGACAACTGACAGAATGGGAGAAAATATTTGCATGCTACACATCTGATGAAGGGCTGATAACTAGAATCTATATTGAACTTAGGAAAATCAACAAGAAAAAATCAAACAACCCCATTAAAAAGTGTGCAAAGGACATGACCACAAAGTCTTCAAAAGAAGACAGACTAATGGCTAACAAACATGTGAAAAATTTTTCCATGTTTCTAATCATTAGGGAAATGCAAATCATGACCACAATGAGATATCATTTAACTCCAGTGAGATTGGCTTTTATCAAAAAGTCCCAAAACAACAAATGTTGGGACAGATGCAGAGATATACGAACACTCATACTCTGCTGGTGGGACTGCAAATTAGTACAACCTCTATGGAAAGTAACATGGAGATACCTCAAAAGAACTAAAAATAAAATTATCATTTGATCCAGCAATCCCACTACTGGGATTTACCCAAAGGAAAAAAAAAGACATTCTATTATAAAAACATCTGCACTGAATGTTATAGATGTGTAATTCACAATCGCAAAGATGTGGCACAACAACCAAGTGCATCAATACATGTAGTATATGTAATAATGTAGTATTGTGTAACATGGAAAACTATCAGCCATAAAAAAACAATGTGACCCTTTTGCCCTCCTTTTGCGCTCCCTTTGCTGCGACATGGGTCCGGTCATCATCTGTGGCATATGTGTCACATTCTGTAAACCTATATTACTCTTGCTCTGTAATCTTTCCTCATTAAATCTCATTTGCATGATTGCCTTACTTTGGTGCGTTTGGTCATTCTTCATCTGTGAGTGCGCTGAGAACTGACATTTCAAACTGAAGCCTGACAATAGTAGTGTGAGTAAGTTGGTAGTATAAAGCCAGAGCTTCCACAGTATGGTATACTCTTGGTAGAGGAAGGAATTATTCTATAGGATTTCTGAAGACAAGGTTGGTGGACCAATCATAGTCTCTGACAGATTAATTACACATATTTTCTCCCAGGTTCTGACTGACCATTAAGTGATGGACTTGAACAGTGCTTTCCTCTAATTATATAAAATCAGAGCTATATGAGAAATTTTACAGCCTAGACAAGCAGTGTGGGTAAAATAAGTTAGAGTCTTAAAATAATAAGGGAAATTACTCTATTCCTTACTGAATTGCCAAATCCCTGAGTATGGAAATGTTTGTACAATTTTTTAGCTATATCCTAAATTACATTTCCATAGAGAGTCACATGCTTCCTTGTGTCCTTGAGGCCATCCTGTCCAGGGCTGATTCTATAGCTATGGAATATTGTGACACAGGGGTCCTGTAGAGTTAGCTTTATGACTATTGTCCCAGATTATTACATGTAGAAAGAAAGTTTTTTGATACTCAAAGACCCATGTCATCCCCTCTGCTAGACCTATTTTATTGACATTTTCTCAACTCCTTAAATCCGTGGAACATTCTATATGTTAGTAAGTAAACACCAAAAAATATAAATTAATAAAATTTCTATTGTACCCTAAAAAAAAAAACAAGAAAAAAAAAAAAAACAATGGTCAATTAAAACCTCTTGTATTATCCTGGATGGAGCTGGAGCCCATTCTTGGAAGTGAAGTATCACAAGAATGGAAAAATAAGCACCGAATTACTCACCATTAAATTGTTACTAATTGATCAAGACTTATGTGCACATGTGGAAGTATCATTCATCGGGCTTCAGGTAGGTGGGAGGAGGGTGGAGGGATGGATAAACTCACACCTAATGGGTGGGGTGAGCACTGTCTGGGGCATGGGCCCTCTTGTAGCTCTGACTTGGGTGGTGCAAAGGCAATATATGTAACCAAAGCGTTTGTACCTCCATAATATTCTGAAATTAAAAAATAAATTTAAAAAAAGAGAAAGAAAAAAAGTAAATAATGTGTAGCTACTAAAGAGTATTTATAAAATATATATAAAATAGTAAAATTAATGATTTAGTAAGCACTTTGGGAATCCACCATCCACTTTAAGAAATAGAACATTACTATTACACTTGAGGTTTCCTTTGTGACTCCCTCTCCAATTCTATACTTTTTCTTCCCTCCTTAGAATTAAACCCTACCCTAAAATGCGAGTTTATCATTCTCTTGTTTTTCTTTATAGCTTTATAATAGTTATTAATATCCTTAAATAACACAATGTTTCTTTTTTTATGTCATCAAACTTTATATACAGGGAATCACGCTATATGTATTTATTCAGTAACTTGCTTTTCCACTCAGTATTGTCCTTCTGTGATTCATCCTTGTTTGTATCAGTCATGATACGGTTTGAAAAAAACCAGAAAATATTCTAGCTATTTTAATCACCAAGGAATTTAATACAATGAACTGTGACCTTCCAAATTTTTTGGAAAGGGTAGGGAACTATAGCCCAAAGCTGGGTTTCTTGGAACAATGCGCAGAAAAACCCTGTTACACTGGCTCACAAGGAGAGCAGCTACCTCTGTCACAATTAGGAAGAGAGAGAATGAGAAAATAAGTATTAGAACTCTTAGTTTCAGAAACACAGTATCCAGCTATGACAGAGATTAGAATATCACTTTCATAACTGCCTCTTGACACCCACAAAGTTAATGATGGTCATTTGAGCAGTGTTTTAAAGGACCCAATATATCAATGGCTGTGCTGGCTAACATGAACAACCAAAGTTTGAGGGGGCTGAATCCTTCACTTATCCTTTTCAAATATCTGTCATGGGAATATATCTAATTAGTGGAACCTAATTCACATTAAGAACACTAACTGTGTACAAGTCTGAGATGTATGGTTTTTTGTCGTCCAGCATCTGCAGTTCAGGAAGAAATACTAGAGTGAATCTATACAACAAATTATTCTGAATATGAAAACCTTTAGGTAAAAGTTGAACTGGCAACTGTAAAATAGAAGTATTAGGCTAATACCACCTGATCTCACTGGTGAACTATTGAAAATGGTTCAATAAGACAGGTGCCTCATTGTGTAATGTGGAATGTGTGAAAGGACATAGGAGCTTTTCTCGTTTAAAAATTGAATCCAAATCTAATCAAACCTCCAGATAATACTACCAGTAGAGGAAATTACAAGGATGAAAGAACAAATTGACTAACACCACAAAGAAGCAAGCAAAAAAATCCAGAATTTGAAGGTACTGCAGGACCAATAATCCAATTCTTATCAAAATATGGCTTAAACAAAAATAGAGGGGATTCACGTAGACTAAAAGAAACATGAGAGACATAGCTTAATTCAAACAAATCTACTGTTGCAAAAGGCTTTTTTTCTACAGAATTATATATTTTTAAGAAGGTTAACTTCCATTCTTTCCTTCTTTTCTTTTCTTTTCTTCTCTTGAAAGAACATTTTGTGTTAGGTGATATTTTTGCCTATGATGTTTTTAAGATTTTAGCAAAAGGTTGTACAGCCACACACTGACCTTTTTATCTATACCACAGTTTTTGAAGCAAACGTTTCCTTTTTTTTTTTTTTTTTTTTAAGACAAGGTCTCACTCTGTCACCCAGGCTGGAGTGCAGTGGCCTCATCATAGCTCACTACAACCTCGAACTCCTCAGCTCAAGGGATCTTCCTGCCTCAGCCTACTGATTAGCTGGGACTACAGGCAAGTGCCACCACACCCAGCTAATTTTTATATATATATTTTTTAATTTATTTTTTTAATTTCAGAATATCATGGGGGTACAAAGCTTTGGCCATACACATTGCCCCTGTTCTGCCCGTGTCAGAGCCACAATCGTGGTCGTCTCCCAAACTGTGCTCCCCACATCCATTCAGTGAGAGTTTTTCCCATCCCTTCCACCCCCCTCCCGCCCGCCCGCCCTCAGATGAATGTTATTGCCCTGTGTGATGTAGGTGTTGATCAGTTAGTACCAGTTTGATGGTGAGTACCAGTGATGCTTGTTTTTCCAATCCTGTGACACTTCGCTTCGAAGAATGGGTTCTAGCTCCAACCAGGATAATACCAGATGTGTTAATTCACTGTTGTTCCTTATTGCTGAGTATTACTCCATGGTATACATATACCACATTTTATTGATCCACTCATGTATTTCTCTTGCTCAGGCTGTCTCAAACTCCTGGCCTTAAGGAGTCCTTCAACCCTGGCCTCCCAAAGTGCTAGGGTTACAGGCGTGAGCCACCATGCTAGGCCCAAACTCTTAATTTTAGTATCTTTTCCTTCTACACAGACCGAGAATCTCCCAAATAATCAAGTTCTGGTTCCTTTCTGTTTAATAGTTCCTCCCTCACTTTCTCTCTCATTTTACATTTTACTATAAGTATCAAGAAAAACTAAGGCTGTTCCTTCAGCACTTTGCTTGCAAATCTCCTCAGCAAAATAGTCAAGTTCATTGCTTACAACTTCTGCTTTACACATCACTGCAGGAGAAAATCTTGCTAAACTTTCTGGTATTACCTAACAAGGATCCTTCTTCCTCCAGTTTCTCACTTTAACATGTTCCTCACTTTATCCTGAGCACTCACTGGCAGATTTCTACTAACATTCTGTCCAAGAAGAATTAGGTTTTCTGTAAAAAAAAAAAAAAAAAAAAAAACCTTTAGGCTTTCTCTCACTCCTTAAAATGTTTCCAGTCTCTGTTCACTGCCCAATTCTAAAGCCACCCCCACATTTTTTACAGCAATGTACCACTTTCCAGTACCAAATTTGTACTAGTTTTTTATTTCTATGTAACAAATGATCATGAACTTAGTGGCTTAAAGCAATATTCTCTTATTAGCTTACAGATCTATAAATTATAAATCTGGGTACACTATATCTGGGCTCTTTGCTCAGGATCTTACCCAACTGAAATCAAGGTATTGGCAGAGCTGTATTACTTTGTGAGTTCTCTAACAAAGAATGGCTTTTAAGCATATTCAGATTGTTGGCAGAGTTCAGTTCCATATGGTTGTGGGTCTGGGGTCCCAATTTCCTTGCTGACTGTCAGCTGGAGGTCATTATCAGATCTAAGAAGCCACCTAATTCATACCATGTGGCCCCCTCAGTCTTGAAAGCCAACAATGGAGAATATTCCTTGTGTAGAATCCACTCTTCTAATGTCTTTTACTACTAGAAGGGTCCAGTCTCTTTGAAGGTACCACCGGATTAGATGAAGCCCATCTTTTTAATTATTTCAACTTTTTGGGGACCTTGATTACATCTGTAAAATTCATTTTGTCATATTATCATACTACAAGTCCTGATCATCATATTCACTCAGTAAGAAGGAATTGTACAAGGGCAAGGATTGTCAGAGATCATCTTGAAATTCTCCCTACCACATGTGCATTGATTTGTAGGTGAAATGATACAATGGCTGGAGTTTACTTTAACATTCTCCAGAAAAATTGGAGGAAGGGGGTATATACAATACAAGATTAATGAGAAAATGATAATTGTTAAATCTGGGTAATAGGTATATGATGGGACATTATATGCTTCTCTCTAGAACTTTGTGTGTTTCAAAATTAAATACAAAATTAAAAGAAAAAGAAAATTTAATAATCTTTCACTGTGATGATGGGTTAGGATATTTCTTTTTTTTGGTTATATCAATTTTTGCAGCATATATTTCAGTCTGTGTTATGAGATACATGCAAGTTTATTTTTTGTTCTTTTTGGGTAAATTATACCTTTATGTAGTATCCCCAGCAATCATTTTGGCTCTAAAGTCTGAATAGTCTTATATTAATGTGATTGAATATGCTTCCATTTTGTTTGTATTTTCCTTGCATATATATTTTCTTATCTTTTACTTTTAACCTTTCTTTATCTTCATGTTTAATATGTGTTTCTTGAAAAGAGCATATAGCTGGATATTGTTTTCTTATATTTTATTTTTATCCAGACTGACAAAATTTATCTTTTAATTGAAATATTTGGTTTGTTTACACTTACTATAATTACTGATATATTTTTATTCATTTATATCATCTTTGTGTGTTTTCTACTTGTCCTAAATTATCTTTGTTTCTATTTCTCTCTTTTCTTGTCATCATTTGGATTATTTTTCATTTTCCCTCTTCCCTCTAATATTTTGGATTTGTTCACTGTGATATTTATTCTCTTAGGCATTACTCTTAAAAATACTAATATGGTCCATAAATTATTGAATTCTGAAGTGTAACAATAAATTGACCCTTCTCTTGCACAATACAAGGACCATTGGTCATTTTATCACTGATAACCCACATCTTGTATATATTCTATTGCTGTTGGATATTTTACTTCTACTTGTTTTTACTTTTTTTTTTTACCTCATAAAAGATTATTGTTACTGCTTTATAAAATCATGGTTTGTTTAAATTTGTCAATATATTAATCATTTTCTTTATTCTTCATTCCCTTTGCATCATAGAACTTCTATCTGGGAACACTTTATTTTTTCCCAAAGAACATCCTTTAATATCATCTCTAGTAAGAATCTGTTTTTATGTGCCCAAAGAAGTATTTCCACCTAAATCTTGAAATATATTCTTGCTAGATATTCAATTCTAGACAAGTCCCTTTATTTTTCCTTAGTTGATTGAAGATATTATTTCACTCTCTTATGGCTCTGCACTGAAAAAGTGGTCATCTTTTGGATTAATTTCCATGCCTTTGAGAGTAATCTATTTTTTATATCTTATTACTCTTAAGACTTTGTCTTTGGTGACCTGTAGTTTTGCTATCATATGTGTAGATGCAGATCACTTTTTATTTAACCTGATTAGGATTCATTTGGCATCCTGAATCAGTATACTGTTACTTTTTATAAGTTCCCCAAAAATGTCTAAGCAAATAAATGTTCTTCCTCATTTTTACTCCCCTTTCATTTTGAAATTACAAATAGATTCATTTTAGAATTTCTCACACTATCCACCACATCCTAAATCTTGCTCATAAATTTTCATCCTTTTATTTCTCCATTCTCTCTTCCAGATGATTGCTTTAGATCAATCTTCTGGTTCACTTATTCTCTTATCAGCTGTCTCTATTCTGCTTTAAAATTCATCTACATTTTTGTAAATAAATATTTTACTTTAGAATAGTTTAAGATTTACAGAAAATTTGCAAAAATAACACAGAGTCCTCCTGTTATCCATTGCCAATTTCTCCTAGTGTAATTATATCTACTGGGTTTTAAACTTTAATATATTGTAATTCATTCCTCTCTGCCTAGAGTATCTGTTAAGCAAGTGGCATCTGTTTTCTATTACCAGAAGTAGAAGTCTGAGTGCTTCTGTCCACTGCAGCTTGGTATTGGAGTTGCCAAGGAAAACACAACACAATCAAGTGCTGGATGAAACAATGTTTTACTCACATAGAGAAGAGACAGGGTAAGACCAACTTCAGTAGTAGGTATTGGTTCCCTTTGGCCAGTAGGTCCCTTCTGGCAGCCAATGCAGGGTAATTGGCCTACATACACCCCTCTTGTGCTGTGGCACAAAGACCCTATCCCCTCTCCATGGGGGTCAGATACAGTAATGGAGATGGCCAGGTGCCATATGATGCATGTGTTTAAGCAGAGCAAAGGAGTATTTATTGACTCTGAAACAGGGAATGATATTCCCACACAAGACGACAAGTCCAGCAAACACTAGGAAGACTCTTTATCTCTTGGTAAGGAATTGTTTCAGGCCCAAGGCCCATTCTCATGTGGCCAAGAGAGAGTCAAATGACTAAGCACATGAGACTGCCTTTCCCAACAGTCCACAACCCCCTGCCCATGTGGCTTGTTCATAAAGCCTCTCTGTCATTTTGAAACAGCACTTTGCTAGAGTTATTAGGAGAATCACATCCAGAAGATTGATCAGGCCTCCCTGGAGGATAATCAGCGAAACCCCCAAGTACCTTGATTAAGTCAATGAAGAGGTCAAAAACAGTCTAATGGAGACTGTGAGTGCACAGCTGATAACCATTCCACCTGAATGTGAATATTCTACAGCGCTGTTTCTACTTTCCCCTCATTACTGCTATATACACAGCAAGAGGTATTGACAACAAAAATTCCACTCTGCTCAGTCAGCAAACAAGTGAGGATTCTTTGGTTATCCATCTCCACCTTGGCTAGTGAGTTTGGTAAGTCTTGATGATCTGGAATGGCTTGGACAGTAGCCTTAGCTATTTCTACCCTAGTTAAAGACAGGTTACATATCATTTTTTTCTAGGACCCATATTCCTATGCCTGGTATTACAATGCAGACATCAGAATAAAACTGGATATCAGCTTGTCTTCCTTGGAGGGTGCTACAAGCAACTCTGTGGTGGGTTAGTAGAGTGGGTCTCTTCTTCCCCTCTGTGTAGTTACTGACGTGGGCAGTCGGCCCTAGGACTCTAAGGCAACAAGATCCTTCTCCTGGGACCAGGCATCCTGTT
Source organism: Daubentonia madagascariensis (assembly GCA_023783475.1). Classification (NCBI taxonomy): domain Eukaryota; kingdom Metazoa; phylum Chordata; class Mammalia; order Primates; family Daubentoniidae; genus Daubentonia; species Daubentonia madagascariensis. Next base: position 3,287,955 of record JAKFHU010000166.1, read on the forward strand.
GTTCTTTGGGGTCCACAGAAGAATACATAACCTGTATGGGTGCTGGTGACACCTGTCAGGAATTTGTTGTTATAATGCTGACTATTCCAGTTATATACAGCCTTAGCCTGCTTTTGCCATGTAGTTGCAGGGAGAGAAAACTTATATATGGCACATCCATGTCCATAGTGCCAATATAAATCAGTAATACCTGTGCAGGTATGGGGGTCTTTACCTGTCACATCATAGGTAACATTAAAGCAGGGCACTCCAGAGCATGCTTGCCTCTGGACCTGTATCAAGGGAGTCACTGGGCAATTTGACCCATTGATAGCTTGAGGAAGGTCAGAGTCATTGTGCATCAGCCAAGCCATTACAATGGAAGTGCAAGACAAGAGAGACTTCATTCTGGAATTACAAATTCAGCATTAAGTTCACCTCCTCTAGCTATGGCTGAGCTAATTTTTATCAGGGTGTTGTACCAGGCACAGCAGAGGCTTCCATAGGACTGAGAAGAAAGATATTGTTTCTGCCCCCTCTCCCACTCCATGAACCTCCCAAGGCCATAGATGCTCTTATCTATTACTTCCTTGGGGACCTGCTGCTCCTGTTGCTTGACCCAAACCTGTCAGCCCCAATTGTCCAACCTGGAAGAGAAGTTATATCCTGAATGAACTTGACATATCCAATAATATCACCCACTTGTGTTGTAGATCAGGGGTCCCTAGCATGACCAGGGGTCCCTAGTGCCCAGATATTATGTTGTCCCTCCCCCTGTCCCCACCAGATCTCATAGAAGTGAGGCACCCAAAGGTAGCATTGCATCCAGGTTTGAACTGGAAAGCCCTATTGTTGGTGTAACTGTGGTTAGGGCCACAAACCATGCACCACGCCTGAGAAGTACATTCTGGCAGGAGAAAATAGAACAGTTGAGTATACTTAGAATGGGATTTCACAGGCAAAGCCTAATCAGGCAACTGCCTGGTCCTCCACCCTTTCCAAGCTCAGTACTGTCTAACATGTATTGCAGTGTCATGTTTCCCTTCCATTGGGGTGCAGTGTTTAATGTCCAAATGGCTTTTGTTAGGTGGAGGTATCACCTGGTAAGTTGTTGTCTTAGTCCGTTTGGGCCGCTATTTAAAAAAATAACATAGACTAGGTGGCTTATAAATAACAAAAATTGATTACAGTTCTGGAGGCCAGAAAGTCCAAGGCACCAGTGTATTCAGTGTCTGGTCAGGGCCGGCTTTCTGGTCCATAGATGACTCTCTTTTTTCCTATGAATTCATATGGCAGAAGGGGAAAGGAGTCTCTCCAGGACCTCTTTTATAAGAGCATTAATTCCATTCATGAGGCTCGACCATCATGACCTAATCACCTCCCAAAGACTCCACCTCCAAATACCATCACATTAGGGATTAGGTTTCAACATAGGAATCTTGGGCGACACAAACATTCAGTCTATGGAAATTGTCCTTCTTGAAGTCCCTTGCATATTTATTGCTTAAGTTGCTCATTTCAGTGTTCTATTGTCCTGTTTGTCTAGGGGTGATAAAGAGTATTAAAGGTCCATCTTATTTTACAGAAATATTTTATTCTAAGGAAGCAGGTCCTTGAACATTATCAGGGTTGATGGCCCAACAAGCACTAGTCATTGCATCAATGACTAAGTACAGCAATGTAGTCACGTGCTTTTCAGTAGGACAGAAAAGGGCATTAGCCAAGTCAATAACAACATACCAATCTCTTGTATGGGTTACCACTGCCTCAGTGAGGGTGATGATATCTGGCAGTGCAGGGGCCAAAGATAAAACTTTGGCATTCAGCCTGTGATAGTCAACTGTCCATTTCCATATCCTGGATGCCTTTTTGATTGACCAAACCAGCCTGTTAAATTGTGACAGCGTGGTTTGTAACTCTCCTGTCTATGGCAAGTCCTGAATTTAAAAAGTAATGTCCATTTTTCTGCCTGGTATATAGTACTGCTTTTGTTGAATAACCCACTGGGGCTTGAGTAACTTAGCCTAACTTGGGTAACCTGGGTAAGGTGGCAGGCAAAAGTGGATACACCCCACCACTATGGCTCAAATTTTTTGCTGGGAGGGGGCATACCTTCTCAGGCAACAGTAACATTCTGTGCAGCAAGCAGCCAGAATGTCAATGCCTATAATGCCTTGAGCAGTGGGAACAATAATTACCTGATCATCTTTCTCAAAATGGGCCCCACCTATAAGTGCCTGAGCATCTGTCTGAGTCACTGCTTTCACTTCAAACCATTCCCTCAATGCCACCAGCTTAACCTTACCCCTATGAAGGCCTGAAAATATTGTCATGTGGACAAGACATGAATCCAAGAATCCCATAAAAGTCTGAATTCCTCCTCTCCCCCTTTTATCATAATAGAGATATTTGGTTGCTCATCCCTGGTGGGGACCTTTGGAGACTTTGGCCCCATTCCTAACTGTGTCTTTGGTCCAAGACATTTGGGTCTGAAGTGACCATTTATCAAACTGATATACCAATCAGGCTGCATGAGATTTTCCTGGCTTTGGTCCATATCTGTTCTTCAGTTTTCACATTCCATTCTCAGAGAAGGAGCCCATTGCAACAGTTTTGTTTTCCTCAACACCATTGGTAGTTTTGCACTGAGTGAAAACAAATTTTATTTGAGGCCTGCAATTGACAGAGACTGAGTGGAGCTCCATGCAGGGCAGAGGGGTTACTTCCCTCAGACATTTGCAACCCCTGGGACACCATGGGAGTTGATGCTATATCTCACTTACCCCTCTGCAGCCCGAGGGAGGTCAGCACCATAGTCAGTCTATTACCCCCTGTCCTTTCCTGCCCCCCCTCCCATCCTACTACCCAGTCAGCACCACCCTGGGACAAGAGGGCTGAGGAGCACATGTTGCCACTTTACCATGGTATGTTCCATTGGCGACCCTGCCTGCTATGCCAAACAGTCAAGCAAGTAGCCTCTGTTACCTATTAATAAGGATAGAAGTCTGAGCATTTCTGCCCACTACAGCTTGGTATTGAAGTTGCCAAGGAGAATACAACATAGCTAAGCATGGAATGAAAGAATACTTTATATACACAGAGAAGAGACAGAGCAAGACCAGCTTCAGTAATGGGCATGGGTCCCCTTTGCCCAGTCAGTCCCTCCTGGCAGCCATATCAGGGCAATTGGCCTGCACACTCTTCTCTTGTGCTGCAGCAGATGGAGCTCATACCCTCCCTGCTGGGGACAGATATGGTAGTGGGATTGGCGAGATGCCATATGACACACATAGGAAGAACAAAGGAGTACACATTGAGTCTGAAACAGGGAAATGTATTTTCATACATAGCGATGAGTCTAGAACAAGCTATGTGGACTCTACCTCTTGGTAAGGAAGTGTTTCAGGCCCAAGGCCCATTCTTATGTAGCTGACAGGGAATTGAAAGACTGCCTTTCCACCCAGTATCTGATTAAAATCTTAACTTTAACAGACCATTTGTTTGTCTCCCTTATTCTACAGCCTGGAAAATCATAAAAATCAAAGTTTCCACTTTTAGAAAATGCCTTTAAGGTGAAAGGTAACTTTAGTGCCCAGATGACCCATTTGGGTTCCTGTTTTCACTTACCATTCAATTTCTGCTATGCCTTACTTTCCATTTCATTGATGCATTTATTTTATTTTTAATATTAGTCAGCATTTTTAGATGTTTTCAGTAGGAGTAACATTCAGAATACAGAATATGCCATGCTACTTTAAAGAGCTGGAGTTTGATTCCAAAACCTTTTCCTTATAATTTTAAGTATATCACTTAACTGTCCTGAAAGCAAGAAATTTTTAGTTCTTATGTGTAGAAATTACTGATAGCTCCCATAGGGGTGCAAGAAACCAGCAGCCATAAACCTGCCATTGAAACTCAGCTATTCTAAATGGCACTCCTTGTATACTATTAAAGCACAAACTTTTGATGTGGTAATTTTGATGGGATGTGTATTCTAAATTAATGCCCAGCACAAGCTATCATCAGCAACAAAATGGTCTTATTCTTCAACTATTTATTCTAAGAAGACAAAGCAGGGCACTGACTGTGACATTTATTGTGATCTCATTTTGGGTCTAGGAAAAAATACCTTGAATTAAAAATTGACAAGTTAGAAGGATAAAAATTTTAGCATAATTCCCAGATAATATATGAAAGTACTCTCATAGTCCACTGCTGCCATCATTTATCCACAAGGTGGCAATGCAGGACTTCAAAATCAACCAGTCTCATCTACTAGGGCATAAATGATGAGGTTGAGATTTTGATCAATTTTAAAGAGAGAGACCGATAGATATAAGCAAAGCTCTACTTGCCTCATCAAAAACATATTTTCTTAGAAATGATCAATTACAAGAAATACTAGGGACTGAAACTGTACATTTTCTTTTTCTTTTTTCTTTTCTTTTTTTGAGACAAAGACCTCGCTCTGTCGCTTTGTCGCCCAGGCTGCAGTACAGTGGTGCCATCATAGCTCACTGCAGCCTCGAACTCCTTGGCTCAAGTAATCTTCCTACCTCAGGCCTCAGCCTCTCAAGTAGCTGGGATTACAGGCCCGTGCCACCATGCCCTGAAACTCCGAACAGTTTTATAGCATTATAAGAACAAAAGGAATGGGTAAAGCAGGAAATCCCAGGTGACTTAGGTTGCTATTATTAATTTTTTCTTTTTTTTTTTTCCTTTTTTAAAAAATTTTTATTTTTTCTTTTACCTTTTATTTCAGAATATTATGGGGGTACAACAGTTTGGTTATATATATTGCCCATGCACTGCCCATGTCAGAGCTACAGTCGTGGACATCCCCCAAACTGTGACACCTGTACCCATTCAGTGAGAGTTTCCCCATCCCCTCCAACCCCCTCCCAGCTGCCCACCCCCTGATGAATATTATTGCCATGTGTGACATAAGTATTGATCAGTTAGTGCCAATTTGATGGTGAGTAGCAGTGGTGCTTGTTTCTCCATTCTTGTGATACTTCACTTCAAAGAATGGGCTCTAGCTCCATCCAGGATAATACCAGATGTGTTAATTCACCATTGTTTTTCATTGCTGAGTAATACTCCATGATATACATATACCACATTTTACTGATCCACTCGTGTATTGATGGCCACATGGGTTGTTTCCACATCTTTGCAACTGTGAATTGTGCTGTTATAAACATTCGCATGCACATGTCTTAATTATAGAATGTCTTTTGTTCCATTAGGTGAGTACCCAGTAGAAGGATTGCTGGATCAAATGGTAGTTCTACTTTTAGTTCTTTGAGGTATCTCCATATTACTTTCCATAGAGGTTGTACTAATTTGCAGTCCCACCAGCAGTGTATGAGTGTACCTATCTGTCTGCATCCCCACCAACATTTGTTGTTTTGAGACTTTTTGATATAAGCCAGTATCAATGGAGTTAAGTGATAAATCACTGTGGTTTTGATTTGCATTTCACTGATGATTAGAGAAGTTAAGCAATTTCTTATACGTTTGTTGGCCATTATTCTATCTTCTTTTTAAAAGTTTAGGTTCATGTCCTTTGCCCATTTTATAATGGGTTTGATTTTTTTTCTTGTTGATTTTCCTAAGTTCTGTATAGATTCTGGTTATCAGCCCTTTATCAGATGTGTAGCATGCAAATATATTCTCCCATTCTGTAGGATGTCTGTTCACTCTAGTGATAGTTTCCTCAGGTATGCAGAAGCTTTTTAATTTGATCAGGTCCCATTTATTTATATTTGTTGCTGCTGTGATTGCTTTGGGGGTCTTCTTCATAAATTCTTTGCCTAGGCCAATGTCCATAAGAGTTTTTCCAATGTATTCTTTTAGAATTCTTATGATTTCATGTTTTAGGTTTACGTCTATTATCCATCGTAAGTTGATTTTTGTGAGAGGTGAGAGGTGTGGATTCAGTTTCAGTCTTCTACGTGTGGCCATCCAGTTTTCCCAGCACCATTTATTGAATAGGGAATCTTTTCCCCAGTGTATATTTTTGTGTAATTTGTCAAAGATCAGATGACAGTATGAGGATGGTTTTATATTTGGGTTCTCAGTCTTGTTCTATTGGTCTATGTCTCTGTTCTTGTGCCAGTACCATGCTTTTTTGGTTACTACAGCCTTGTAGTATAGTTTGAAGTCTGGTAAATTGATGCCTCCCAATTTGTTCTTTTTGCTTAAGATTGCTTTGGCTAGATGGGGTCATCTCTGGTTCCATACAAAGCGTAGAATTATTTTTCCTAGATCGGCAAAAAATGATGTTGGTATTTTGATAGGGACCGCATTGATTCTGCAAATCACTTTAGGTAGCAAAGACATTTAACAATGTTGATTCTACCTATTGAAGAGCATGGTAAAGTGTTCCATTTGTTTACATCCTCTGCAATTTCTTTTCTCCGTGTTTCGTAACTCTCTCTCTATAGGTCTTTCACTTCCTTAGTTGGATATGTTCCTAAATATTTAATTTTCTTTGGTGCTATTGTGAAAGGTATTGCATCTTTAAGTTGTTTCTCAGCTCGACTTTTATTGGCATATGTGAAGGCTATTGATTTGTGTGCATTGATTTTGTATCCTGAGACTTTGCTGAATTCATGTATCAATTCCAGTAATCTGTTGGTTGAATCTTTGGGGTTTTCTAGATATAATATCATATCGTCCATGAAGTATGAAAGTTTGACCTCTTCTGCCCCCATTTGTACACCCCTGATTCCTCTCTCTTGTCTGATTGCTCTGGCAAGGACTTCCAGCACTATGTTGAATAGAAGTGGGGATAGTGGGCAACCTTGTCTGCTTCCAGTTTTAAGGGGGAATCCTTTCAATTTTTCCCCATTCAGTATGATATTGGCTGTGGGTTTATTGTATATGACTTTAATAATTTTGAGGTATGAGCTATCTATGCCTATATTGTTAAGAGTGCTTATCATAAAAGGGTGCTGGATTTTGTCAAAAGCCTTTTCTGCATCTATTGAAAGGATCATATAATCTTTGTTCTTTCTTTTACTTATGTGGTGAATTACATTTATAGATTTGTGTATGTTGAACCATCCCTGCATCTTGGGGATGAAGCCCACCTGATTGTGATGAATTATTTTTCTGATGTACATTTGAATTTGGTTTGCTAGGATTTTATTGAGAATTTTTGCATCTATATTCATAAGGGATATTGGTCTGTAGTTTCTTTTCTTGTGATGTCCTTTCCTGGCTTTGGTATCAAGGTGATATTGGCTTCGTAGAATGAGTTTGGGAGGATTCCATCCTTTTCGATGTTTTCAAATAATTTCTGCAGTGTGGGCACCAGTTCTTCTTTGTAGGTTTTGTAGAATTCAGGGGTGAACCCATCTGGTCCAGGACATTTTTTTGTTGGAAGATTTTTTATTACTGCTTCAATTTCGGTGCTCGATGTTGATCTGTTTAGGAATTCTATTTCTCCTTGATTGAGCCTAGGGAGGTAGTGTGTTTCTAAGAATTTGTCCATTTCCTCCATGTTTTCATGTTTTTGGGCAAACAGATTTTTGTAATATTCGAAGATGATGTTTTGTATTTCCATGTTATCGGTTGTGACCTCTCCTTTTCACTTCTAATTGAGCTTATTAGAGTATTTTCCTTTCTGCTTCTGGACAACCTGGCAAGTGGCCTGTCTATTTTGTTTATATTTTCAAAGAACCAACTTTACATTTTATTAATCTTCTATATTGTTCTTTTGTTCTCAATTTCATTTAATTCTGCTCTGATCTTCATTATTTCTTTTCTCCTGCTGGGTTTAGGATTGGTTTTCTCTTCCTTTTCCATTTCCTTAAGATGATTCATTAAATTACTGATTTGTGACCTTTCTGTCTCTTGCATGTGAGCATTTAAGGCAATAAGATTTCCTCTGAGGACTGCTTTTTCTGTATCCCACAGAATTTGATAACCTGTGTTCCCATAATCATATAGTTCGAAGAATCTTTTGATTTCTATCTGAATCTCCTCTTTGACCCAGTAGTCATTCAGCAACAGATTGTTTAATTTCCATGTTTTTGGATGAAGAATTGAGTTTCTGCTGGAATTGATTTCTAATTTTATTCTGCTGTGGTCTGAAAAGATACATGGTGTGATTTCCATATTTTAAAATTTGTTGAGATTTGTTTTGTGGCCTAGGATGTGATCAATTTTAGATAAAGTTCCATGAGCTGTATTCAGTATTATTTGGGTGGAGTGTTCTATAGATGTCTGTGAGGCCCAAATGTTCTAGAGTCCTGTTTAGGTCCATTGTTTCTCTGTTTATTTTCTGTTTGAAGGACCTGTCTAGTTCTGTGCAGTGGGGTGTTGATGTCACCTGCTATTATGGCATTGCTATTTATTATGTTGTCTAGATGAAGCAGTATTTGCTTTATGTATCCGTGTGCCCCTGTGTTAGGTGCATAAACATTTAGGAATTGTTAAATCTTGTAAGATTTTTCCCTTTGCCACTGTATAGTGACCATCTTTGTCCTTCTTTACTCTTGTTGCTTTGAAGTTTATATGATCTGAAATAAGGATGGCTACTCCAGATTTCTTTAGGTTTCCATTTGCCTGTAAAATTGTATTCCATCCTTTCACCTTGAGTCTGAATGCATCCTTGTGTGTAAGATGTGTTTCCTGGAGACAGCAGATACTTGGCTTGTATTTTTAATCCTTTCGAGCAGCGTATATCTCTTCAATGGTCAATTCAAGCCACTCACATTTATTGAGAGAGTTGTTATTTGGATTAGATTTCTATTTACTCTGTTGGGTAGTCTGTTTTCTGTTTTACCTCTTGAGTCATAGTGAAATCTGGATTTTGGAGTTTTAGCTTTTGAGTCGTTTTACACTGGTGGGTGTCTGGTGTGCTGGTTAGTGTACAATGCAGGTCTAAGCACTTCTTGCAGGGCTGGTCTGGACGTCGCAAATTCTATCAGTGATTGCTTGTCTGGAAAAGTCTTTATTTCTCCCTCATATAAGAAGCTTAATTTGGCAGGATAAAGAATTCTGGATTGGCAATTATTTTGTTTTAGAAGACTGAGGATGGGTTCCCCAGTCCCTTCTGGCTTGTAAGGTTTAAGTTGAGAAATCTGCAGTTATTCTGAGAGATTTCTCTTTGTAGGTTACCTGCTCTTTTCACCTCACTGCTCAGAGCAGTGCTTCTTTTGTGTTTACTTTGGTCAGTCTAATAATTATGTGGCATGGTGAATGCCTTTTCACATTGAATCTCCCAGGGGACCTGTGCATTTCTTTTACTTGGATTTCGAGATTTCTGGCTAGGCCATGGAAATTGTCCTCTATTTTTCTTTCTAATAGATTTTCCAGCCCACATGAATTTTCTTCTTCTCCCTCAGGGATGCCCATGATCCTTATGTTTGGCCTCTTTCCATAATCTCACATTTCTTGTATGCTTTGCTCATGCCTCTTGTTTTTGTGTTCTTTCTCTTTGACTGATTTATTTAGCACATAGGACTTATCTTCCAGCTCTGAGATTCTTTCCTCTGTGTGATCCAGCCTATTCTTAAGGCTTTCCACTGTGTTTTGTAGATCCTTGAATGCTTCTTTCATTTCTAGAATTTCTATTTGATTTTTCCATAATACTTCTATATCTTTAGAAAATTTTTCATTCATTTCTTGCATTTTTCTTGTGATTTCTCTATGGTGGGATTCAATTTTCTCTTGAATTTCATTGAGCTTTCTTATAGTCCATAAATGAAATTCCTCTTCTGTCATTCTACCCATTTCATTTGAGTTGGTATCTGTTGCTAAGGAAGTAATGATTTCTTTTGGGGGTGACTTTTCACTCTGATTTTTCATGTTTCCTGAGTTTTTTCGCTGATTTTTTTTCATCTGGCCTCTTGATCAAGAGCTGGGGGTGTTAGGCCTAGTTTATGGCTGTGTCTCCAAGACCCTGAGGTTGTTCCTTGGCATAACCAGGGAGAGGGCTACTGGTCTGTATTGCCTTAGATGTATTTTAGCAAGTCTGGTGGACTTCTTGGGTTACCTCTGACCTTTTGTCTTCACCTCTTCCTGGTGGAGTGTAGTGAGTTTGTTCTCCCAGCTTGAGCTCCAAGCTGGTGGATTGTACTTGAGGGTATGAATCCACAGCTCCCTAATAGCTAGGTATTCTGTTGTGCCTGTGGCTGACTCTGGTCCCCCAGGTGGTGTGTAGGAAAGCCCCAAGCTTTCAGAGGGGTCTTGTAGCTCCTCTGGGTTACTTAGACCCTGATCCTCCTGAGGTGTGGGTAGAAACACAATTTCTTTTGGCTGCAGTGGGAGAGCTGAATTGGGAAAATTCTACACAGCTCAGAGGTTGCTTATCCAGCCATGTGAGTCTGGACCCCTGTCGTGTGTCTCCACATTGATAAGGGGTCTCCAATTGTGCACCCCTTTTCCACCACTAGACCCCAAGATGATGCGGGTGGGAGTCTCTATCCCCAGAAGTCTCCGCCATGTGGATGTTCTCACTGGGGGAATAGTGGCCACTGGAGGCACTCTTGGATGGAGTGAAATTCCCTAATGAAGTGGGCAGGGTTAGGGGGAGCTGCTCTGGTTCAGCCTGTGGCTCTTGGGACATTTGGTTGCCATGAGAACCAGTACTTATACAAAATGAGTCACTATAACCAGCAACCTTGACAATCTTGATGATCTCTGGGGTATAGGAGGGCTGGGACCTGAAGAGCAGGCACTAGGACCAGCACGTAGCAGACCCATATGAGGCCAGAGCTGGGGAAGCAGGACAAGATGGTTGGGCTGCAAACTGTTTCCAATACACAAAGTTTCTGCCAGTACAGTTCCGGGATCTCGTCCCACCTGGAACCCCCAGATACAGCTGTCCCTGGCTACCAAGGGCAAAGCCGTTGCACCCAAGCAGAAGATCCCCGGGCTAGGGTTGGGTGAAGCTAGAGACCTAGATAACAGCTCCAGTGGGAGACTTAACGTTGGCTGCGACTGCCAGCATGTAGCAGGGCTCATATCATGCCCATGAACGTAGCTCTTCTCAACCAGCCTGGGTCCCACGGAGGCCTAAGGGCGTGTCCTGCTAACTGTTCAACTCCTATGCCTGGGTCCCGCTGAATTCCAGTGGCAAGGTGCCTGTCTGCAGATTCCTGTGTACTGTCCCAGGAAGCTATATCTCAGCCCAGTTCCCACCCAGTCCTGAGCAGTCCCTGTACAGTGCAGCTGAGAGTGCCATATGACTCTCAGAATGCTTCCTCTCCACAGAGCCTGCTGTCTCTAGCAACACGTTGCCCCAACTCTGGGCGTGTCCCTGACTGAGTGGATGGGAAGTCTGTGGTGAAGGTGCATAACCGCTTGTAGGTCAGGTCGCACTGCACTGACCTGGCCAGCTTCCTTCCCGTGATCTTGGCTCTATTGTACTCCCTGCGCTCTCTGATCTTTGTGAATGAATCACCCAGTCACCCTTTTTCTTGGGCTGAGTGTCCCACAATGTTTCTTCGTAAATGCACAATGCTGTTTCCCAAGTGAGTGATCCGCGCACAGGCAGCCGATGGCGTTTTCACCTCCTTCCCTGGGAGCAGTGAGATGGGAGGACTCTATCAGACTGCTTTTTTTCCATTATTAATTTTTTAATGTTTAGATCTCCTTCCTGATTATATTTGGTAAAGTTTGTATTCTGGACATTCCCTAAAAAATAGCAGTGGTAACTGATTCAGAATATCATGATGTAGCCCAGAGTTATTCAGCCTGGGATTTTCAAATGTATATGGGATAATCTACAAAGTCTTGACACTATAGAGTTAAATTATCTCAGAACCCTTCAAGGGATTGTTAACAAGTAAGTATTCGGAAATTCATGTTCTTTGTCTCAATTAGTCTCATGGGCTTAATTTCTCTCCTTCCACTGAAAGGGCAAGTGGAAACTTATAACTGTAGGATTTTAGGACTGAAAGATCCTTAAAGACTACATAATTCAACAGTCTCATTTTACAATTTAGAACACTGAGAGAAAAATAGTTTAAGTAACTTCTTCAAGATCACATATTGACATTTTCAATAGGATGCTATACCAGGATTATAGTTTTCCCCTCAGATGTGGCATTTGGTCAACACAAATCTTCATGAAAGCGCAATGGTAATGTGAGAGTCTTAAGGAAAATAATCACTTAATGCATTGAGGGAGAGAAAATGAAGCTATATCTAAATGACACTAGAAAAATAATTGGTTGATGAAGCAATGCAGTAAATTAACTCCCTGCAGGGGGAAAATCAAGCTGGTTGCCTAGCATTCATATGGGCTTAATCACTGGTGTGATTGATGCAATTTTTTTAAAATAAATTTTTGGCATTACATTTCATGAACAAAGTACGGTATTTAAATATGTTACACATAAATTCTACCTACTTTTTCAACATTGCTAGATATGAATCTTCAATGAAAGCACTGCATATACCTAACTTCTAATGTATTCACAACATCTTAGCATAGGCTGGTACATAGTACGTGCTTAAATATCTGTTTGAATAAAGACCAACAAGCACTTTACATATTAAATCTGTATGTTGCCTATTAACTTGTAAAATAGTTGACTGATTTTGACCCAAATGTGTACATTACTAAAGAACATGAAATCATTACTTCAGTCAGCTTTATAGTTATAATTAGAAATAAAATATTACATTATACAATTTTCAAAGTATTAACATTTGGTATTTGCTCATTTAAGGTCTATGTCTTACAGAATAAACTAATCTTATGAACCCAAGGGAATTTTAAAAATAATTTTACCTCCTTTTTATCTCTATTATAACCCAGTTACTCTGTCAAAAATTCTCCTGATATGTCAACAATTAAAACATTTGTTTAACATCTTCAGTTGTAGGGTGAAAATAGCAAAGGCTATCAACAGCATGATCTTTCCCTTAAGAAGCTTACAGGTCTAACAGAGGAAGCAGGAGGTATCAGTAAAGAAAAGCTAAATTATGCTACAATATCAAACAAGTCCCCAATTCAGTCTGTTAATATCACAGATGTTTGTTGTTCACTTATGCTAAAGTCCACCGGGTAGGGATTTAGTGCATATGGAAATCCTCAGAGAACCCAATCTGAGGAGTAGCTCTCATCGAATTTGCTGGTAGCCACCACAAAAAGAAAATATTAGGAAGGTTTCACACGGCAAATGCCAAAGCTTGGCTCAGAAGGTCACATCATAATCACTTTCTTACGAAGTCTTAAGAAACCTAATTTGGGGAAGAAATGTAAACAAGTTCCCACCAGCCAAAGGATGCCCCCAAAATTCTAGAGATAAAGCAACAGGAATACTTAGTGACTGCAAAAGACACCAAAAGTAGAAAAATAAAGTTACAAAATAATTGACCGCAAGGGGAGAAAGTGGGTTAGATATCTCCTCAATCTTTTTTTTGGATAGAATTCTGTTTTTAGGAAACCCAAAAAAGGAAAAAAGTGACAACTAGAGATCACATAATTGAATCAAAAAAAGTAGATGAAAACAAAAATCTCAATCCTAGGGCTATGCTCTTCTACTAACTAAAATTTAAAAACCCCAAAACCATAACTAGAAGCAATTCAGTGTTTGGGGAATTTGTGAAAAGGGCCTTGGAAAATATGCCATTGCACCCTTCAAGAATCACAAAAATTCATTTTTACCCAATAAAAAAAGGCTTTTTATCCAACCCGGAATTTAAAAACTTTCCAATTTTTCTGTTCAAACCAAATTCCTTTAATCGTAAAAACTCTTCTTTTAACTTAAAAAGGTTTGGCAAATTAATTTGGGTCATTTAAAAAGGGGCACTGATCCTTTCTCCTCCCCCTGAAGAAAATATTAGAAGGATCTTAAAGCAAAAGCAGTTTTCCACATGGAAACAGAAATTCCTATGTGAAGTGCTGGTGACTTATTTCCCTTAGTGAGCAAAAAGGAGTACCCAAAAGGGAAAAAAGGGGGCCCTTTTAGGATTAGAGTGAAACCAAAAAGCCAAAAAGCCAGCTAGGGGTCAAAGTAATAATAGGGGAAAATGTTGTTGGCAGTAGTTTGTCGAAGTGAATTTTAAACATACACATCTCAGGGGTTGGCATTAGGACTGAAAAAACAAGAAACTCTTTGTTTTAATTAGGGTTTTCATACCCGGAGAAATAAAAAAGGTAGTTTCTCCTGAGGCCCTAAAAGGGGGACTTGGGTGGTCCAAACAGGCATTCCTTTTAGGTTCCCGGGTTAAGACTTATTACACAATTGGTCAGCACAGCCGGGGCCTGAAAAAGTGAAGGGTTAATACCACCCCCCAGGTGTAGCTGGGACCTTGGGAAAATTTCGAACTTCAGCATTTTTGGTCTGGGTTAGGGTTTTTTCCCTCAGTTTACACAACAAAACCGACTTACCAAAAAAAAATGGAACAAAGTAGGACAAAGACTAGTTACCTTTATAAAAATTCTTTCCAAGGAAAAAACCGAGGTTTACTTTATTAATTTTCCAGTGAAGAGGGCCGTTTTTAGAGCAAGTCCAGGGGTTTCCGGGCCATAGGCTAAAAGAGAAGGCAATGTTTATTTGCCCCTTGACCCAAATGAAGAAACCTCTTGGGGCAAAGTGGTGAGGGCTCACTCTTCCTACTGCCTCTCTGAGCTTGAAAGAATTTGTTTTGGGATTTAAAGAGAGGGAGTATAAGGGGGAACAAAAACTGAAAACAGGACATAAACAGCACCTGGTGCAAAATCCAATCTTTTATCACCATAATAAACTTTTATCCTTCTTAAGTTTCAAAAGAAAAAGGGCATAATAAGTTTTGGGCCCGGGGGTGCTCTTTTGGAATCAAGGGCCCTTTTAAAAGGGAAGCTTCAGGGAAACGCCTTTTGTGCCCTGGGTTACTCGGGGGGGCTTTCAAAAGTTTGAGGCAAAAAAATGCCCTTCCGGTTTTTCCCGATGAACCATAGGGAAACCCTGGAATATCTAGAGTGGGATTTCCCCCGGTCTAATCTTAGACCCCAAATGCCCCTTTGTGTTTGCCCCATTTTTCCTTTTTTATGTTGTTGACAGTTTTTGAAGCGTGTTTTCTTACGGACCGGGGAGTGGGGGCCCCCCGGGGCCGAAAAACAAAAACTGGGGA
>JAKFHU010000168.1:0-16151 GCA_023783475.1 Daubentonia madagascariensis
CTAAATTATAGCAATAAAAAATGGTTTGGCTTGGGGGTTTTTTTTTTTTAAAAACAAAAACCCCCCAAAAAATTTTGTTTAAAAAAAAAAGGGGTTCCCATTCCACTTTTGGGGAAAAAAAAAAAACCCCCCCGGGAAGGGAAATTTCCCGAATTTTTTTTTTTCCCCCAAAAACACTTTGGGGTTTTTTTATAAGGGGAGCTTTTTTTCCCCCTTTTTCTGCTGGAATGCCCAAGGAAAACCTGATTGGGTGTTTTTCCCCCCGGTTTGAGGGGGACACATAAAATTTTTAGGAAACCCCCCCCTTTAAAAAGGGTTTTTGGGGGCAAGTTTGACTAGGGGAAAAATGGGGGGGTTTTTGTGAGGGGGAAGACAAAAAAGGGTTGGTTTTGGGGGAAAGAGAATATGGGGGGGTTGGGGGGGTAGTTGTTGCAAAAATTTGGAGTCAGTTTTCCCCCCCAAAACCCTGTCAAGTCCCTTCCAAATGCGGGCCCACACCAATTTTTTTAAAATTTTTTTCATTGGGTGAAAACGTGGGGAACCCCTTAAAAAAGGGGAAAGGGCCCTTTTAAAGGGAAAAAGTTTCCCCCCTTAAAAGGGGTTTTTTTGGGGGGGGGGTTTTTTTTAAAAATACAAAAAATTTTGGGCTTAGGTTTCTGTTTAGCCCCCTTCTTTGGGCCCCCTTTTATTGGTAAAAATAAAGTTTATTTCCCAGTTTTTTCCCTTTTTTTAAAAAAGGGCCCCCCAAACCCTCTTTGCCTAATTAAAAAATTGGGGGGTTGTATAGATTAAAGAATTTTGCTTTTTAAAACAAATCCTTTAAATTTAAAAAGGGGGGAAAAACAAATTTTCAATAGCAAAAGAAACCCCCGAATCACTGTGTGTGGTTTTTTTTATGTTAAAATAAAGCCAGGGGGGAAAAATTTTTTTTTAAAAAAAAAGGGAACATTAAGGGACTAGGGAAAAAGGTTTCCCTTTAAAAGGAAGGGGAACCCCGGGGGCCAGTCCCCCCTTTAGGGGATCCTTTTTCCCCCTTTTTAAAACCTGGAACTTCCCCAAAATTTTTCTCACCCAAGCAAGCTTGGGGGAAACCCTTTTTTGGGCAATGCAAGGGGCCCCGTTAGCAATTTTTTAAGGGGTTTTTGGGTGTGGAAAACAAAAAGAGGAAAACCGGGAAAAAAAATAAAAATTAAATAACCGGGGGGGAAAGTTTTTGCCCCCCAAAAAAAAATTCGAAAAATTTTAGCCCCCAAGGGTGGAAGGGAAATTTTCCACGTCTTATGTGTACTAGAAAAAACTTTTCCAATGGGGGCAAAGGGACCTGAAACCGTGAAGGGGACAAAAGGGGGGAAATTCCCAAAAAGCACCCCACCCTAGGGGTGCCCAAAAGGGACCCTGGGGGAAAAAGGGGGCTTTGAAATCCCAAAACCCCCCCGGGCTCAAAACCATTTCCCCCCCCTTTTTGGGGGGCCCTTTGGGCATCAGGGGGCAAAAGGGTCCCCCCTTTTTTTAAAAACAAAACGTGTTTTTGGGGAAAAATTTAAAGGGAAAATATCCTGCCCCCCCGTGTGGGTTTTGTTAGGGTTTAGTTTTGGCCGTAAGGGGGCCTTTTTTGGGGAAAAAAAACTTTTTTTTGGGGAAAAAAAGGTTTTCCACTGGGGGGGGGCCCCAAAATCTTTTTCCCCTTTTTTTTTTGAAAAACGTTTCCCTACTCTTTTAACCCCCATTTTCCCCCTTTTTTAAAAATGGTTAATAATTAAACCCCTTTTTGGGTTAAAAATTTGAACAAAAGCCCTGGGGGGGTTTTTTTTTATTTTTTTTTTTTTATTTATTCATTGCCACATCCTTAGCGCTGAATTCTTGACATGTAATAGATGCTCGGTAAATTTTAATGAAAGTAAGGAATTGGGAAATTATTTGAAATAATCTAGCCAACATATCTCACTCAACACCAGGAATATGCTGAGAATTTTTGTTATTGATTTTACAATGTTATGAGTTAAAAATACCCTTTGAAATTGGCTAGAGTAAACACAGGAGAGAAAAACTGTTAACTGCATCCTCTTTCCTACTTTTCAAGTTGTATACCATAGAAATGTATTTAACTAGATTCAAAATTTAAAAAAAAAGCAAAAGGACTTCTTCGGTGAGTGCTTATAGAGTAGACCCAATCTAGTTAAGCCAGTAGCAGTCAGAGTCACTGACTGAAGTGCACGGCGTGGATAAGTAACCCCTTTCTCCTGCCCCTCCCTCTCTGCTTATTATAGATCAGCTCTGTTTCTATGTGAGTGGGCATCCCTTAAAAAGAACTTGGAACATTTAACAACTCAGTAAAGATGGCAGATGTCTATCTTCTTTGTGAGGGAGAGGTGGGGTCAGGGTCTCTTCCCCAGTGTGCTGGAGGACAGCACAAGGGAAGATGACATCTCTCGCGGAGGCAGGGAGGATGTGGGAAGGAAGAGCAGGCTGAAGCACTGTCCAGCCAGAGGCTCCTGGGGCTGCAAGCAACAGGGAGATGGAGTCACACTGGGCAGGGCTGTCTGGAGACTTTCCAGATAAAGCAAGGGACTGCAGGGAGAAGAGCAGGGGAGGGCTGGAGAGGGGTTCTGGACTCCCGCACTCCTGTCCATTACGACTCACCTACTGAGAAAGGCAGAAAGGCTTCCCGTTTCTTAAACTGTCCATTCTCCAGGAAATGCTCAGGATTGAATGTGTCCGGGGTGGCCCACTCTGTGGGGTCCCTGTGCAGTGCAGTCAAATTGGTCAGGATCATTGTCCCCTAGAGAAGGCAGCAAAGAGTCAGTCAGGGCTTGACCCATGCAACACACCCACGCAGAAGGGCGGTGGTCCTCGGGCTTCCATGCCTGGGCCTGACCCACCCTCCCCATCCCACCTACAGTCTCCTGAGCCCACCACCCCAGGACCCTCTGCTTTGCATGGAACAGCTTACAAATTGGACTGGATTTGCCTCCTGGGAATTTTACCAGGGAAGTTTGGCTACTTTTGAGAGCAGAATGGATGTTCCCTATAGGGACAGGCTGGTGTAGGTCTTGGGAGGGGACATGTATGCATGCTTGGGAGAATAATGCAACAGCTGGTCGGTGCACATCCTACTGTGAAGCAGTCATGAAGTGCTAACTGTGGTAGCTCTACACTGATAAAGGATGTGTCATTCACCTCTGTTTCTCCTATTCTCTTCCCTCTGACGTCTACTACACTGCCCCTGCTCCCCACGGTAGGTCCAATAAGAGCAGCAGGTAGCCCAGTGAAAGAAGCCCTCTCCAGCCAGGTACATGCTAGCAAACCCAGGATACCCCAGAGTGAGCCTTCCCTCACTCTGCCTTCAGCCAACCCATCAGCGAGACCGGTCAATTTTACTTGCAATTTCTCGTGACGTTGTCACCTGCCTTCCATGCCCACCACCGCCGCCTTAATCCAGGCTGCCACTTTCCTATCCTATCCTCCTAGCTGTGCCCGCATCCTCTTGCCCCTGTCAAGCTGCGCCATGCTCTGAACGCAGAGCGAGCCTCGAGCATGATCTAGCCACATCACCCCCACAAGGCTCACCCCACAGACTCAAGACCTTCAGCTGCTTCCCGTTGCTCTCAGGGCGAAGCCCCGTCTCCTGGCCCCTGTCTGGGCCACTCTCCGCCTCCGCCCGTGCTCCCTCTGGGGTGGACTTGTTTCAGCTTCTCAAGCACGCCACGTGCCCTCTCATTTCAACGCCCTTTTAAAGGCTGTTTGCCTCACCAGGAAGGTTCCTCCTCCCCACTTTGTCACCAAGCTAGCTAACTCTTAATCATCCTTCAATGCTCAGCTCAACCCTCCCTTCCTTCTGGAAGCCTGTCTTGACCACTCCTGCCAGTCTCCATCTTTACAGAACCCAGTGCGTTTTTTCCTTTGGGCAGTTATCATGGTTTGTATGTATGCGCTTGTATGATTATTTTGCTCAGGGTCGTTTTTCCAGACCTGAGTATTTCAGGTGCCTAATGAATATTTGTTGAATTAATAAAGAAGGACAACTGCCATTTTGAGCACTTTCTATACTAAGCACTGGGTTAAGTGCTCTACATGCATGATCTCATTTTACCTTGTGGATCCCATCAAGTGGGTTTAAACGCATTTTACACATGAAGAAATTGAAGCTCTGAAAGGTTAAATGTCATGTCCAGGGTCCCACAGTGGGGAAGGTGGAGCTATGATTTGGACTAGGTCAATTTGATGTCAAAACCATGGCTCTAGCCTCTGTAACATATAGTTAATTCGATTTCTCAGTTCCCAGGATGGTTGTTACACCTGATGTTAAAAATCAGTGGTAGAAGAAGTCTGTTGAGCTGGGCTGGTTCTCTGGAGTTAAATGAATTGCCAGAAAAATACAAATAGCATGTGGGGAATTTAGGCCTCAGCCTTTATCCACAAGATGGTCAATCAGTAAGGAAATAGTAAAGGTACAGTTAACAAGAAGTATCCAATGGGCAAGCTCTTCTGGTTCTACCTCTTCAGACATTCCCTGGGTACAACATACTTGGAGGGACTTGGACAAACTGGAGTAGAGCCACAGAGGCTGGCCAAGATGGTAAGGAAGCAAGACCTGGAACTGCAAATGTGCAGTGTGGAGAGAGGACACCAGGAGGCGCAGGACAGCTGTCGGCAGATACCATAAGAGTGGCAGGTGGAGGGAGATCATATTCCCTTTGTGAGGGCAGGGCATTTAACAGGGACCAATTGAGAACACTGCAGGGAGACATTTCTAAATTCAAAGAAAAGCCACTATTGTGGAAGGAGCTAGGTGTAGTACAAAAAATCAGAATAGATCATGTTCTGGATCCCCAACTCTTGCCACTTTGTAGTTGAGGGATCTCATGCAAACTTAATTTATCTGAGCCTTGACTTCCCAATCCATAACACAGGAACCACAGAATTATTCTGAGACCTGAATAAGACATTTTGAAAGAGGCTAGATCCACGACACATAATCAAATGTTCACTCCTTTCTCTCCCTTTCTAACAATTAATACTGCACACACTTGGATTGGCTTCTTTATGAGATAAGAAGTTCCCCATTGCTCCTTTGCTCTGGAAGATGCAAGTGTCTGTGCTGCAGTCTCTGTCACCCTGTGACCTGCAGGTACTGCAAGGTCTGTAAGGAGAAGGCTGGGATAACATGAAAGCCAGGAAATGGCTTAGAAAAGACAGAACTGAAAACTAACCAGCAGTATAGAGATGAGAAGCTTTGCGCCCACTCCCTGCCCCAGCCCTTCCCAGATCTACCCTCTTTTGAGCCTGGTCCAAGTCTAGCCCCACCCTCAAATCTCCTCTCACAGAACTGAGTAGAAAAAAATTAGACTTTTGTGTGGCTTCTCCTGCTGTCTTTCCAAAGCTAGTGCTCACAAGTTTTTAAAACACAAAAGCAGGAACTGTTGACATTCAGGGATGTGGCCATAGAATTTTCTCCAGAGGAATGGCAATACCTGGACACTGCTCAGCGAAATTTGTATAGGGATGTGATGTTAGAGAACTACAGAAACCTGTTCTCTGTGGAGCTTGCTATCTCTAAGCTGGACCTGGTCACCTTTTTGAAACAAATGAAAGAGCCCTAGAATGTGAAGAGAGAGGAAACAGTAGGCAAATACCCAGCACATATTAAAGGATGTAATAACCAGTCTTTTGAAAGCCCTAGAGAAACCCAGGACTTTCAATATAGGATTGGAGTAAGTGTTCAGTCAAATATTTCTGAAGACCAGAAATTTAAAATCGAAGAGGATATTTCTAAATGTGATCAATTTGATGAGTCCTTCATTAAATATTTATTATTCTGCCACCAACATATATTAATAATACCATCAGATGCCAAAATCTACAACTTTGATCAGTATGGTAAGGTGTTTACCCAATCATCATTCCTTAATCAATGTCAGGGAATAAATAATTGGGACAAACATTACATATCCAATAAAACTTTCATGTCCTTTTTCCAGGACTTTACCCTAAATAATTACCAGGATATTTATGTTGATGAGAGAAATTATCAATGCAATAAACCTGAAAAAACCTTGAACCCAGTCTCATGCTCTAGGTAATATCAGAAAGCTCAATATGCAGAAATCTAGTACAAATGTAAAAAATGTGAGAAAGTCTTTCATCAATGTTTAAAGCTTATCAGCCATGAGGATATCCATACTCAAGAGTATTCCTACAGATGTAACAAATATGCTGAAGCTTCTGCCCAGTCAGGGAAACATTCTCAAAATTATGGAATTCATATTGGAGAAAACTCATACAGGCAAAATAAATGTGAGAAAGTCTTTAGTCAGTCATCCAATCTAAGAAAACATAATCCATACTGAAGAAAACCTCTACAAATGTAAAGAATGTGGCAAAACCCTCAACCAGAGTTCACAGCTTAAACATCAGAAAATCTATACAGAGGAGAAATACTACAAATGTAAAGAATGTGGCAAAGCCTTTAACTGTAATTGAAATCTTTGTCAACATCAGAGAATTCAAACTGGATATAAACTCTACAAATGTCAAGAATGTGGCAAAGCAGTTAACTGCAGTTCAAACTTTAGGAAACATCAGAAAAGTCACCCTATAGAAAAACCCTAAAAATGTGAGGAATATGGCAAGGACTTTTACTGTATTTCAAGCCTTATTCTAAATCAAAGTATCCACACTGGAGAAAAACCCTACAGATGTGAAGAATATGGCAAAGCCCTTAGCTGTCATTCAAGCCTTACTCAACATCAGAAAACTCATACTGCAGAGAAACCTTACAAATGTGAAGAATGAGGCATATCCTTTACCCAGTCAGGAAGCCTTAGAAAACACCAGAGAATTCATACTGGAGAGAAACCCTACAAATGTAAAGAATATGGCAAAGCCTTTAACTATAGTTCAAACTTTAGGAAACATCAGAAAATTCACACTGTAGAAAAACCCTACAAACGTGAAGAATGGGCAAAGAATTTCAGTGTAGTTCAAGCTTTACTCTACATCAAAGCATTCATACTGGAGAAAAACCCTACAAATGTGAATAATATGGCAGAGCCTTTAACTGTCGTTCAAGCCTTACTAAACACCAGAGAATTCATATTGGAGAGAAACCCTACAATTGTGAAGAATGTGGCATAGCTGTTACCCACTCTTCAACCCTTAGAAAACATCAGGTAGTTCATACTTGAGAGAAACCTTACAAATGTGAAGAATGTGACAAAATCTTTTACTGTAGTTGACACCTCACTCAACTTCAGAGAATTCATACTCAAGAAACTTTATAGAGGTAATACATGTGAAAAGAGTTTTATCCCAAATATACAACTTAGAAATCACCAGAGAGTTCATAGGGAAAGAAACTTTACAGGTGCAACAAACATGCAGAAGTATTTAATCAAAACTTAAGTCTAAGTGCATCAGGGGATTCACATGAGTAAAAACCAAAGCATACTTTCATATTTTGCACTAGCCCAGAGTATTAATTGTAGAGAATAATGCGAAGTCAAAGCAACTAGATAATTTATCTGATCATATTTGTCAGAAGAGCAAGATCATTGATGTCTGGACAGGTATAATTATATTCCATGGGTACTTTGTACTGACAGTATTTGAAATTTTTCAAAAGCAAATATTGATGTAATTCAATTCTCAAATTAGTTGATGCGATGCTGTCATCCTTAATGTTTATATGAAAATATATGATCTGTTGTTTCTGCATCAGCACTATGAGAGGACATTCAATATTAGGTGAGCATGATTAATATCAATTTTTCCATGAAAGATTAATGGCAAATGTAAAGTACATTAAGAAAATCTAAAGAAAGATGTTTTCTGTGGTTGGATCACAAAACAATGATGCATGTAAGCATATAGTATGTAATCAGGGCATTTTTCTTCCATATTAAAGTAAGAAAAACATTCTAAATTTTAAAAATGAATTATCTTACCAATTGCTCCTTAAGTAGGAAAAAACTGGCCAATTAGTTAAAATTGTTTACATATGTTTACGGTAGAATGAAATAGAAGTCTTGAATATTATTTGATGTGATAGAGGACATAGATATCTTGAATGTTATTTGATGTAATAGAAACAAAAACATCCTCACAGATATCAGAGGAAAGTGAAGACAACTCCTATCTGAAAGGTTGTATATGTATTTAAATCAATGTTCACTAAATAATTAGCCTTAATCTTTAAAATTAAAGAAAGGATAACTCTAACATCATTAGACAAAAAAATAATGCTTCTTGAGTGCTTGTGACCAAGGAGCATATAGTGGATTTAGTGGATTTAGAAATGCTTTATTTAGGCTATGGGTTAATTAACATGTTTTGATTAATAAAACTAAATGGTTTTTAATATTTTAACACTGACGTGCAATGAATGAAATGTTATTCTGCCACCAATGTTAAACTATCTTATCCTGTCCAAGATTGTAGTTAGCAGATGAAAATAATGTACTATTTGGATAACACAGTGGAATAACTTCTTTAGTAATTTCTTTTTCCTACGGACCTAAAATTTCAATAATTTGGAGAACACTCTTATCAAAGCTACTATTATGTGTGCTTTTTTATTAGTAGTAACTATGGGGATGTTAATATGGTTATAATAAAGATTATATGGGAGTATAATTCAAAGCCATACCTTTAAATCCTAAATCACTATTCATAAAATTTTACCCAATGTTTTCCTTTGCACATGACCCTTTTACGTACCAATTGAACACACAGAGATGTTTTGTTTTGATTTACATTGAATGCAATATACAATATATCAAGCTAAAAATAAACTTTGTGTAGGATAAATACAGAGGAAGGAGAAAAAAATAGAAAAGGAAATTCCCCATCATGAGGCTGTAAATAAAAGCTAGAAAAATATCTGTGGGGATATCACGTTAGATACATCAGCATTAATGTGATGTTGCCCAGGTGGTCTCAAATGTCCCTTCACAGTCTCACATTCTATAACCCCAGGACTGAGAAGCAGAATTCCTCCAATGTCTGGCCAGGTCCCTCATCCTGTGAGATGCTCTACCAAGGCAAAGAAAAGGCATCTGTGGCAAAGTCGGACCTAGAACTGCTGCCTGCTTTGTGTCCATAGAGATTCACAACACAGGTTAGCTTAATAAAAATGCTGAGAAGCCCCACAGCAAAGAAAAGCCAGTCTTTGCCTAAACATGTTTGGCCTAGGAGTCCTCCCTTCTCCACTCCCCACAATACCTCTTAATATCTAGTTAACTAACATTCTAAAGACCACACATGGAGAAAAAACTAGAATTATATCAGGTATAACATAGCTTTCTCCCCATCTACATGACTTCTCAGGATAAGAATACATGTCACTTCTCAAGTTCATAGTTTCACCATCTCAAAGAGGGGCCTGAAGATCTGAGGCCGGGAGCAACTACTTACCTTGGGTAGGTGGTACCCAGCCAAAGTGGTATCGACTGTCACTTCCCGGGGAACATTCAGGGGGATGATGTTGCCCATCCTCTGCACCTCATGGATGACGGCATTGGTGTAGGGCATGGACTCCCGGGCGGCAACAGTTGGCTGCTGCCCCCGGCCAATCACTCTGTCAATCTCAGCATGTACTTTTTCTGGAAAAGAAGGAGAGGTTCCATGATTTTTGAACTTTTATGCTTTCTTCTAAACATGTAGGAGTGGTCTCCAAGATCTCATCTGTTGTATTTCAATTAATGACCAGATTGCAAAGAAATAAAATGGTTCTCAACACTTCAAAGGGCTTTTTCAGAAAACTGCCAATCCTATAACTCTATTTGAGCCTGGCTAGGCTAAGGAATGGAATGACCAGGATCAATATGCTCATAGAAGGATCTTGCCTTTGTCTATTCAGGCTGCTATAATAAAATACCATGACCTGGGTGGCTTATAAACAACAGAAATTTATTTGTCATAGTTATGGAGCCTGGGAAGTACAAGACCAAGCTGTCAACAGATTCAGTGTCTGGTGAAGACCCACTTTCTCACATGTAAATGGTACCTTCTAACTGCTTCTTCCCATGGTGGAAAGGGAAGGCAGCTCTCTGGGATTTCTTTTATAAGGGCACTAATCCATACATAAGAGCTAATCACCTCCCAAAGATTCCCACCTTCTAACACCATCACCCCGGTAATTATGCTTCAACATATGAATTTGGGGGGAGGGGCACACATATTCAGTCCATAGCAGAAGTATAGACTCTATTTTCTCAAGAGGGTATATAAGAGTAGAAAGCGCACCCTGGTGTAAGACAAATGGGGTTGCAAACACTTGCTCTACAACATTACTGATGCAAGTTATTTAAACTCTTTGAATCTCAGCTTCCTCATCTGATTAGTGAGGCTAAATCTACCTTTATCTTAAGGATGTTTTGGGATTCATGAACTGATTTAGGTGAGTACTCAACGAATGATAGAAACTGGTATCTCTCCCCCAATATCTGTTTTTTGCTTTTTCTGAAGATTTTAGCAGGATACCTGGTTTTCCAGCAAAGTGTGCATTTCCCAGATTCCCTTGTGACTAAGTGTGACCATGGGACTCAGTTCAGGCCAATAGAGTGTAATCAAAAGTGATGACTAATCCTTGGAACAAGCCCTTAAAGGAAGGGTATGTGTTTCCCCTTTTTCCCTTCCTACGGTGGAAAGGCAGCCCCAAGTTGGAAGGAGTTGAAACCTAAGGGCCTTGCAAAGTCCAGCTCAGATTTTTTTACCTAAGAGAGAAATAAACTTCTATCATTTATTTTTACTGTTGATTATTTGAAAAATTTTCTTAATTGGGGTAAAATACATATAACATAAAATTTACCATCTTAGCCATTTTTAAGTGTACAGCTCAGTAGTGTTAAGTATATTCACATTGTTGTGCAATCACTCTGCAGAGCTTTTTCATCTTGCAAAACTGAAACTGTATATCCATTAAACAACTCCCCATTTCCTCCTCCCTCAGCCTCCAGCCAGCACCATTACACTTTCTGTTTCTGTTAATTTCACTACCCTAAGTGGAATCATACAGTATTTGTGTTTTTGTCATCAGCCTTTTTAACTTAGCATGACGGCCTCAAGGTTTATCCACGTTGTAGCATGTATCAGAATCTCCCTCCTTTTTAAGGCTGAACAGTATTCCATAGCATGTATATCCCACATTTTGATTATCCATTCATCATCAGTGAACACTGGGCTGCTTCTTCCTTTTGGCTATTGTGAATGATGTTGCTATAAACATGAGTGTAAACTTCTATCATTTTAATCCATTGTTATTTTGGAGTCTCTATTCCAGAAGCCAAATCTATACCCTAACTCAGTAGCTTTTAAACTTTTTAAAATATGTAATCCATTGTAAGAAATGCATGTTACATTGTGACTCAGGACGCATATACATAAATATACACACATGTAAAACATACATTTATTAGTCTACAAATAAAAGAAATAAAGTTCCCTGAACAAACTTACCCTAAATACATGGGAAACACTCTGATCTTTTCCTTTCTATATTTATCTTAGGGGAAAAAAGTTGGTCTTGATCCATTAAATTGATTTTACACCTCATTAGTAAATGTTACACAGAATTTGAAAAACTGTATTATAACAGTTTCCATCCCCCATGTGCTCAAACTATTCTGGAAACTGGAGGAGGAAATATGATGGGAACAGTCACTGTTCTTGAGTGGACTGCAGTCTGTGGGGAAGCTATATAAATAACGTGTGATAAACCCAATAACGGAGGCAAACTAAGTCATCTCTGGAGGAAGAAAATGCTCATAATTTTCTAGGGGAGTGGAGAAACATCTTCAGGAGGTAGTATTTGAGCAGATTCTTCAAGAAGAGACACAAGTTTACTATGTAGCGAAACTGGGGAAGCACATTCTTGGTAGAGGGAAGAGCAGGTGTCCTGACATAGAGGCATAAACAAGGACAGTGCAAAGAAAATGACATGTAATGCAGTGAGGCTAGCATGAGGGGTGGGTGGGGCTGAGACTGGACAGGCAGAAAGGGGCACATCAGAGGGATTATATGCCAGACTCAGGAGTTAGGACATTATCCGGGAGGAAATGGGAAGGCAGTACGTAGAAGGGAAGGGCACCACTAGATTGTCACATGAGAATGGAACTCTTTCCTGGAACTTTCCAAGACGTTGACTCGCTTCACTGATTTCCCCCTTGATTCAGAGTTTCTCAAGGACAAGGGTTTCACTCTTATAATTGTAATACTGGACCCATCCCAGCCCTGACAGACAATTTGAAGAATGTGCCCGTTCCCAAGTCCCCACCAACTCATGGCTATTCTACCTCTCCTTCCATTCTACCATGTTCTCTTCTGGCAACAGCTTTGGGCAGTGCGTACCAGGAGGCATTCCTGGGTCCTGAGTAGGGCACACATGCTGACTCACCCACCTTGGATTTCTGGGTACAGGGCCAGGTAAAGCAGACCCCAGCGCAGGGTTGTAGAAGTTGTCTCAGTTCCGGCAAAGAAGAGGTCCAGAGTGCTCCAGATGAGGTTCTGCTCATGGAAACTTGTAGTAGCGTTGCCTGCATACTAGGAAGGCAATATTTAATGTTATGGATTGGTTTATTCGGAGGGTTCCTGGTGGCCATAACATGAAGTAGCTTCATCCTAGGAGGGAGTTTGGAAGGAAAGGTTCCCAGAGAAACAACTTTTCCCTTTGATCTCCTCAGGAGGCAGAGGCTTACTACAGCAACATCGTCAGCATTGTCCTGCCGCAAGTGCTCCAAGCTTTTTGGGTGCATGAAAATGAAAGACAACTATTTTCCTTTGCTGTAATTTGGGAGAAGCTATTAGTCCAGTGGAAGGAGAATGGGATGTGAACAAGACAGATTTGGCTGCTAATATCGGCCACTTCACTTAGCAGCTGTACGACCTAGGGCAAGTTACTTAACCTCCCTGTGCTTCGGTTTCCTATTTTATAAAATGGACATAACTATGGATACCACTTATGATGACATTATGAATTATGTGAGGTGTGAGGGCACATAGCAAATATCCAACAAATGTTTGTACTAAAAACAGAAAAATAAACAGAATTCCTCTTATGAACAATTCTCCTATCTCCTCATCAATCCTTTCCTTTCCAATTTGTACCATTCTGATTCTATAACCACTCCTCATGATATCCCATCATCTTTACCACGCTCCCCTTTAAGCTTCCATTTGTCCAACATTGCTCTTAATATTCATGGTCTCATACTTGCACACCATCGAGCAAGTAAATTCTCCTCCTCTGGGGAGAAGACAAGGTGTCTATTAATGTTATGCCAATAAGGTGAAATAAGAGGGAAAGAAATCCATCATTCTGCCCACGCCACGAGGAGGACCCAATAATTGATGTGTAAAGACTACGGCACTGATTCAGTGATGTACATTAGCCAGAGGGGTCACTGTGGAAAAGCGCACGTGTCCGCTTTGGCTCCCCAACCAGGCTTCTGACCTATAATGTCGGAAAGTGGATGCTACGGGGAGAAAGGCGAAGGCAAAGCCCTACCCAGGCCCCAAGTTTTAACTCTGGCATCCAGCACAGCTTTCCTTGTGTTCTGCAGTGTGGGGAGAGAGAAGGGGGTAGGTCATCAGGCCCAGGCCCAGCTAATGATAAAACAGAGCTTTGAGGCTAAATTGCTGTTTTCCCCATTGTGTACAGCCCCTTCAGATATGGGTGGAGGGGAGAGGATGTGGGATGAAAGGCAGTATTGGGCATTCACATTAACCCCCCATCTTTATCGCTACTTGCCTCATCGATCCAGAGTTCATGCTACCCTACACTTTCTGAAATACTGCCCCAAGTTTGACTCCCCTGTGGAAGGCTGAAAAATGGCCCACAAAGATGTCCATCCACATCCTAATCCCTGGCACCTTGGATGTTACCTTATATGGCAAAAGGGACTTTGCAGGGGAGATTAAGTTAAAAACTCTGAGATGGGAAAATCATTCTGGATTGTCCCAGTGGATCCAATGTAATCAGAAGAGTCTTTATAAGAGAGAGGCAAAGGGTCAAAGCCAGAGAGAGAAGGTGTAAGGATGGAAGCAGAGATCAGCGGGAGAGAGGAGGCTATGCTGCTGGCTTGAACATGGAGGATGGGGCCACAAGCCAAGGAATATAGGCAGGCTCTAGAAGGCAGGAAAGTCACAAACACATATTTTTCTCTGGAGGCTCCAAAAGGAGCTAGCCCAGCCAACAGCTTGACTTTAGCCCCGGGAAACTGATCTCAGACTTCTGACATCCAGAACTGTAAGAGAATAAATCTGTGCTATTTCAAGCCACCAAGTTTGTGGTAATTTGTTCCAGCAGCAGTTGGAAACTAATATCACCCTATTTGCTCTTTAAGACAAAACTCAGAAAACAACCCTGGTTTCCCCACCTTGGCCATTTCCTTGAGGTAAGCATCGATAAAGTCTCTTGTTTCTGCAGGATTCCAGTCTCTCTTGTGGTTTTCAATCATACGAGAAACAAACAACTTCAGTTTTTCCCAGTTTCTGAAGACAGTTTGGTGGGATCCAGGAAGGAATTTCATTATCCATGGAAAGCTATTGTAGAGCTAATTGAGAAATCAAAACAATTGTGGAGAAAACATGGTGCCAATTTTCCATCTTTTAACACAACAGAAGCCAACTGCCCTTTCCACCTCTTTCATTCCCTCACACAGAAACCTTGCTCAGTCTTGGCCCCTTTTTTCTCTCTCACCCTCCTAGCAAAGCACTTCAGCTCTCTGTCCAAAACATATCCAGCCTCGGACCCCTTCTGGCCACCCCAGCAGCTTGCCATCGTGGTGCAAACCACCACCATGTCTTCCCTGGATGCTGTGAGAAGGGATTTCCACCGTTTTCTGATGCCACTGCCAACGCCACTACCAGCCCATCTTCCCCAGAGCTGCCAGAGGGCGCCTCCAGCAGTTTAACCATGTATTTCCCTCTTGGCTCTCATCCTCTGGGGGCTTTCCCACACAAGGTCCAAGTCCTGTGTCACTCCTCCAGCCTGGAAGCCCTGCAGGGCTGGCCCCCGCAGACTGGCCGCCTCCTTCCTGACCTTGCTCTCTACTGTGTAGCAGGGACCCCTGGGATCCCAGCAAGGACGCTCCTGTTTGAGGCCTTTGCCGTTGCTATTCCTTCTGCCTAGAAAGCTCTTCCTCTGAAGTCCACATATCTCCAGCCCCTCACTGCAGTAGGGCTCTGCTCTATGTCACCTCCTTGGAGCTGTCTGATTGATGATCCTGTAAGTGGCAGCATCTTTGTCACCCTCCATCTATTCCCTTGTCCTCTTTTGTTTTCCTTCATGGCAGTTATCACTAATACGTGTGTGTGTGTGTGCTTGTGTGTGCATTTGTCTCCCCCACTATGGTGTGATCTCCATGTGGGTAAGACTTCACATTTAACACTGAAATAAAGTGGTTGTTGAATAAACCTTCTCTACTCTCTGGTGGAAAGGAGAGAGCATCATGTAACGGAAAAGTGCCTAGACTTAAAATGAACGACATGGTATGACTATTAGCTCTGCTGCTTCCTAGCTATAATAATTTGGTAATAATAATAATAATAATATGCTTTGTACTTTGATGATCCTCAGTTTCACTAGCTTCCTGGTGGGACTCCAGCATGGTTCTGGGGACCAGATGACATGAGATACACAGAACACTTAGCACAGAGCTGGTGGACCACTATCTGTACTTGCTTGCACACTCCCATGCCAGCTTGCAATGCTATGTTGCTTGATTTCATCTTTATAGAGTTGTTATGAAAATTAACAGAAATAAAGTATGTGCAGTTGTCCATCAAAGAACCTGGAATATTCTGAGACTCCAAGAAATGCTTATTACCCCTACCCTGCTGCCCTGTGTTCTTTCCCCTGAGACATGGACTCAGGAGTCAGCTGGGCACCCACTAAACTCTCATGACTTTCTAGACTCTACCTTAATAGGTAGAAGCAAATAGAATTGCTGAGCGGGAGGTTATCATGCCTGGGAATGAAAATAAGGAATTTAAAATAACTCTGACAGTAATAACAGCTCATATTCATTATGCCCTTCCCACGTGTCAGGAATCACACTGACTGCGTTATCAGTTTTGGTGTGATGGGTCCATAAAGCTCCCAGGTAGGATGCTTGTCAGGAATAAATAAAAATAAATGCACTTCTAGATACACC
>JAKFHU010000176.1:0-16839 GCA_023783475.1 Daubentonia madagascariensis
AACAGCTAGCTGATTTCTTTCAGGGGATAGCGTTTTTTCAGTGGAATGACCGTTACCCTCTCCAATAACCCACTTCTTAGGAAACAGCCCTTGTTTCCCACTGCCGAGTTTCGAGATGTTCCCGGTGACACTGGGAACCCTGCGGCAAGCGGTGCCTGTCTAACGCTAATGCTGCATGTACTTGTCACTCCTTTTATTGGTCAACGCATGCGAGATCAGACGGTGTATGATGCTTCCGTAGACAGATGGAAGCGTGCCTGTGCAAAACTCTACCCTCAGCCTTTGTCTTTCAGCGAATAGAAGGGCTTTCACAGGAAACGTCTTTGTTTTTCTTCTGAATCAGCTTTCTTTGGGAAGCCTGTGAAAACAGATTGTATAGAACGCTTCCCTTCTCAGGGTTAAGCATCCTGTACAAAACTCAATATCTTGCTGCTTCTTTCTTGAATGGAAGTGTTTTTATCGAAGGATCTTCATATTCTCCATTAACCCGCTTATGTCAAAACTTCCCTTGTTTTCCCTGTGGAACATTAACTATGCTACCATTGCGTCTTTGTTGTTCACCAGAACATTGTTCACTTTCTATAGGATGTGCAGCTAGGTGACTTCTCTTAGGGTTGGAAGCGTGTGCATTCAGATGGTATGTGACGCTTCTGTGCACAGAATTACGGAATGTTGTAACAACGGAACACTGACTGATTCCTCTCAGTGAGTCTAGTTTTTCCTAAGTTGGATGAACTTTCTATTCTCTTTTAACCCACGGTGGATACAATTGATGTTGTTCTCCTCTGAGAGGCTTATCCGTCTTCGCCGTGACTCTGGGATTCCAACCAGGAAATCCTATAATTTGTAAAGGTGCCTGTTCCATTCAGTTCTTTTACTGACGGAAGCAGATGACAAGGAGCTGTATGGAACGGTTCCATACACAGATTTAAGCTTACCTGTGCACTACTCCACCTAGAACTTAGACATGTTTCAGCCACTCCGGGAAGCCAACTGAAATATGGTACACTTTCTAGAAAGGCACGCCGTTGTTATTTCTTTGATTGACGGAATCATCTGAAAACAGGCTGATGTAATCCTTCCAGACGCAGGGAAAAGCGTACCTGTACACAACTGAATATCTACCTCTCTTCTTTTAGGGAATAGAAGAGCTTTCCAGGGAAACATCTTAGTATTCTCCGTTCATTTGATTCCAACACACTTTTCTTCTTTTCCATGTGGAACCTTAGAAATGGTAGCAACGCTCTCGGTCTACCACTAAAACACAGGTAATGTCCTAAACAGGCATGACTATGTGACATCCATTTATGACGCAAGCATGTGAATAGAAAGTGTGTTCATGCTGCAGTACACACAGTCCAGTTATCTGTACCCCGCAGTAAATCTAGCTGATTTCTTTCAGCGAGTAGTGTTTTTTCTCTGTTGAAGAACCTGTAGATTCTCCATTCATCGACTTTCAGTGAAATGGCCCAGTGTCTCTACTTAGAAGCCACGAATGGTACCAGGGACTCCGGGAATCCAAGTATAATACCACACACTTTCGAAGGTGCGTGCCCTTGTGACCTCCTTTACTGATCTAAGCGTGTGGTAAAAAAGCGCATCTAATGCTTTCGTGCGCAGACTTCTGAGAACCTGTACAGAACTGCACATCTAGCTGCATTTTTTCACTGATAGAAGCATTTCCACTGGAATCATCACTGTGTTCTACAGTACCCGCTTAGTACAAAATTTCCCTTGTTCTCCATGGAAAGCATTAGATATGTTACCGGAAAAAGAGGGGTCTACACCAAGACCCTATACAATGCCGAAAAGACGCATCTTTATGGGACTTCTGATACCGATGGAACACGGGAACATAACTGTATAGAATGCTTCCGTACACGAATTAGGCACTCTGTTCACACCTGAACTCTGGCTCATTGGTCCCTGAATGAGTTGTTTTCAGTTGAAAACTTATATTCTCTTTAACCCACTTTTCCCTTAGAGCTTGACGTGCCAGTGACTCTGGGATTCAATCAGACAATCCTCTACATGTGGTGCCTTTCCTCCTTAATGAGGAAGCTGTGACAACCTTAAACTTTCCATACAAATTAAGCACCTATACAAGGCTACTGGCTGCTCGGGATAGAATGTTCCACGAAAGGTCTTTATGTCTGCCATTAACCCGAGAGCACAAAAATTCCCTTCTTTACCATGGAGAACGTTAGAAATGTTACCTTGTCTCTTCGCCTACAACCAAAACACACTCCTTGGGTTAAAGGATTCATTGCATGTGACGTATGGCAGTGTGGGGAAACAAACTGAATAGAATGCTTGCAGACACAGAGGTAAGGAATCCTGTAGAAAACGTCCATCTGGCTGTTTTCTTCTGGACCTAGAGTTTTTCTCAGTTGTTGATCTTTATTCTCCGTACCCATTTCTCCAATGCCCTTGTTCCCAAGTAGAAGCTTAGAGATGCTACCAGTGACTCTCGAAACCCACTGCCCCCCCGAGTTTTCGAGATGTTTTTCCCGGTGACACTGGGAACCCTGGCCCGCAAAGCGGTGCCCCCTGTCCCCCCCTAACGCTAATGCTGCCCCTCAATGTTCTTTTGGCCACATTTCCCTTTTTATTGGTCCAACGCATGCGAGAATCAGACGTTTGAAATGCTTTTTCCCCGTAGACAGATGGAAGCCGTTGCCTGTTGGCAAAAACCTCCTACCCTCCCGAGCCCTTTTTGTCCCTTTTCAGCCGAATAGAAAGGGCTTTTTTTCACAGAAAAACGTCCCCCTTTTGTTTTTTTTTCCTTCCTGAATCAGCCTTTTCCCCTTTTTGGGAAGCCTTGTGAAAACAGATTTGGTAATAGAACCGCTTTCCCCTTCTCAGGTTTTTAAGCATACCCTGTTACAAAACTCAATATCTTTTGCTTGCTGCTTCCGTTTTCCCTTTTTGAATGGAAGTGTTTTTTGTTTATCGAAGGAGTTCCTTTCCATATTCCCTCCATTAACCCGCTTTATGTCAAATCTTTTCCCCTTTTTTTTTTTTTCCCTGTAGAAAACCTTAACTTATGCTACCATTTGCCGTCCTTTTTTTGTTTTGTTTTAACCAAAACATTGGTTTCGCTTTTTTTATAGGATTGTGCAGCCTAGGTGAACTTCCCCCTTAGGGTTGGAAGCGTGTTGCATTCAGATGGTATGTGACCGCTTCCTGTGCCACAGAAATTTTACGGAATGTTTTTTGTAAAACAACGGAAACACCTGAAACTGATTTTCCCCTCTCAGTGAGTCCCCCCCCTTTTTTTTTTTTTTTTCCCTAAGTTTTGGATGAACTTTTTCTTATTCTCTTTTTTAACCCACGGTGGAGAATAAAAATTGACGTTTTTTTTGGGTTCTTCCTCCCTTTAGAGGCTTATCCGTTTCCCTTTCGCCCGTGGACCCTTCTGTGATTTCCAACCCAGGAAAATCCCTATTTTAATTTTGTAAAAGGTGCCCTGTTCTTTCCCATTCAGTTTGTCTTTTACTGACGGAAAAGCCAAATGACAAGGAGCTGTTATGGAAAACGGTTTTTTTTTCCCATACACAGATTTTTAAGCTTACCTGTGCCTAACACTTTCCCCCCTAGAAACCTTAGACCCTGTTTTTTTCCAAGCCACTCCCGGGAAGCCCAAACTGAAATATGGTAAACACTTTTCTTAGAAAGGCCACGCCCGTTTGTTTATTATTTTTCCTTTTGATTTGACGGAAAATCAAATCTGAAAAACAGGCTGAAATGGTAAATCCCTTCCCAGAACGCAGGAAAAAGCCGTACCTGTAACACAACTGAAATTCTTCCCCTTCTCTTTTCTTTTTAGGGAATAGAAAGCTTTTTTCCAGGGAAAACATCTTTAGTAATTCCCTCCCCGTTCATTTTGATTCCCAACACACTTTTTTCCTCTTCTTTTTTCCATTGTGGAAAACCTTTAGAAATGGTAAGCCAAACGCTCTCTCGGTCCTAACCACCTAAAACACAGTGGGGGTTAAATGTCCCCTAAACAGGCCAATGACCTAATGTTGAACAATCCCTTTTTATGACGCCAAGCATGTGAATAGAAAGTTGGTGTTTCAATGCTGCCAGTTAACACCACAGTCCCCCCAGTTTTATCCTGTAACCCCCCCAGTACAAACTAGCCTTGATTTTTCCTTTCAGCGAGTAGTGTTTTTTTTTTTTTCCTCTGTTTGAAGAAACCTGTACATTCCCTCCCATTCCATCGACTTTTTTTTCAGTGAAATGGCCCAGTGGGTCCCCCCCCCCCCCCTCCTACTTAAAAGCCACGAAATGGGTAAAAAACCAGGGACCTCCGGGAAATCCCCAAGTAATAAAACCAACCCACACACTTTTTCCTAAGGTGCGTGGCCCCTTGTTGGACCCTCCCTTTTACTGATCTAAGCGTTTGTGGTAAAAAAAAAGCGCATCTAATGCCTTTTTTTCGTGCGCAAACTTCCTGAAAGAACCCTGTTACAGAACTGCAACATCTAGCTTGCATTTTTTTTTTTTTCACTGAAATAGAAAGCATTTTCCCACTGGAAATCCTCACTTGTGTTTTTTTCTACAGTAAACCCCCCTTAGTACAAAATTTCCCCTTGTTTCTCTCCATGGAAAGCATTTAGATATTTGTTTTTAACCGGAAAAAAAAAGGGGTCCCTACACACCCAAGAACCCTAATACAAATGCCCGAAAAGACGCATCTTTTTATGGGACTTTCCTGAATACCGATGGAAAGCACGGGAACAAAAAACTGTTTAAAGAATGCTTTTCCGTACACAGAAATTAGGCACCTCCCTGTTTTTCACCAACCCTGAAACCTCCCCTGGCCTCATTTGGGTTCCCCCCCCTCCCCTTGAAATGGAAGTTTTTGTTTTTTTTTTTCAGTTTGAAAAAACTTAATATTCTTCTCTGTTTAACCCCACTTTTTTTTTTTCCAAATCTTAGAAGCCTTTAAGACATGGTGCCCCAGTTGGGACCCTCTGGGAAATTTCCAAGTCCAGACCACACTGCAAACCCTCCTCTACATGTGTGCGTGTCCCCCCTCCCTTTCCCCCTCCTTCAATGGATGGAAAGCTCGTGAATAACAACCCGTAAAATAAACTACTTTTCCCATACAAAGCGTTTTTAAGCAGACCCCTATACAAAAAGTCCCCGCTATCTGGCCTGGGCCTTTTTGGTTTCGGGGAAAATAGAATGTTTTTTTGCCCCACTGAAAGGTCCCTTTTAAATGTTTCCCCTGGACCCATTAACCCCAAGAGACCAAAAAAAAATTTCCCTTCTTTTACAATGGGAGAAACGTTTAAGAAATGTTTTTACCTTTTCTTCCTCTTCGCCCTACAACCAACAAAACACCACCTACCTCCTTTGGGTTTTAAAAGGATTCAATTTGGCCATTGTGACCGTAATGGCATGGTGGGAAAAAAAACCTTGAATAGAAATGCCTTTGCAGAAACACAGAGGCCCTAACAGGGAATCCTGTTAGAAAAAACCGGTTCCTCCTGGCCTTTGTTTTTCTTTTTCCCCTTTCTGGATCCCCTAGAAGTTTTTTTTTCCTCCAGTTGTCCCCCTGAATTCCTTTTAAATAATTCCTCCCGTTTAACCCGTTCCCACTTGCTTTCTACAACAAATTTGCCCCTTTTTTTTCCCCAAAGTGAAAGCTTTAGAGATTGCCTAACCATGGAATCCTCCGAAGACACCATTACAAAACACCAGTTAAAACCCTTTCCTAAAGGTTGCCATATCCCTTGTCCTTTTTTTCTTTTTTGTGGGACAGGAGTATGTTCCCCAAACAAAACCTCCTTGCATGCCTTCCCGCTTTTCCATACACAGTTGTCACCTGCCCCAAACCTTGGACCACCTATGAACACCCTAGCTGCTTTTTCCCTTCCTGTTGAGTAATAAGTGTAATTTTTTTCGAAATGGACAAACAGTTCGTTTTTCCCCCATTTTTGCGCACCCCCCTTGTTTTTACTAAAAATTTCCCCCTCTTTTTTTTGTCCCTGTTGCCCTTAACAATTTTCGACTGGTTTTTTTCCGCCTTCTTTCCACCTAAAAGGCCTGCAAAACGTCCCCCCTAAAAACGATGCCATCTTCCTATGTGACTTCCTTTTTACGTATGGAAAGGCAGGCCCAAAACAAAAACTCCCTTTGAGAATGATTTTCCCACACACAGGGTTTTTTGCAGTCCCCCCTTGTCCCAAAACTGAGTATCCTTAGCCTTTGTTTTCTCCTTCTTTTCAGTTTTTTTTTTTTTTTTTTTTTTTTCCCCTTGAGAACATCCTTTTCGTACTCCCCTTTTAAAGCTTGTCCCCCCCTTGGCAAAAGCTTTCTCCCCTTTCTTTTTTCCCACTGTGGAAAGGCTCACAGAGGTTACCCGTTGAAATCCTGGGGTCCCCCCCATGCAACCCAAAAAACACTGGACCACCCGCCCAAAAAGAAATTGCCCGTTCCTATGGGACCTCCCCTTGACTGATGGAAGCCATGCGAAAAACTATCTGTTAAAATAATGCGTCCAAAACAAAAATTTTAAATATCCCTTTGTAACACAACTGTTACCGTGTAGCGTTTGTGTTTCTTTCTCTGGGAAATAGAGTGTTTTGTTTTTTTTTTCAGTGGAAAATAACCTTTTAATATTCCTTTCATTAATCCCACTTCCTTCCACAATTTTTTTCCCTTCTTTCCCCTTGCACTTGGAAGCTGAGTAAACTGTTTTCCCAGGGACCTTTTTTGGGAAATCAAACCGCAAAAACATAAGTAGTATTTCCCCTGAGGTGCAAAATGTTCCCCCTTTTGTGACTTCCTTTTATTGATGGGAGGCATTGAAAAAAAAACTGTGCCTAGGGCCTTTCCCGTACACAGAGTGAAGGGACTTTCCCGATGGCACACCTTTTTATCAACCATGCTTGCCCCTTTTTTCACCCTCAAGAAGGGAGGATTTTTTTCCCCGAACCAAAAACCCCATTTTTTATACATTTTGTCCCCCTATTAGTGGGTAATTTTGTTTTTTTGTGAAAAATTCCCCCATGGTTCCCTAAAACCTTTAAGAAACTTTAGAAGTTAATAGCGGACCAATTTGGTTTTTCGACACCGAACTGAACTTTTTTTTAGCCCCTCTCGACAGGAAAGCATCCCCGCTAATTGTTCCCGTCCCTTTCCACTTGAAGAAAAAAGCATTTTGAAAAAACAAACGCCTTTCCCCCTTTAGGAAGAAGCTTTGGGTTTCCCGACTTTGTGGCCACAAACTGAAACTGCCTTTTTCGGTAAAAATTTTTTTGGTTTTTCAGTGGAACCAGTTTTGTTTTAAACCTTTTGAATAACCTTTATAGTCCCCTCCCGTAACCCTTTTCCTCCACCCTTCTCAACAAAATGGCCCCCCTTTTGTTCCCGCCAAGCAGAAGTTTTAGTAAATGGTTTAACCAGTTGGATGGCCCCCCAGGGATTTCCCAACCAGAAAACACAGTAACCCCCTTTACCTAATGGGGGTGCCGTGGGCCCTTCCCTTTTCCTGACCCTTCCTTGGGACTGAATGGTAAAGTAATGGAGGTGGTTTTTTTTCCCAAAACCCGTCCCCTGGTTTCCTTTTCTAGTTGGATTTTTGCCAAGTGCAGGGTTCCCCCGAAAAAGGCAACCCTCCCCGGAGTTTTTTTTTAACCCCCCCTTTCCCCTCATGGAGTTCCAATAGACTATTAACTGGCCCTTTCTCCCAGAGTTAGGCAAAACCTGTAAGACCATGTTGAAACGTCCCTCCTCTCTTCTTTTTTCCCTTCAGTGAAGAGTAATTTTTTCACCTCGAAACCACTCCCTGTAAATCTCAAAATTACAACAAGTAAGCTGCAAAAACCGCCCTTTTCCCTTTTTTTCCCCCACTCAGAAAAATGGGCAAACTGTCATGCCCCCAATTACGGCTTTTTGCAACTCCAAATGCCCGCTACACATCCCTAACAGAGGCAAATCTCGGTTTTTTTTTTTTGCTGTGTTTGTAACTAAAGGAAACTTGTGGGGTAACAAAGTGTAAAGTGCTTGCTTTCTAATTCCACAAGACCTAAGCCCAATTCCGTACACCATAAACACGCAAGCAGCTATTCTTTTTCCGGGGAATAAAAAAATATTTTTTTCACTTTTAATATTTTTCCTTTCTATTCTCCCCTTGGACTTGGCTTCCCTTGTGAAATTTTCTTTTTTTTTTCCCTTCCTCCACCTTTAGAAGGTCCAGAAAATTTGTTGCCCAGTCAATCTGGGACCTCCCAAAAAGAAACACAGTAACAGCTCCTAACGGATGCATGTCTGGGGTGTGCCTTAGTTTTTTTTTCCCCTCAGGACGCGTTGGGTGGAGTTACAAAAACCTCTATAATTTTCCCTTCCCTTTCTTCCATAACAGAGTTTAAGCCTAAACCTCTGCACCTCTGAGGCATCCTTAGCTGCTTTTTTCCCCCTCTCAGAGATTAGAAGTGTTTTTTTTTGGCATTCAGAACGTCCCTTTTTTCTAGGCCCCTTCCATTTTTCTTCTGCCCTTTTCCTAGGAATATGCCCCTTCTTTATAGACTTTACAAGGCGGTAAGAATCCCCGCCCGAGAAACCTTGGTCCCCTCGAGTTCAAAAAGGTTAGGACCGTGTCCCTAAAATGCCTGGCATCTGTGTTATGAGTTCTTTTTTTTACCCTTTCTGGAAAAAACAAAGTGAGACCAAGAGAAGTAATACACTGCTTCCCAGACACGGAGTTATGGCAAAACCCCGTACCCCATGTGAACACCTGGCTGTGTTTTTCTTCAGTAAACGGAAAGGGCTTTCCCCCCTTGAAACCAACTTCATATTCTCCAATTTCCCACAGCTAGCTACCAAAAACGCCCCTTCTTTCTCCACCTTAAAACCCAGTGGCCTAACATAGGTGAAAATCTTGTTCTACACCTTCCAAAACGCAAGTTTCACAGTCTATGTGACTTCTTTTCTGAAAGATGCCCGTGTGGACCTTACATGTACCGACTGCTTTCCATACACAACAGAGCTAAGGCTCACCTGGGACACCAAGGATCGTCCCCAGCAGCTTTTTTCCCTGACCAAGAATGGGAAGTGCCTCTTCCGTGTGGAAAGTACCTTTTAATGGGTCCCAAAATCACCCTCTCGCCCGAGAAAAATTTCCTTCTTTCTTTCCCCTCTATAAGAAAGCCTTATGAGTATGACTAGAGAATT
This sequence comes from Daubentonia madagascariensis, assembly GCA_023783475.1. Taxonomy (NCBI): domain Eukaryota; kingdom Metazoa; phylum Chordata; class Mammalia; order Primates; family Daubentoniidae; genus Daubentonia; species Daubentonia madagascariensis. The sequence continues at coordinate 9,190 of JAKFHU010000176.1, forward strand.
TTGGGTTTTCCCACAATCCGAAAATGAAGTACCCAGCCTAGAAAGATTGCACCTCTATTTGACGACTTGTTTCTTATTTAGGGTAGCCTGGGAAAAAAACAGACTGGTTTTTAATGGATTGCACACGAATTAAGCAAACCCCCTGGAATTACCTAACTGGCTTTCTTTTCACGGAACAGAAGTGTTTTCACTTGAAGACCATTTTTAATTTTTTTCCATCAGCCCTGCTTTCCCAAAAAGTTGCCCCTTCTTCTCACTTAGAAGCTTAGAAATTGTTCCAGTGAATCTGGGTTCTAAGATGAAACCACACAAGAATTTGGTCTAAAAATAGGTAAGTTCAACGGGACTTCCATTCCTCGTGGAAAAAACACGTGGAAAAACAAAATCATTGATTCTTTCCAAGCACAGGGGTTAAAGGAAACCTGAGCTCAAGTGGACACCTAGATTGCTTCACCCTTTCGGTGAATAGAAAGCTTTTTTTTTCCCTTCAAGCTTTGAATCTTAAAAAACAAAATGTTTGCGTAAGAGAAACCTTTTTCACACAAGATGATCGAGGTTTTTCCTTTTTTTAGGCAATTCAGGCCAAAACTATATCTTTCTCCCTACACAGAGTTTTTGCAAACCTGTAAAAAAAAAGGGCCTTTTTCGGCTTTTTTTCAGGGGAAAGGAAAGAAGTGTTTTTTTACCGGAAACATCCTTTTCACTCTCCATTCACGGCGTTTTTTTTACTTGCCCTCCTTCTCACTTTTCAAGCGGGGAAAATACTTTTTTGTATTTAAAAATCTTTAAATTTAAAATCCTCCTGCAAAATGCTGTGTCTTCTTTTCGCCCTTCCAAGCTTGGAAGTATTTGCCAGAAGAACTGGATTTTTACAGGGAAAAGGTACGTGTCCCTCCCAAGATGAATCTCTGTGCCACTTCTTTTTCACATAGGGAAGAGGTGGGAGCAAAGAGTACGTTCTGCTGCCGGTAGTCCCAGAGTTTTACGCAAACAGGCAGCATATGGAAGTTTCACTGCTCTGTTTTGTTGGCTGAATGAAAGTTGTTTTTTCGCGTGAGACATCTATTTTTGTCCGTGCTATTTACAAAATGGCCCTTGTAGAAGCTTAGCTTATGATACCAGTGATTCCGGGTGTACGGTCAGACACGGTACACTTCTGGAGAGGTGCATGTGTATGTGACCTCTTTTTTACTTAGAAGCGTGTGAATAGAAACTCTATAAAGGCGTTCATAGACACCGTTAAGTCAACCTGACCACAACTGAACACCTAGCTGCTTCACTTCAGTGCATACAACTGTTTTCACTTGAAACATCTTTTGTATCTCCTTTTTTTCCTGGCTAGCTGCAAAAATGCCCTTCATTGCCACTTGGAACTCAAAGCTCTGATAGGTGAATCTTGCTCTAACACTGCAAACTCAGTCACGCCCTGTGCGACTTCTCTTTCGAAAGGACTACAAAGTGTCCTATGTACTCTGCTTCCATACACAGAGTTAAGGTATCCTGTCTGCAGCTGCACGTCCAGCTGTTTTCTCTCAGAGAATAGAAGTGTTTTCTTTTGAAACATCTTTACCTTGTGAAATTACCCACTTGCTGTGAAAAGGAGCTCTTCACACTTAGCAGCTGAGAATTATTGCCGGAGAATCTGGCTCCAAAACCAAAACACATTGCACTTTCAAAAAGAAGCTTCGCGGTGTGACACCTTTTCCATTTGCAAGCATGGGAGACCAAACAATACATACCACTTCCCCGTACCGAACGTTCTGCCAACCTGTAGAAAAGGAAACTTTGGGCTGCTTTCTTTCAGCCAATAGAAGTGTTTCCGCTAAAAAAAACACCGTTGCATTCTCCATTTTGCAGCTAGCTACAAAATCCTTCTCTCCTCTCTTCCACGTCCCACTCTATCGGCGAATCTGGTTCTACACTCCGAATGCAGTACATATCCTAAGAGGTGCATCTCTATGGGACTTCTCCTTCTGAAGGACGCATGTGAGGACAAGCCCGATATACTCTTTCCATATGCAGACTTAAGCTAATCTGTACTCCGCTGAACTTCTAGCTGCTTTCTGTTAGACAGTAGAAATGCTTTCTTTTGAAACATCTTTCTATAGTCCAATTACCCACCGGCTACCACAATGTCTTTCTTCTCCACTTAGGAGCTTAGAAGTGTTACCAGAGATTCTGGTCCTACCACCAGAACGCAGTGCAGTGCACGTCTTCAAAGGAGCACCTCTCTGTGATTTCTGTTACTTACCGAAGCCTGTGAAAGAAACCGCATATCATGCTTCCATACACAGAATTAAGGAAAGCTGTACACAACGGAACGTCTAGCTGCTTTCTATCAGTGAATTGAATTGTTTTCCGTTGAAACCTCTTTCTATTCTCCATTCACCCAGTTGGTAGGAAATTGCCCTCTTCTCCAGTTACAGCTTAGAAATATTCCTAGTGAATCTGGGCTACAGAGAAACACAGTACCTTTCCTAAAGATGCATGTCTAGGTGACCTCCTTTATTTATGGAAGCATGGGACAACAACTCTGTGTACTGCTTCCAGACACAGAGGCAAGCCATCTTGAACACAAGGGAACGCCTAGGTGCATCACTTCAGTGAATAAATGTCACCAGTGACTCTGGGAATTCACAGAAAACACAGTCCACTTTCTAGAGGTGCAGGGCATGTCCCAACTTTTATTTGGGAAGCCTGTGAAAAGAAACGTACACAAGCTCCCCGCACTCAAGTAGAGCATACCTGTCCAAAACTTAATATCTTGCTGCTTTTCGGCAGTGAACGGAAGGGTTTGCCCTGAACGATCTTTCTATCCTCCATCCACCCGCATATTTTGAAACCTTCCCATCTTCTCTCCTGGGGAACCTGAGGTATGCGAACCTTGCGTCTGTGTCATCCACCAAAACACTGTACGCTTCCTCCAAGGTGCGAGTGCTCTCACTGATGGAAGCGTGTGGACACAAACTCTCTAGAATGCTTCCATACAGAGCGTCAAGCAACCGTGCACGCAGCTGAGTATCTAGCCGATTTCCCCGAGTGAATCGGTTTGTCCTCCGTTGAATGACCTTTGCTCTCTCCATTAACCCATGGTTGATGCAATTGACCTTGTTCTCCTCTCACAAGCCTAGCTGTCTTCTCAGTGACTCTGGGTTTCCAACCAGAAAACCCTACAACTTCTACAGATGCGTGTCCTCGTCACTTCTTTTGGCTGAGGGAAGCATATGAAATCGAACTGGATGCAATGCTTCCACACACAGGGTCCAGCTTACGTGGAGCCAACCGAGGCTCTAGCCGCTTCCTGTCAGTGAACGGACGTGTTTTCACTTGAAACATCTTTAGATTTTCTGTTTGCCTGCGCATGAGGAAACTTCCCTCCTGTTCCTGTTCCTCCTCCAGCCTCAGAAATGGTACTAGTGTTTCTCAGACACTAGGATGGTCCTAGTGTTTCTCAGACGACAACCAAAAGACAGGACACTTCCTGAAAGATGCACATCTAGATGACCCCATCGCTGAGGGAAGAACGTGACACCAAACTATGGTATATAAGGGTTCCGTACCCCGCGTAAAGCGGTGTCCTCGCCGCAGCTGCCAACCCAGCTGTTTTCCTTCGGCGAACTGCGTTTTCTTCTCAGTCGAAGGCACTTTCCATTCAACGTTAACCCGCTCTTTAAAAGAACACCCTCGTTCTCCCCTCAGAAGCTTAGCAATCATGCCAGCGACTCCGGCAATCCAAGGGGAACACAGTACCCATTCGAAAGGTACACGTGCTTGGGACTTCTTTTCTTGATGGCAGCACAGGAAGCAAAGTGTACGTAATGCTTTCCACAGAAAGACTTATACAAATTTCACACCCCTGAACAGCTAGCTGATTTCTTTCAGGGGATAGCGTTCTTTTCATGGAATGACCGTTACCCTCTCCAATAACCCACTTCTTAGGAAAACAGCCTTGTTTCCCACTGCCGAGTTTCGAGTATGTTCCCGGTGACACTGGGAACCCTGCCGGCAAGCGGTGCCCTGTTCTAACGCGTAATGCTGCATGTACTTGTCCTCCTTTTATTGGTCAACGCATGCGAGATCAGACGGTGTATGATGCTTCCGTAGACAGATGGAAGCGTGCCTGTGGCAAAACTCTACCCCTACCTCTGAGCCTTTGTCTTTCAGCGAATAGAAGGGCTTTCACAGGAAACGTCTTTGTGTTTTTCTTCTGAATCAGCTTTTCCTTTGGGAAGCCTGTGAAAACAGATTGTATAGAACGCTTCCCTTTCTCAGGGTTAAGCATCCTGTACAAAACTCAATATCTTGCTGCTGCTTCCTTTCCTTTGAATGGAAGTGTTTTTAATCGAAGGATCTTCATATTCTCTCCATTAACACCCCTTATGTCAAATCTTCCCTTTTTTTTCCTGTAGAAACTTAACTATGCTACCATTGCGTCTTTGTTGTTTAACCAAAACATTGTGTTCGCTTTCTATAGGATGTGCAGCTAGTGACTTCTCTTAGGGTTGGAAGCGTGTGCATTCAGATGGTATGTGACGCTTCTGTGCACAGAATTACGGAATGTTGTAAACAACGGAACACCTGACTGATTCCTCTCAGTGAGTCTTGTTTTTCCTAAGTTGGATGAACTTTCTATTCTCTTTGAACCCCACGGTGGATACAATTGACGTTGTTCTCCTCTCAGAGGCTTATCCGTCTTCGCCGTGACTCTGGGATTCCAACCAGGAAATCCATAATTTGTAAAGGTGCCTGTTCCATTCAGTTCTTTTACTGACGGAAGCAGATGACAAGGAGCTGTATGGAACGGTTCCATACACAGATTTAAGCTTACCTGTGCACTACTACTCCACCTAGAACTTAGACATGTTTCAGCCACTCCGGGAAGCCAACTGAAATATGGTACACTTTCTAGAAAGGCACTGCCTATTGTTATTTCTTTTGATTGACGGAATCATCTGAAAACAGGCTGATGTAATCCTTCCAGACGCAGGGAAAAGCGTACCTGTACACAACTGAATATCTACCCTCTCTTCTTTAGGGAATAGAAGAGCTTTCCAGGGAAACATCTTAGTATTCTCCGTTCATTTGATTCCAACACACTTTTCTTCTTTTCCATGTGGAACCTTAGAAATGGTAGCAACGCTCTCGGGTCTACCACTAAAACACAGTGTATGTCCTAAACAGGCATGTCTATGTGACATCCTTTTATGACGCAAGCATGTGAATAGAAAGTGTGTTCAATGCTGCAGTACACACACAGTCCAGTTATCTGTACCCCGCAGTACATCTAGCTGATTTCTTTCAGCGAGTGTTTTTTTTCTCCCCCCCCCCCCCCCCCCCCCCCCCCCCCCCCCCCCCCCCCCCCCCCCCCCCCCAAAAAAAAAAAAAAAAAAAAAAAAAAAAAAAAAAAAAAAAAAAAAAAAAAAAAAAAAAAAAAAAATAAATGCACATCTAGCTGCATTTTTTCACTGAATAGAAGCATTTCCACTGGAATCATCACTGTGTTCTACAGTAACCGCCTTAGTACAAAATTTCCCTTGTTCTCCATGGAAAGCATTAGATATGTTACCGGAAAAAAGAGGGGTCTACAACCAAGACCCTATACAATGCCGAAAAGACGCATCTTTATGGGACTTCTGATACCGATGGAAGCACGGGAACATAAACTGTATAGAATGCTTCCGTACACAGAATTAGGCACTCCTGTTCACACCTGAACGTCTGGCTCATTGGTCTCCCTGAATGGAGTTGTTTTCAGTTGAAAAACTTAATATTCTCTGTTAACCCACTTTTTCCAAATCTTAGAAGCTTAGACATGGTGCCAGTGACTCTGGGAATTCAAGTCAGACACACTGCACTCTCTACAGGTGCGTGTCCTCTTCCCTCCTTCAATGGATGGAAGCACGTGATAACAAACCGTATAAACTACTTCCATACAAAGCGTTAAGCAGACCTATACAAAAGTCGCTATCTGGCTGCTTTGTTTCGGGGAATAGAAGTGTTGCCCACTGAAAGGTCTTTATGTCTGCCATTAACCCGAAGAGCACAAAAATTCCCTTCTTTACCATGGAGAACGTTAGAAATGTTACCTTGTCTCTTCGCCTACAACCAAAACACACTCCTTGGGTTAAAGGATTCATTTGCATGTGACGTATGGCAGTGTGGGGAAACAAACTGAATAGAATGCTTGCAGACACAGAGGTAAGGAATCCTGTAGAAAAACGGTCCATCTGGCTGTTTTCTTTCTGGACCTAGAGTTTTTCTCAGTTGTCTGATCTTTATATTCTCCGTTAACCCACTTTCTACACAATTGCCCTTGTTCCCCAAGTAGAAGCTTAGAGATGCTACCAGTGATCTCGGAAGACATCAAGAACACACAGTACCCTTTCTAAAGGTGCATATCCTTGTCACTTCTTTTGTGGACAGGAGTATGTCCAAACAAACTCTGCATGCTGCTTCCATACACAGTGTCATGCCACCATGGACACTAATGAACACCTAGCTGCTTCCTTCTGTGAGTATAAGTGTTTTCAAATGGAACATCGTTACGTCCATTTTGGACGCCCTTGTTACTAAAATGCCCTTTTCTTCTGCCCTTAACAATTTACGACTGGTTCTTCCACCAAAAGGCTGCAAACGTCCTAAACGATGCATCTCTATGTGACTCTTTTTACGTATGGAAGGCAGGCCAAACAAACTCTTGAGAATGATTCCACACACAGGGTTTTGCAGTCCTGTCCAAAACTGAGTATCTAGCTGTTCTCTTTCAGTTTTTTTCCCTTGAGACATCTTTCGTACTCCTTTAAAGCTGTCATGGCAAAGCTTCCCTTCTTTTCCACGTGGAGGCTCATAGAGGTTACCGTTGAATCTGGGTCTACAACCAAAAAACTGGACACGCCAAAAAGATGCCCCGTCTATGGGACTCCTTGACTGATGGAAGCATGCGAAAACTATCTGTATATAATGCGTTCCAAACAGAATTTAAATATCCTGTACACAACTGTACGTGTAGCTGTGTTCTTTCTGGGAATAGAGTTGTTTTCAGTGGAATAACCTTTATATTCTTCATTAATCCACTTCTTCCACAATTTCCCTTCTTCTGCACCTGGAAGCTGAGTAACGTTCCCAGGGACTTTGGGAATCAAACGCAAACATAGTAGTATTCCCTGAGGTGCATGTCCTTGTGACTTCTTTATTGATGGAGGCATTGAAAAGAAACTGTGCCTAGGGCTTCCGTACACAGAGTGAAGGGATCCGATGCACAGCTTATCACCAGCTGCTTTCTCTCAGAGAGGGAGTGATTTTCGACAAAACCATTTATACATTGTCCTATTAGTGGATATTTGTGAAATTCCCTGTGTTCCCTACTTAGAAGCTTAGAAGTATTAGCGGACAATTTGGTTCGACAACCGAACTGACTTTTATGCTCGACAGGAAGCATCGCTATGTTCCGTCTTTCACTGAGGAAAGCATTTGAAAACAAACGCTTCCATTAGGAGAGCTGGTCCGACTTGTGCACAACTGAACTGCTCGGTAATTTGGTTCGGTGAACACAGTTGTTTTAACTTGAATAACCTTTATAGTCTCCGGATCTCACTCTCCAAAGGCCCTTGTTCGCCAAGCAGAAGGTTGAATGTTACAGTGTCCAGGGAT